>CM032398.1:13476558-14076558 GCA_019049475.1 Eueides isabella | reverse complement strand
AGATTAGATGGCTTGTGGAAGATTCTAGGGAACATAACATCAACCTTAGGAATGGTACGCTTGAGAACGGCGATCTTAAGCTAAGTGCATCTAAGATTGACCGGTCGTGGTACATAAAAGATGAGAGCCATTGGTGTCACCATTGAGGACGTAAAAGATGTTGCAATGTGGGGAATAATGCCAGGAAGAAGAAAAAAAACACTTGGCTAAGAAGAAATAGTAATATGTTTGCCTCAGAGGTGTAAAAAAAATATTACTAATTAATTATATTAACATTTTTAGAACATTTTTTAAAATAACCGATGAAAACAAAAGACAATATCTAAAGATTATTTTTACTCTCTACACAGCTTCACGCTGTATCCCGCACATGGCAGGGTAGGCAGAGGGAACTTGGGAACCTAGTGTTAAGACACTCCGTTCCACTTCCGTTCCCCACTTTCCGCCGAATTTGAGGCATCGAGCGGCGGAACTCAACGCTACGTTTGACCTTGTACTAGAGCGAAAAAATGGAATTGAAAAATTTAAATTAAATATTTCCATTTACTCGAGTGGGGATCGAACCCACAACCTGTCGATTACATTCACACGGTTGTGCCGCTGCGGCACGACAGGCCTCAGGACATTATTTTTCAACAGCACAAAAAACATTATGCGAACAATAATTTGCAAAAATTATAAAAATAAAAAAAAAATCACATACTACTAAACTCCATGCAATATCTTTTTATTTTTTTCAATGGTATAGAACCCACTACCACCGAGTTTACAAGCAAACAATGACCACTCACCACGTGAGGCGGTTTCAATATATTAATAAACTCGGAAGTCTGTTGGTAGTCGGTGTGAGCGCTAAACGATATGTAGTCGACCGACATCTTGAGCGGCAACTTCTGGCCCGACATGGAGGTGATCTCCTCCGGCTCCGACAGGATTGTCTTGGCCAGAGTGCCTTCTACGCAGTAACCTGAAATATTCACCGCTTTTTATTATATTTCTTTCTTTCTTTCTTTCTTAGCTTCACGCTATATCCCGCACGATGCAGGGTAGGCAGAGGGAACCCGGGAATCTAGTGTTAAGACACTCCGTTCCACTTCCGTTCCCCACTTTCCGCCGAATTTGAGGCATTGCGTGTTGAGTGGCGGAACTCAACGCCGCGCTTTGCCTTATTACCAGAGCGAAGAAATAAAACATTAAATATTTAAATTGAAAATATTAAATATTTCATTTCCTCGACTGGGATCGAACCCAGAACCTGTCGGTTACAGTCACACGCTTGTGCCGCTGCGCCACGACAGACCTCACATTATTATATTACATTCACATTCATTATTGGGATATGGAGACTGCCGTGGCGCGGGGGCAGACACGTGTGACCGTATATAGGAGAGGTCGTGGGTTCGAAATGCAATGATTAATAAATCACTATAACGGTAATAATGCCTTAATAAAAGTAGCACATTTTCATTGTGGTGGTTGCATATAATGTCTGGCTGAGCGGGGAATATTTTTAAATAAAAATTCAAAGCAAACAGTAAATCTATTAGCACCATATTCGACCTCATAAAATCACACTGTGTCCGTAACACAGAAGTTTTAACAATATAAATCATTTTTTTTTATTAGTAAATACAATACATAGGCGCAGTGGCGCAAGCGTGTGACTGTAACCGGCAGGTTCTGGGTTCGATCCCCACTCGAGGAAATGAAATATTTATATATTTTTTTTAATTATTTATTTATTTATTAAAATCTGTCTCCTTCTGTGGGACATTCAGCAACAGGTTGGATAGTATAAAGTCGGCGTTTACGGAATGTGACCTGTGTCATACCCTATACGTTATAACAGTGAATTTATTGTGATAGGATCAGATCTTGAGGTATTTTTCGTTTAAGCCGGCGGGCTTCCTTTTGTCCATCCATTAGAGATGGGGCCAGAGTGTTTGGATGATGTGTTATCCTGTCCTTGTATGTTCTGGTAAATCGCTCAATTTCCTGTTTTACTGTGGGCATTTCTAGGTCATGATGTAACAGTTCATTGGGTATGAACCAAGGAGCGTTTGTCACCATACGGAGTGATTTATTTTGGAACCTCTGTATAATTTCAATGTTTGAATGGGATGCAGTGCCCCACAGTTGTATCCCATATGTCCAGATGGGCTTCAGTATAGTTTTGTACAGAAGTAGTTTGTTCTCCAGGGATAGTTGCGACTTGCGACCAATAAGCCAGTATAACCTCCTGGTCATAAGACCAAGTTGTTTTCTTTTTGTGAAGAGATGTTTACGCCAAGTAAGCCTTTTGCCCAGGTGCATACCGAGGTATTTAACGTGATCAGCCTGCGGGACTTCTATGTTATTAAGTTTGACAGGAGGACAAATGCCTCTCCTTAGCGTGAATGTAACGTTTACAGACTTGGTTTCGTTGGCTTTTATTCGCCATTTCTTGAGCCAATCGGATATGTTATTAAGTCCTTTTTGCAGAATTTCTGAGGCTGTAACTGGGTCTGAGTGTGCAGAAAGAATAGCAGTGTCATCAGCAAAGGTGCCAGTGGTTAAGGTCTCTGATGTGGGTAGGTCTGCTGTATAAATCAAATATAAAATAGGGCCCAGAACGCTACCCTGGGGGACCCCAGCCTTTATAGTTGACAAATCAGACAAGGCTTTACCGTTCTCTACAATAAAATTGCGACCAACTAAAAAGGATTTTAGAACTCCGTACAAATAGTCAGGTAGAGCTTTTTTTTATTTTATACAGTAGCCCTTTGTGCCACACCCGATCAAAGGCCTGTGAAATATCCAAGAATGCACTGTTGCAGTAGGTTTTAGCCTCGAGAGATTCCATAATTCTTTTTGTAAGTCTGTGCACTTGGTCTATAGTGGCATGTTTGCTGCGAAACCCAAATTGGTGGTCAGGAATCAGTTTTCTTTCTTTAAGTAAAGGTAGCATACGTTGCAGTAATAGTGTTTCATATAATTTAGATAGGATAGGCAGCAAGCTTATTGGTCTGTACGATTTAGCTTCCTCAGGAGGTTTATCAGGTTTTAGGATCATAATAATTTGCGCTACCTTCCACTCTGGAGGAAAGAACTGAAGTCTTGACACGGCATTAAATAGGGATGTAAGAAATTTTATTCCAGATTCTGGCAGTTCTTGTAAAATGCGGTTGGTTATCAGGTCGTACCTTGGTGATTTTTTGGGATTAAATTTTTTTATCAGTTGTACGATTTCGGCTTTCGAGAATTTGGCGGGTTGTTCGTCTATAATTCTAGCTGTGTCTAAGAATTTCGTGATTTCAGTCTCATGGTCTGGTGCGCCTTCATACGGGTGTGGTGTAAAGATGCTCTTGAGATGGTCCGAGAAAGTTCTGGCTTTATCCAGATCCGTTCGTGCCCAAGTACCATCACTTTTCTTGAGAGGAAGTAAAGTATAGATGGGTCGTTTGAGTTTCCTCGTGGCTTTCCACAAGGAGTAGTCTGAAGAAGTGGTGGCGTCCAGGCTTAACAGCTGGTTCTGAAAACCTTCGTTCCGATCTACTTCAAGGGTGTGCTTGAGCTGCCTTGTTAGATGGTTAAGACGTTTTTTTATAGCCGGACATCTGGTTAGTTGCCACTGTTTCCGTATCTTTCTTTTTAAATTTACTTTTTCCAGGATGTTTCTGGCCACAAAGTTGTCTGTGCCTTTTCGGGGTAGCCGTGGAGTCTAAGACCAGGCTGCCTCTTGTATGTTACGGTTGAAGAACAGAACAGCTTCTGATATGTCCTCCATGGATTTCAAGCGAACTGGTTTTCTGAAAGCTTCGTCAATGAGGTCTCGAAACACTGGCCAGTTTGTCTTCCTGTTGTGTAGTACGCATTTTGTTGTGCGTTCTTGAACAACAGTATGCAGTTCTACTAGGATCGGTGAGTGGTCAGAGGACAGGCCTAGGCAGCTACGGCACAGAATATTATTTTTTCATTTCCTTTAGTTACGCAAAAGTCAATTATATCAGGAATTTTCTTTTTGTCGGTTGGCCAATAAGTGGGTTAGCCTGTTGATAATACATTCATATTTCTTGATTGGACACATTTAAGGAGTTCTTTACCTCTGGGCAGAGTAAGTCTAGAGCCCCAGAAAGTATGCTTGGCATTAAAGTCGCCCCCAGCAATAAATCGACTTCCGAGAGTTTTGAAGTATTCATTAAATTCAAGTTCCTTAATGGAATGTCTCGGAGGACAATATAAAGCTGACACTGTAATATCACTAGACCTGTCGCTTATTACGATACTTGTTGCTGGTATATATTCCTTGCAATAGTTTTCAAGAAGGTGGTGCTTGATATTTGACCTAATAAGAATAGCAGATCCACCATGTGCTTTGTTGTCTGGGTGGTGAGTGCAATATATATTATAGTTTGGTATCTTAAAGTAGCTTTTCGATGTGAAGTGCGTTTCCGAGATAAGTAGAACGTCTATGTTGTGAACCTTTAGGAATATTTTTAACTCTAGCGAGTGGTTTGATAAGCCATTGGCATTCCATATACACAAGTTTAGAAATATTTAATATTTTCAATATAAATACCGGGTGGGCCAGAAAGGCGTACGATTTTAAAAACACTCTTGCGCTTGAACGATATGAGAGGGGGCCGCGCGGGTGGTGGGGTTGAGAAGCTCGGTTCTCGGAAATTTAGTCGCGATGGATAACTTCACCGGAGCGCAACGTGCATTCTGCGTTAAACATTATTACAACAATGGCGATTCGTGCGCTATTGTTCGGCGTTTATTTCGGCGTGAATTTGGATTACATGACCGAAATCAGTGTCCGAAGGAAAGTGTGATTAGATCGTGGGTCAGAAAGTTCGAAACTACTGGTTTGACTCTCAAACAAAAGCCTGCGGGACGCCCAAGGTCAACAAGAACGGAAGACACAATTGAACAAGTTAGAGCTTCAGTTCAACGTAATCCTGGTCTATCGACTCGCAAGCGTTCAGCTGAACTTACGGTATCCAGAACATCTTTGCGTCGTATTTTGTTAAAAATTGCACCCTTATAAAATTCAACTTGTGCAGGAATTACAGCCAAATGATCCAATTTTAAGACGAGCTTTTGTTGAAACAATGCTGGAACGTTTTCGGAGTTTCAACAATATTCTGTTCTCCGACGAAGCCCATTTTCACATAAATGGGCATGTCAATAAGCAGAATTGTCGTTACTGGGCTACAGAGAACCCACGTGCAAAACATGAAAAGCCTCTGCATTCGCCGAAAGTAACCGTTTGGGCGGCCATATCAGCGCACGGAATTATCGGGCCCTATTTCTTTGAAAATGAACAAGGGCAATCTGTCACTGTAAACTCTGACCGATACATAGCCATGCTAAGGGATTATTTCTTTCCGCAACTGCAACAATTTGAAGCCTATAATCGTGCGACGTGGATTCAACAAGATGGCGCGACACGCCATTCATCTAATGCCTCTTTGGCGGTCGTAAACGAGATGTTTGCTGGGAAACTGATATCGCGCCGAGGTGACATTGCATGGCCGCCTAGAAGTCCAGATCTAACGCCACCGGACTTTTTTATGTGGGGATACCTAAAAAGTAAAGTGTATTCCAATAATCCATCAACAATTAATCAGTTGAAGACCAATATCAGAGAAGAAATGACAGCTATTCCCCGCGCAATGTGCGAGCGAGTTTTTACCAATTTGAGGTTCAGATTCGAGGAATGTTTGCGGCGCGATGGTGCACACCTCAATGATGTTATTTTTAAGAAATGAATTTCCCGGATGTCTTCTTTTAATTGAAATAAAAATTGTATGTGAACTGTATTTAGTTTTTTTATTATATTTGTTTCAAATTCGCGATTATTTCTGGTCCACCCTGTATTTAATGTTTTCATTTCTTCGCTCTACTAAAAGGCAAAACGCGGCCTTGAGTTTCGCCACTCAACTCGCAATGGCCCAAAGTGGGGAACGGAAGTGGAACGGAGTATCTTAATACTAGGTTCCCAAGTTCCCTCTTCCTACCCTGCCATAAGCGGGATACACCGTGAAGCTGAATAGCGTAGAGTAGACTAAATACAATAGCTGACCAGTTGTTACCGCCAAATAGCGGTAAGTGAAGTGTATTGAATACATGGCTGGAATTAAAATTTTAAGTGTAAACAGTGCTCAGTAACAGTTCAGAAAACTTTACAAAAGGGCGGCCACATCTCACTGACTGAACTGTTCTATATTACAAAATAAAAATTATACATAATTATTACCTTGATGTTATATAAATAGCACACTATTAATAATGAGGCCTGTCGTGGCGCAGCGGCACAAGAGTGTGAATGTAACCGACAGATTCTGGGTTCGATCCCCAGTCGAGGAAATGAAATATTTAATATTTTCAATTGAAATATTTCATGTTTCATTTCTTCGCTCTGGTAATAAGGCAAAGCGCGGCGTTGAGTTCCGCCACTCAACACGCAATGCCTCAAATTCGGCGGAAAGTGGGGAACGGAAGTGGAACGGAGTGTTATAACACTAGGTTTCACTTCCGTTCCCTCTGCCTACCCTGCCTAGTGCGGGATACAGCGTGAAGCTGAAAAAAAAAACTATTAATAATCTTACCGGCTATAATAACGCCATTCTTAGGATCCGTGCACCAAGACTCGAAGAGCTCCCTGGACAGGCCCGACTGCATCATACCCGGGGAGGCCATTATCACACACGGGCCTATGTCTTCAAAGTGATCTATGCCCTGGAATTAAACACAGAAATAATGTTTCAAATAAAGTTACTAGGAGCTAAATCTGAAAAAGTTAATAATATTAGTATCTTTTCCCTCCTCTATGCGTCATATGCCTTAAGGTTCCCTGAAAGAGGACTCGGATGTAGAAATAAAAGCATTTATTACTTAGATTCAATTTTTCAACGTGACGTCTTATACATTATGAAAGCTGGCTGCACGCACGAAAAACTTATGATCCATTGTCACGTTCTCGCTGGTGTGGAGGGGAGTCCGCGGAATAAGCGATAGAGACGAGCATCCTAATAGTGCGCAGTAATAGTAGATACCTTGTAATTAAAGTAAATAATATAAATCGTACAGATTTACAAATTTACAGACAGAAGGCCTGTTATGGCGCAGGGGCATAAACATCTGACTATAAACAACAGGTCATGGATTCGATCCTTACTTGAAAATGTGAAATATTTAATATTTTTAAACGAAATATTTTAATTTCTTCACTCATCAAGCTATGCTTCTCCAGCGGAAAGTGAGACGGAGGGTGGGATGAGCTTGTCTAAACGAGAACAGAGTGTCTAACTAGTTACTCAAGTTTCTTGTAAAAAAAAGATTACCCGAGAAAAAATGAACAAGCAATTTAGTCCTGTAAAGCCTGCGTTACAGAAACACCAGTTAAATATTAAAAGGATTTTTTTAGCCGGTGTTGCGCATGAAGCAACAAGTTAGTAATCTAGCATAAGATACTCTGTGCCCATTTTTCTGTTCAATTTTCGATATTATTTTTCGTATTACCAGGACAACGAAAAGAAAAAACAAGCCATTATCGGAACTGGAATCGTATATACAATAGTCGTGGCGATGTTTTTTAAATTCAAATAATAAAAATAATAAATGACACCACAAACGAGTGATAGCAAACGACAGATTGTGGGTTCGAACCCATTAGAAGAAATTAAATATTAAATATTTTTGAATTCAATATTTAATATTCTCATTTCTTCGCTCTGGTAAAAAGGCAAAGCGTGAAGTTGAGCCCCGCCACTCAACCCGCATGGCCTTAAATTTGGTGGAAAGTACGGAACTGAACGGAGTTTCTTAACACTAGGTTCCCTACTTCCTTCTACCTACTCAGCAATGTTTATAATAATGCTTAAAACAGAAAAAATATATAAAGTTTGTAAATATTATTCAACGTATATGATGTTCTTGAGATGTCAACAAAAAAAGCCGGCTAAGGTGAATAACATCTAAATTATGACTATAAATGAATACAAGGTCAAGGACAGTATCATATTTCGGGCATCACAACGTTCCGATTTACGCAAAACTACAACGCAATTAAAAAAACAACTGATACATAAATTTCATAAAAACGATTAAAAAGAATCTTAAAATTTATAATCTTTATACTAAAAAATATAATCTATTTAATTATATTAAAAAAGTCCTTTATTTAATGATAAAAAAAAAGATATATTATCTGTGTAGGTAACAGCGATGGCGGTCAAAGACCAGCTGCCAGATACGGTATCTTAACATTCGGTTATCACCAATATTTTGTCGTTAATCGATTAAATTCATTTTAGTTTCAATGGCAAAGGCAAAGTGTATTGATTACAGTTAAAATGTTTGAGGTTAGTATTTAATAACGATATATATTATTTGTAGAGTGTGATTTATCAGCAAGGCGGTAAGAAAATGTCGATCTTTTAAGAAGTTTTTATTATAAATTTTTGTTAGTTTCACTTTTATCCCGCACATGGCAGGGTAGGCAGATGAAATATGGAAAACTTATGTTAAGACACTCCGTTCCATTCCCCACTTTCCGCCGAATTTGAGGTGTTACGTGGTGAGCGACGATACTCAATGCTGCGCTTTGCCGCCGAATTTAAGGCAAAAAAAAAAAAAAACACTTCTCCGAATGAAAATTGAACCCAAAACCTTAAGTTTACATACACACGCTTACGCCCCAGCGCCACGACAGGCATCAAGTTTTTAAATTTTCCAATAAACTTGTACATACAACTAATTGTAAAGGCATATGTCGGATTTGTGAAGCAAAAATAGGAAATCTATACGAGTATGTACAATATAGTCTCTGTATAGACATTTAATAGATTTGAACCGACAACTATCATAACATAATGTAATATATTATATTATATTATGTTGGCTGTGTGAGCACAGAACTTTGTCAGTCTTACTTATAATTATCATTTTTATAACTTAATAAACTATTTTTTTTAGTTTCATGCCATAATTTGCACCTATCAAGTAAGCAGAAGGAACCTGGGTATCTAGTATTAAGACGCTACGGTCCCATTGAGCCTATTCGGAACTTTCTGCTGGAACTGAACGCCGCACTTTTGCCTCGCCACCAGAGCGACGAAATGAAAATATTAAAATATTTATTTACTCAAGTCGTAATCAAACCTACAACCTGTCACATTCACAGTCACACGCTTGTGACTCTGTACCTACAACGAGTGGCCACGATAAAATATCGGGTTTTTTTTATATACAATATAAAAAAAATATCCGAATCCGATATTGTCTTTTCGCAAAAAAAGAAAAAAAAATATTATTTTTTTCCACAGTTTCTAATATCAATGATACCAACATCAATAAAAAACAAAGCGATACAATGGCTGGAGGACCACAGGGAGTTCGTCGTGTGCGCGTTCTGTTTACCGGCGAGCTTTTTGTTCACATTACTCTTACGCTTGCGGTCTTTTATAAGAAAATGTAACAGTGATCCGCAGAGACATGACGCTGCTGTGAGACAGATACAGAATAAGGTACGTTGTGGTGTTTTCCACTAGATCAGCCGCGCGGCTTCGCCCGCTCGATCTATATGAATATTTATTCAATATACAAAATCAGAATTTATAGTCTGTTTTGTGAGATTTTTAATTATTAGAAGATATTTTTTTTAGCGGAATGCGGCTTGAAGTTGAAATAACATATCAGACTGGACTAATTTGGACGTCAGACGATTCCATTAAACACTTTCCGCCGACTGCCTGAGGCATTGCGCGTTAAGTGGTGGTATTCAACGTTGCACTTAATGGAGTGAAAATATCAAATATTTTATTCCTACAAGTGGGAATTGAACCCGCAACCTTTCGAGTTTACAGCTGTGCACTTGTGCCCCTCCACAATGACGGCCACTACATGTATTTTTATACATATAAAATTCACTCACTCAGCTTCACGCTGTATCCCGCACATGGCAGGGTAGGCAAAGGGAACTTGGGAACCTAGTGTTAAGACACTCCGTTCCACTCCCTTTCCCCACTTTCCGTCGAATTTGAGGCATTGCTCAAATTGAGTGGCGGTACTCAACGCCGCGTTTTGCCTTGCACTTTATTTAATTATATTTATTATACATATAAAGTTATACTTATAATATATGCTAATGTATAAAAATAACAAAAATAAACCCTAAATAAATTATTTAATATTTAATAAAAAATTAGATACAAAAATGGAACAAACAACCGGCAAACAAACGGAAGTTACTCTGCACATCAAGACCGAACTGGCTCTCACTTTCAACCACTTTCTTCCAAAAACATCTACACCATAAGGTCGAGATACCTTTATACGATATCTTGGAATTAGATGAAAAAGCCATGACAGTCAGGGTGGAGCCAATGGTGACTATTGGTGACATCACCGAGTATTTGATACCTAAAGGGTACTCCTTGGCTGTTACTATAGAGTTGGTGGATGCCACTTTGGGAGGTTCGTCAATAATCTTTTACAAACTTACTCTATTATTAAGAAAAATAAATGTTAAATTAAGTATTTTTGGCCTATCGTGGCGCAGCGGCAAAAGCGTGTGACTGTAACCGACAGGTTGTGGGTTCGATCCCCACTTGGGAAAATGAAATATTTAATATTTTCATATTAAATATTTAACGTTATCATTTCTTCGCTCTGGTACAAGGCAAAACGCCGCGTGGAGTTCCATCACTCAACACGCAATACCTCGAATTCGGCGGAAAGTGGGAAACGGAAGTGGAACGGAGTATCTTAACACTAGGTTCCCAAGTTCCTCTGCCTACTCTGTAATATGCTGGATACAGCGTGAAGCTGAGTAGTAGTAAGTATTTTTAACCACCAACGCACTAGGGATGTTATAAGTTTAACCTGTCTAAGTGCCTATATGAATGAGCCGATTTGAGTGTGGTCTTTTGTATCGAAAACCTTGTTCGTCCTGATGGAGTTATAAGCACTTTGCTAGGAAAAAGATAGATATTTTTGAGCTTTTAAATACATCAGGAGTTACAGTTAAAAAGTTGTAATTTAAAATTGTATTGTATTGTATACAAGAGATGGCATAACTGCAACCTATTCCAATTTTTATCTCCAAATACCATAATATTCTATCCAAATTATAGACTCAAAACAAAACACCGTACATTATTCCGTAGCCCTTATAATAACAGTCAATAAAAAATCACTAAATTATAAAAATAAAAACATTCCAGGACTAGCCCTAGGCACCGGCATGTCGACCCACTCCCACAAAGCAGGTCTCTACCACGAAACAATCACCAGCTACGAAGTGGTCCTAGGCGATGGTTCCCTTATAACCGCCACCGCAGACAACCACTACGCTGATCTATACCAAGCATTGCCCTGGTCTCATGGAAGCCTGGGCTTCTTGGTCGCCATGACGTTAAAAATCGTCAAAATAAAACCTTATATCAAAATTAAATACATTCCCGTTAATGGACAAAAGAACTATTGTGACATGATTCGAGATCTTTCTGGAGCTAACGAGGCCAGCCCTAAAGAACACCCCGATTACATCGAAGGCACTATATTCAGTAAAGACAAAGCTGTAGTTATGACAGGGGAGTACTCTGATTACGACAGAAAAATATCTGTCAACCATTGCTCGAGATGGTACAAGCCCTGGTTTTATAAACATGTTGAATCCTTTTTGTATAAGGGTGAGAGTGTTGAACTGATACCGCTCAGAGATTACTTGCTACGTCACAATAGATCTATATTCTGGGTGGTAGAAGACATGATATCATTTGGAAACGATCCTTTATTTAGATTTTTCTTTGGCTGGCTTCTACCCCCAAAGCCTGCCTTCCTTAAATTCACCACAACCCCTGGAGTACGAGCTTACACATTCACAAAACAAGTATTCCAAGACATCGTGCTTCCTATCCAGGAGTTGGAGAAACAGATCGAGGTAGCCAGTGAACTGTTCGAGAAGTTTCCATTACTGGTCTATCCATGCAAGATTATAGACCACGGTCCTCTATCAGGACAATTGAAACGTCCAAAAGGTAAATATCTAGTACCGAACACTAATTATGCCATGTTCAACGATTTAGGTGTCTACGGAGTTCCAGGCAGAGTGAAAGACAAAAAACCCTATAACCCAGTGGACGCGATGAGAAAAATGGAGAAGTTCACGCGAGACGTCGGTGGTTACTCGTTCTTGTACGCGGATATATTTATGAATAGAGAAGAATTTGAGGAAATGTTTGATTTGGCATTATTTGAGGTGGTGAGGAAGAAGTACAAGGCTGAAGGCGCCTTCCCACACCTTTATGACAAGGTGAAGCCGGAAATAGATGTGTTTGCTATTGGCGAAGAGAACGCTATACGTAGTTAGTGATTTATAAATAAAAAGATCAAAGAAATGATCTAAAAAACCTTATTTAAATATACATTTAAAAATGGAAACCATACTTTAAGTATGGCTCAACGTGTATTATTTGATGTAATTTAAAATTTAACAGATTTTTTTAATTATCTATAATATATCTAAGGCATAATAACAATAATTCTTAAAATATCAATATCGTCTCATGAAATAAATAAATATTATGAATAATCCATATATTTTTTCTTTTTCCTAATTGTTTCGTTCTATTTAGTTCAACAAAATCCGGAATTGAGTTGCGCCACTCTACACACTACGCCTCCAAATTGAAACGAATATGCCTTAATTGGAACAGAGTGCCTTGACACTAAATTCTCAAGCTTCCTTCGCTCACCTTCATGAGAAGGTCGGCGAAGGTAGAACGTTAGGTTATAACATTCTTTTTCCCACTTTCGCTTCCGCCTGGCAAGTGAGTGGAACGCGCTATATTATCTCGCCAAAACGCTGCCCCACGTTGACACATATATGTATAATTACAGTAAAAACCAAATAATCTGACAAAAAGTATTATAAAAACACCACAAAATTTTATATTTATAGCAATTTCAAATAACATATAGATAGTACCGTTTCAGAGCTATCGCGAAACATAAAGCCGGACATGCGGAATTAAAAAGAGTAATTGCATCGAAAACGACATGATCAACATCGGATACCTTCAAGTTGGATATGTGCCGGAAGACGAAGGGGTTGTTGACGGCGATCTGGCGGCGGATGCGGTCGTTCATGGCGTTGACGTAGGTCTGGTACACCGCCATGCACTTCTTGGCCAGCGACGACGCGTAGTAGATGGGGATGTCCTGCAGCTCCGGGTGCAGCGACCAGTACTCGTCTGAGGACACGCTTGTTCGTTACAATTGTACTTGGGAACTTGGGAACCTAGTGTTAAGACACTCCGTTCTCCACTTTTCGGCACTGAATTTGAGGCATCTTGTGTTAAGTGGCGCGAAGAAATGTAAATATTAAATATTTTATTTTAAAACACACACACGCTTGCAAATTAGGAAATTCATTTAAAAAAAATTACAATCATTCTCAAAAATATATAGATAGAAAACCTATTGAACAAATTTTGATAAAACTTTGAATTTTCCTTAAGTTAGAAATAAAATTACTTGTTTAAATTAAAATGTTAATGCTAAACATTTGAAAAATATAATAAATACATAGAAAACAGTATACATGCAAATAAAAGAACTAACGTTTTTCATGAGTACGTTAAAAAGAAACGACTAAACAAATATAGGATTATACTCTTTTTTTTTTTAAATTAAACAAAATGTAAAAATTTAAAAAATACATTGAACAAAATAAAAGTTACATTTTAACAATATAGTATATATAAAACTGAGCAAATACAATTATTCTTTCTTTCTTTCAGCTTCACGCTGTATCCCGCACATGACAGAGTAGGCAGAGAGAACTTGGAAACCTACTGTTAAGACACTCCTTTCCATTATCTTCACTCATTCTCCACAGAATTTGAGGTAGCGCTACTCCCCATTTTGCTAGATAGAGCTTTTCATGTCAAAAAACATAATAATAAGAAGCCGTGCTGTGGCTGCGGGTACCCAGTATGAGCAGCAGCTCCTGCGCGCGGCCCAGCGCGAACACGGGGATGAGGCAGCGGCCGCCGCGCTGCACGATGTCGCTCACCAGCCCCGTGAAGCGCGACTCGCGCTCCTCGCGCTTCTCGTGGATGTGCGTGCCGTACGTCGACTCCTGTGCACACACACACAGACTCTCTACGTTTCTTTCCGCCGAACGCCGGAGATATTGCGACATCAAAACCTCCTATCTTTTTAAGTTTTACCTGACACGGACACCGACATGAGCACTTACATATTAACACAGTAAAAGAGGAGATCCGATACAATGCTGAAACCTTTAAAAGGAGACTAGCGAATCATTCCAATGGTCTAGCAGTCCAGTTGGTAAGAACCAGGCGTGACACCCGTTTGAAACGGCATATGATCCCAAGATCAATATAGATACACTTCACATAGCACAGTGTATATAACAAATTTAATTATAATCTAATAATAAAAAAACATAACAGGAAATGAAAATATTAAATATTTCCATTCCTCGAGTGGGCATCGAACCCACAACTGGTCGCGCTTAGTTTCAAGATCTACTCCTGCGCCCAAACCCTAAGTACTCTACTATGTGCGACGTACTGCATGAAACAAAAACAAAGACTATTATATGACACTGTAAAAATTGAAAATTGAATATTGTCATTTTCTCCCAGATCCGTCACTAAATGCTTTAAATTCTGCGGACTCTGGGCAACGGAAGTAGAATGGAGTGTCTTAACACTAGGTTCCCAAGTTCCCTCTGCCTACACTGCCATGTGCGGGATACAGCGTGAAGCTAAGAAAATTATCCTCTCAATAGATTTCTGAGACGGTGCTAGTTTTATATACATTTAACAAAAGTACTTCCAAAGATCTGATTGAATAAAAAATATTATAAATTTGAATTGAAATCACTCCACTATACCCAAAATACCTCTTTAAATATTAGTTCATTCAAGTAAATATAAATTTGCTTACAGTGATGAGTACGTCAGGATGAACTGTAGGTATCTCGGCCGCCATTAAATGTCTGTCTTCTTGCCGGGAGAAATCACCAGTATATAGGATCTGTAAAAGGACAGTTATTTATTTAAAAATAATTTTAAAAGTATAAGTAATACAATATAAAATAATGTTAAGTAAATTTTAAGATATTCCACTGAGAGACTGCGTGTTGAGTGGAGGAACTTAACACCGCGCATTACATTGTTACCAGAGCGCAGTAATGATAATATAAAATATTTAATTTCCTCAAATGGAGTCCCACCAGTACCACTAACACTAAAACTAAGGCACCCCAAAACTCATCCCAGGTTCCCTAGCCCTACCTAGAAATAAAGATAGGTCAGAATTGAACTAAATAAAAATAAAGGGAACTACCTTCACACCAGCGATTTCAATCATAAACATGGCCGCACCGAGCACATGTCCAGCGTTGTACGCCCAGAACCGTACACCCCTCACGTCTTTCTCCTCATGAAAATTAATAGTTTCTATACGATCCATGGAACCTTCTAAATCTGATTCCGTGTATAGCATTTGCTCTGTTGATATGTTGCTGTTAAATAAATAAAAGAAATTAATTTTTGATATAAATTAAAACAATCTTTTTTTTATATTTAGTTTTTGTTTTACAAATTATGTTATTGTCTGTTGGTTTTTTTTACTGTTGTTTTACTTTTACTTTAAAAATTACTTAGGAATTACATACATAATTCTTTAAGTCTCACTCTCGTTAGTTGAGGAGTGGCACAATTCTATAAAGTCTTTCTTTCTTTACACTATGTACAAAACAAGAGATACAAAAAAACACATATAAAAAATATGTGCAATGTATACTTAAAATAAATCTGTAACTAATCACTGTATGTACATGGAATATATAAGAAAAAATCTTATAGAGGCTGTATTAGTAATGTAATAGGATCCAAAAGTAGTGACGTTTTTTTAATTTCTGCCCCTTCGTCAGTGGGATTGTACATGCTAATGACAGAAATGGGTAGCAAGATGTAAAATTGTTAATGCAGTTTTATTGTGGCAACCTTCCTTCAACACTTACTAAATAAAATATTAAATTTGACAAAATTGCTAAAAATATTTATAACAAATTACATTCAGCTGAAATAAATAATATTGTCTTAAAATTGGTAATGTTATTAGAACAAGAAAGTAATTGATACTAGTAAATAGTAGAATTAAAGTGGGTGAGTCGCTATTAATAAACCTATAATGTTGTAAATTAAAATGTTAATTTAATGGAAATTTAGAGTCTAAACTTTAAGTTTCCAAGTACATTTGCATTTGTTTCCGTGGAGCTGAAAAAAAAAGTATAGATATTAGAACATAAACTCACCTGACTTTAATATAATCAGATACAAGCCACCTATAAATAGCTTTGGTAGCATGCGTCATAAACACTCTCCCTTTGAAAGAGGTCTTGGTGAGAAACCATGGCAAAGCACCACTGTGATCCAAATGGAAACTGAAAATAAAAAAATATTAATATTAAATTTAAAAACGTATAGAAATTTAAACAAAGCAGGATTTGAACCCGTGCGTCTTGGAAGCCTTCTAAGCGCTCTGACCAACTAAGCCATTCGATTTCACTAAGCTATGTCGAAATTCTTAAACACTTGTTACAACTTATTTATGTTGTTAGCATCTCTGTAGGGAGATTAATAAATGTGACAACGACACTTACTGAAAATGACACTTTAAAAATAGTAAAAATAAAAAATATTTTGTAAGCATTAATAATTTTAAGCTTCAGATTTTTTTTTGAACATCATATCCTGCAAATGGTAGAGTAAGCAAAGGGAATCTGGGAACCTAGTGACATTGTGTTGGTTTCCTCACTTTCCACTTTATATTAGTCATTGCATGATTAGTGGGACTCAAATATATTAAAATATCTTTGTACATAAACAAATATATTTATTATTTTTTTACTATGTTTTTAAAGTGTTATTCCACACTTAGGACAGAAAATACTAAACTTAAATTTAAAAAGCGTATAAAAATTTCCTGCTTCGTTCAAAATTTTTATACACTTTTTAAACTTAAGTTTAGTAAATATATTTATTTATATTTTCAAAATATTGTTTAACAATTAGTGAAATTCAATAATACATTTCGTCATCACTAGGGAAAGTAAGCAAATTAACACAATCCTCTGAGCAGGGACCAAACCCATAACCATTGTATTTGGAAACACAGCCTATGTTGCTGCACTACAAGGATTGCAAGAAAATTTAGTAAATATATATTTTTTTTGTTTTATAAATAAATTAATACTACCTTACATGTATTTTAACTAACAATATAATAATATACTTACTGTGAGATCAACAATAAATCTACTTCATCTGCTTCTATCAAGTCCACAAATGGTAAAGCATCCATTCCTGATAATCCAGGGTGGATACCACAATCCAACTACAGACAAATAAATATGGTAGTAATTAATTTAAATGGCTATTTTAAAATTATAAAACACAATAATTACTTGAAACATATATATTAATATTATATATTTATAGCAAAGCTACCTTAAAGAACTTTTTTGTTTATGAAATTTAAATGATTTTCATATTTAAAAATAATATGTAATGAAATAATATATTCTGTATCCTTATTACCATTATTTTCTTTCCTTTGAATTCTAACATGATGCATGATCTTCCTACTTCTTGTCCAGCTCCTCTAAAATTTTTAATTATTAGTATACAATTTGAACACTTGAATTTTATTACTACCTGATAGATATTTTTTTGTCAAAGTTTTATTATTTAATGTAAAACTTAGTTAGTTTGAGTTAGTATTACTTTTAAAATAAATAAATAAAAATACAAAATTGTTGATATTTACAATGGACGTATCGTAAGTTGATCACTATGCTCCAAAGGCACCGGATCGGTGCCTTTACGCGGGTTTGTCGTCATTTTTGTTACTTTTCTATTTACTATTTTCTTATAATTAAAAGCACTATTCCAATATAAATGTTTTAGTAATAAATAACAAACTAACAGCCGGTTGCCACTTATTGTAGGTTATAATGGTTTGACAACTAGCTTTTCTGTAAAAAACACTTATGATATAGATTAAATAAAAAAAATCATATTGATAGTATTATTATATTGTTATTTTTTGAATGATTAACAAATACAGTAAAGAAAAGTTATAGTTATAATTTAAGTAATTAAATTTAATTATAAATTTCTTATTTTGTACATTTTATTTAATTGATTGTCAGACAGTGATTCGCGATTGACATTTATTTTATTATGGATGGCCATGCTTGCAGCTGTAATTTCTATTTACCTTTTTGGTTATATGTATACGTGTTTAAAAAATAAATGTGGCTGATATAAACATTGAATTAAAATGACGAAGCCGTCCACACTGTTTGATGAGGATTCGGAGGAAGAAGTTACTCTTAAGACAGAAAATGAATATGCCAAAAAATATGATGCCTGGCGTGAAAAAGAAGAATTACATAAATGTGAGAATCATATAATAAAATTCTAAGGCTCTAAGATTTCGAAAATATTTTATTTATTATAGTGTTCTTTTTTTTGCAGTAGAACAAAAATATGGCTCTAAAGCTCTTAACTCAGATGCTTCTGTATCTTCTGATAGTGAAGATGAGAGTGACGAACCTCCAGAAGTGTCGGAAGAAGTAGAAAAACAATTCCTAAAAACTTTAGCTCTTTTAAAAACTAAAGATCCCAGAATATACGATCCTAATTACAATTTTTTTAACGAAAAAGTTGAGAAAGAAAAAGGTAAAAAAAAATACTCTTTATTTTTATTTCTTACATTATATTTATTATAATATCAATTTAAATGTGTTTAAACTTGAAATTTTAGAAAAGGAGCCTGAAATTAAAAAGGTGACTTTTGGCGACAGTAGTGATGATGACGATGATGACAATCCCAATATCTTTAGTATAGAGAAGAAAGCTGAAATCGATCAATCTGACGATGAAAATGAAAAACAAAAATTGTCAAAGGTAAAAGAATAATAAATATAATAAACACTTTATAAAAGTAGAAAAGAAGCCATTCTTGCTCTAGCATGACAAATTGTGGTAACAAGTTCTTCAGTATCTTTCTAATAATATGAATTACAAAAATTTGAACAGAACAAAAGAATAGTGTTACTTAACATTACATACTAACAGTCTGCAAAATAAAGTAGATTAAAATAGCTCTGATAACCAAAAGCTATAATTACTTATAATATATTTATAACTATATTTTTATATACATTTTAACATTAGATTATTTGTAGAAAGATTTTCCAAAGTCATAAATTATCATAATTTTGCAGGATGAAAAGATCAAAGACTTTTTGATTGGTAAAGTGGAACATGTTGATGAAGAAGTGGAGAAGGAGCTGGCACCACTGAGGGCGCTGTGGTCGGATCCAGCTTTGAACGAGGGAGAGGCCTTTCTAAGAGATTATATTTTAAATAAAAGGTAAAAATTTAAAATGGCATATTTTTTTTTCTATTCTTTTATTAAACTAAATGAATAATACTTAGATTAATTATTAATTTCTTAATTTTGATAAATTGTGTTCTTTACATTGTTAGTAAATTAGTGTTTTTAATGTTAATTTTGAAATCTTTTTTCACACAAAGAATAGAACTAGGAAAATTTTAAAAATGGCTTTTATGTCTTAAGGTTAATTCCATTTTTATAAATCCACTATGATGAAACAAACTTTTGATTAAAATAATGTATCTAAGTTGGATTCCAGAGCTATGGGCACAGATAAATAAATGAATAAAAGAAGTCCTTGTCCACTCTGTACTTTGAGGGTATTTTTTTTTTTATAAAATCCAGCACTGGTATAGCCAATAGTTTCTGTAAAATAGCCAACAATATTAATAATTTTTGTGTTAGATTATGATTTATTTAAGTTCAATTTTCTTTTCTCGACTATAAGCACGACAGGTAGTGACTGTGATGATATACTTATTTTTTTAGGATTTTTTTCTCTGGCAAGAAGTTATACCTATAGTCAAGAGGGAATTTGGGCACCTAGTGTTAAGACACTCTGTTTCCCACTTTCCTCTAAATTTGAGTTTTGTGTGTTGAGTGACGGGGCTTAACGCCGCACTTTGCATTGTTACCAGAACGAAGAAATGAAAACATTAAATATTTAAATTAAAAATCTATTATTGCCTCGAGCGGAAAGCGAACCCACAATCTGCCACGTATAGAGAGACATGCTTATGCCCCTGCTCCACGAAAAACCTCCTGTACTGTAAAATAATACGTACAATTTTTTGGCCTGTCGTGGAGCAGCGGCACAAACGTGTGACTGTAAACCATAGGTTGTGGGTTCGATCCCCACTCGATAACATGAAATATTTAATATTTTCAATTTAAATATTTAATGTTTTCATTTTTTCGCTCCGGTGACAAGGCAACGCGCGACGTCGAGTTTCGCCACTCAACACGCAATGCCTCAAATTCGGCGGAAAGCGGGGAACGGAAGTGGGACGGAGTGTCTTAACACTAGGTTCCCAAGTTCCCTCTGCCTACACTGCCGTGTGCGGGATACAGCGTGAATCTGAGAGTGAGAATATTTTTTTTATTCGTTAATTTCAGATACCTGGAAGAAGGTGATGCGGGCGAGGCGGTTGACAAAATACGAGATGACGATGATTTGGAGGAGGATGAGAAAACTGTAGAGGAACAAGGGAAGTTTGAACGAGCTTACAACTTCCGGTTTGAGGAACCTGATGAGGAATATGTATGTATTAGTTTTTTTTTTTTTTAGCTTTTCATAGTGTTTTGCATTTAATAGGGTAAGTTGATGGAACATGGGAACCTTGTGTTACAACTTTCCTTTTCCATTGACACAGTTCAGTTTCCCACAATGAATTATTGAGACAAATCGCGGTGATTGGCGGAACTCAACGCCACGCCTTTTCTTTTAAACATGAATCGTAAACGAGTATCGAACGAATGGTCTCAATTAATTTTGATTATTTCTCTCTAATAATTAGTTATCTTAATACAATTCGCAGTTAAAAAGGTTCCCGCGTACAATGAACTACATACGTCCCAAAGACGATCGCCGTTCACGCAAACGTGCCGAGATACGGGACAGGAAAGAGGAGGAGAAGAAAAAGAAAATGGAGGAGATAGCCAGAATGAAGGCGCTCAAACTGAAGGAGATACAGGAGAAGATAGCCAAGATCAAGGAAGTCACCGGGAATGAGGACTTGGCTTTTGAGGTAATTTGTTTGTGTTACCCTCCGGCGCAAAGAGGGGTGTTAGGTTTGAACTGTTTATCCGTATGTCTGTATGTGATACAATAGCTTCTGAATGATTGAACAAATTTGATTTTGGTTTTAATTATGTTTTATGAATAGTATTAGTTGTTTAAGAAATACAGTCATTGCCAAGATGAGATAATCATTTCTATATCTTTTAAATATGTAGGTAATAAGGCAAAGTGCGGCGTTGAGTTCCGCCACTCAACACGCAATGCCTCAAATTCGGCGAAAAGTGGGGAATGGAAGTGAAACGGAGTGTCTTAACACTAGGTTCCCGAGTTCCCTCTGCCTACCTTGCCTCGTGCGGTATACAGCTTCACGCTGTATCCCGCACGTTTATATATAGTTTCGTTAACTATATCATATATAGTTTCGTTAACTATATCATATATAGTTTCGTTAACTATATCATATATAGTTTCGTTAACTATATCATATATAGTTTCGTTAACTATATCATATATAGTTTCGTTAACTATATCATATATAGTTTCGTTAACTATATCATATATAGTTTCGTTAACTATATCATATATAGTTTCGTTAACTATATCATATATAGTTTCGTTAACTATATCATATATAGTTTCGTTAACTATATCATATATAGTTTCGTTAACTATATCATATATAGTTTCGTTAACTATATTATATATAGTTTCGTTAAAAGTGTCGTTTAAAGTGTTATTCCATACTATGAACTTGGGCATGATTAGTGAATATTGCTACGATTTAAGTTTTTTGTTTTAAATAATATTTTGTTGTTTAAAGTGAGATACAATTGTACGACAGAGCCGTTCCTAATATTAGTGTTATATAAGGAACTGTTCTCTCGGTCTATTTATACATATTTTACGTACTCGTTATTTCATACATATTATTATTATATTGCCATTCACTCACTCAATCAATCAGCCTCACGCTGTATCCCGCGCATGGCGGGATGGGCAGAGGGAACTTGGGAACCTACTGTTAAGACACTCCGTCCCACTTGCGTTCCTCGCTTTCCGCCGCATTTAATATAATATTAATTTATATTGTATTATCAGTTATCATTATTATTTTGACGGTTTGCAAGAAGAGTGGACGCGTAATCTCTTTTATTCAACTTGGAATGTTCAGATTCTCCGTTTCCATTAAGGCACTTGCGTTTTCCACTCTCCATGGAATTCTGGAATTCAACGCCGCGTTTTGCCTAATTCCCGGATGGACGAAATGAAAATATTATATATTATATTTTTCTCAATTTGAGATACCCATAACTTTATAATTACACGTTTATGTTCATGCACCTGCAGAACACCTCCAGAATTGTGAAAAACATTGGGAAGATTTAATGGAAGACCCTCAATATTACATAAGTTACCAAGATGACACTATGAAACAAAAATAAAGCCAACCCAACCATACTATATTGATACTAAAAACCTTTTAAACATGTTTAATTTATTTCTCATATCAAAAGGAAGAAGACATAGAAGGCGACTTTGATCCCGCGGAGCACGACAGGCGAATGAAGGCCCTCTTCGATGAGCAGTACTACGGGGAGGCTGATGATCAGAAACCTGTGTTCCCAGACTTGGATGAGGAATTGGAAATAGGTTAATTAATGTTCCTTTTCTTTATAGCTTAACGCTGTATTGTATGTGGTATGGTAGGCAGAGGGAACTAGGGAACCTTATTTTTAAGATACTGAACGTGAAGCATACACAGCTTAGTGGTGCAACGCAATATTCGCCAAGCTACCAGAGAAAATTCTCAACTCAGCTTCACGCTGTATCCCGCACATGGCAGGGTAGGCGGAGGGAACTTGGGAACCTAGTGTTAAGACACTCCGTTCCGCTTCCGTTCCCCACTTTCTGCTGTATTTTGAGGCATAGCGCGTTGAGTGGCGGAACTCAACGCCGCGTTTTTGCCTTGTACCAGAGCGAATATAAAAATATTAAATATTTCATTTCCTCGAGTGGAGATCGAACCCACAACCCATCAGTTACAGTCACACGCTTGTGCCGCTGCGTCACGACAGGCCTTAATATTTTTTTTTTATTTAGTTACTATGATTAATACAAAGAAAGTCAACCAGAAACAGAATCAGTTACAAATTTATTATATGTATATAGATTAATAGTAATTTAGTTTTAATTAATGTTACAGAAAACTGGGATAAATTTGATAAAGAAGACAATTGTGATGATGAGGGTGATGGCAATACACCTCACTGTGAAGATGATGACTTCAATGTATGTATATATATCAAATATCTACATTAGAAAGTACATACCTATATGTTTAAGTTTTTTTTTGGCTTGACCATACTTCAGTTCAGTTCTTTCGTTATGGCGTTCCGAGCGTGCCAGTTGAGCACAGAATCACTTCGCCAATGTCACGTTGAATGGAGAACATACGAAGGAGAATGTACGGTAAAAAAAAAAAAAATATAGAAAATTAAACGATAAGAGAATGCATGTAAAGAAAAAAGATCCACTTAGTATTACCATCACCTAAAACAAAATAATAAATTTATACAAAAAAATAAACATAGACGGTTAGTAGTAGATAATATTTTACAATAATGTTAGGTTACAATTTTATTTTGTTATACTTAATATATTTGCATAAAAATTTACATAAAGGACTAAACACAAACATTAACAAACATTGAACATTAAGGGGACGGGGAACTTTATAAGGAAGAACATATATGGGGTGGATTAACTTAGGACAGGAGAAAAGGATGTGAGATGGGGAACCGTCGTCCAGACCACATTCACAAAGTGAATGGTCCCTGACCCCTATCTTAGCTAGGTAAACAGTAGTACATGCATGTCCAAGGTACAAGCGACAAATAGTAGTTACTAGTACTCCGTTCAGTAAATTTTTGAGAAAAAAACCAAGGTCGCCTTGGAATGTTAGGTTGAATGGAAGCAAAATACTTACCTTTCTGAGATTTTGACAGATCCCAGAATTTAGACCAGGATGTATCCAAATGAGAAGATGCAAGAGACAACAAGTCTTGGGCCGAAATAGAGAAGTTACCTAAAATGCCACACTGGATGGCTAATTTTGCGCAGGAGTCTGCAGATTCATTCCCACAGATTCCAGAATGACCTGGAATCCATGCCAAAGTAACATTCAAACCATTTAGATGACATGAGTACAATTCTTCTCGAATCCTTAAAATAATTGAAGATCTTAATTTACTACAAAACGGATTTCCTTTTATAGCCAGTAAGCAGTTTACTGAGTCAGTACAAATAACAGTCTGTTTGAAATTGTGGGAGGATGTGAACAGGATTGCTTCTAAAATAGCAACAGCCTCTCCTGTAAACACAGTCGATTCGGGGGGACATTTAAATTGTAATATAATTTTGAATTTTGGTATCCAGCAAGCTGCACCAACACAGCTTTCCTTAGAAAGATGAGGATATGAGGATATGATTTGGCCAATTTTCATTTACTATGGTCTGAAATTTTGTGTTGGTGTCACCAGCTCCCTTGGTTAGGCCAAGATGAGTGATGACAGGAGGGTTAAATACTAAAGCTTTATAGGGTGTGCAAAATAAGGGGTTGGATGGATACTTAGATAAGGGGTGAGGAAGAGAAGTAAATTTTAGGAAACTAATGAGTAGGTAAGGCTGGGGCTTGCCCCGAGGGATGAGATGGGCTAAGTCCGATAACCTAGACCATAGGGGATGGGAGGCCAGCTGTAACATTTTGCCTACAAATCGGTCAGAAAGGAATTGACGGCGGATAGGAAAAGGCGGGTCTACGCATTCCACCTGCAGTGCATTGGAGGGAGAAGACTTCATTGCACCTAATATAATTCTTAAACACTTGTATTGGATTCTATTGAGCTTTTCCCTAGCAATTTTATTGAAGGGGTCTAAAACGAATAATCCATAATCAATATGACTACGGATTACAGCATTGTACAGCAGTTTTTGAGTATAAGGGTGTGCACCCCACCACACACCAGATACAGCTCTTAAAGCATTAATACTTTTTTCACATTTTTTTGTGAGATATTGAGCATGGGCAATTCCGTTCAGTAGTTTGTCGAGAATCATGCCTAAAAATTTAACATTATCTGCAAAATTTATGGATTCATTATCATAAGAAATTTCAAAATTTGGAATAACTCTCTTTTTAGTAAACACCACCGCCTGACACTTCGCTACAGATAGTGCCAGACCATGATTAGAGAGCCACTGGTTAAGATAGTGCAAAGCAGTATTTAATCTATAAGTAATGTCCTCCACAGAATTTGAGCTGTAATAGAGGACGATATCATCAGCATACTGAAGGATATTACAAAAATTATTTACAGACAATTCTAGGTCATGAGTGTAGATGTTATACAGCAGAGGACTAAGAGATGAACCCTGAGGAAGACCTTTCCAGATTTGTCTGGAAGGTATTGTAAGTAGCGGATGTTTAACAGATACCGTTCTACCGGTTAGCAAACTACATATAAAATGATTCAACCTCGGCGGAATACTCAGCTGGTGCATCTTCTGCCTGAGTACGGGAAGAAGAACATTATCATATGCAGATGCAACATCCAGACAAACGCCCACCAAATACTCTCCCTTGGCAAACGCTCTCCGAATGTCTGTAGTAAAAATGCTGAGACTATCTGTAGTACTCAGCCCCTTTCTAAAGCCAAATTGAGAGGGAGCTAAGATATTTCTGCTTTCCACTATCCATTCCAGGCGATTTTTGAGAAGCCGTTCAGTAATTTTTGATAGTGTTGAAGATAGGGCAATGGGTCTATAAGAACTAGGATCAGATGAATTTTTACCAGGTTTAAGGATAGGAATAATAATTTGGGATTTCCATGAATTTGGGATGTTGCCTGATAAAAATATATTATTAAGTAAATTTAAAGAGTGGTGCTTAGAATTTTCATTAAGTCTAATAATAAATGAATAGTAGACACCATCTTCACCTGGACTAGTGTCCTTTAAATAAGATATAACATTTTTGAACTCTTCAGGGGAAAAGGGAGCATCCATTTCCTCTGAGGACTCTACCGGCGTGGATATAAGGAGATCTTGGGATGGCACAAAGGGAGGAGCCAAATTTCGCATTGCAGCGTTTGTACTCAGTGTAATTCTCCATTGTCATACAGGCTGTGTATGACACCTCGGCAGATATTCGCCGATTGACAGAATCAGAACATTCCTGATCCCACCATGGATTGAAAAGGTTCCAATTCTGAATGGAGTGTTTCTTAGGGATATGTGAGTCAGCCGCAGACAAAATGGCAGAGACAAACCAATCATAGGAAAAAAAGATATTCTCATGATTAGCAGACTCAGGAAGATTGCACAACATGCAATCCACAGAGTCGGCATACTCATTCCAGTTAGCTTTTTTTAAATTAAATTTAGGAAGCGGGTAAGGGCTATACGTAGGATGAAACCTATTATTAAGACATAACAGAATTGGAAAATGATCACTACCATGGGTGGAAGAGAGTACAGACCATGATAGTTGGGAGGCAAGAGAAGGAGATGAAAAAGAAAGATCAACAGCAGTCCTAGGATTCTGATTAGGATTAACCCTACGTGTCGGTGATCCATCATTGAGAATGCAGAGATCAACATCATCAATCATGTCCACCAACAAAGGAGAAAATCCATCACAGTAATAACACCCCCACAGAGTGTGATGAGTGTTAAAATCACCCAGGACCAGCACAGGGCCAGGAAGCGAAAAGATAATAGACTTAAGCTCTAAAACGATGGAGGAAGAAGGATGGGGGATATAAACAGAGAGAAAGGAAATATTAAAGGACCTCACAGCAACAGCATTAATCTCTTGACTGTGAGTTGGGAGAGGGATACGAGAGTAAGGAGAGGAGTGCCGGATGAGGATGGCACTACCTCCATACCCATCACTTCTGTCCTCCCCCAAACATGAGAAACCAGACACTCTGAAAGAAGAGTCAGGCAACAGCCATGTCTCCGAGAGGGCAACAATGATAGGTTCATACAGTGAAATAATATTAGTAGTTCATGCTTTTTAGGCCGAATACTTTTACTATTCCACTGCAGGAATTTCAGTGGGGCCATTATGGAGGATTTTATAAATTTTGGAAAGACTTAAGGCTACGTGGGACGGTAAAGGAAGTTCATCACAGGTAGAAATTATGCTCAGAAGGCTATCTGTTAGTGCACCTAACAGATCCTTTGTAGCCACTGTTGGATTATCAACATCCTGGTTGAGAGCACAACCATTATTAAGGGGAGAGGAACAATTACCAATTATGGATTGGTGAGCTTGTCTATTGTATCCCTTTGCAACAGGAGCGCGGGGACGAGGGGATTGAACAATGGTCTTACGATAGGACTTAGTAGGAGTAGCAGGGAATGACATTGAGGGGAAGAATTTGTGGCATCTGAGTAAGATAGTTTGACAGGAGGGAATCGGGAAGAGGCTTCTATGTAAGATATACATTCTTGAGACATTGCAATTTTGATAGACTGTTGTCTCGCATACTCAGGACAGTCCTTGTCTGTAGCAAAATGTTTGCTACTACAGTACAAGCATTTTGAGCAATCCTTGGTTGTGTCACATGAATCACCAGAGTGATCCTGGGAACACCTGTAACACCTGGGCTTTGATCGACACTGTGCTTTAACATGTCCAAAACGGCAGCAGTTTAGACATTGGATTGTTGGAAATTTATATGGTTCCACAGGAAGCGAGGAATGATAGGAAAAGACCCTATCAGGCAACTGTTTTCCACGGAAAGTAACCACAACCGACTGAGTCGGGAACCATGTAGTCACTCCCACACTAACATTCTTTCTATTTAATCTCCTTGCTTTCAATACTAGTCCACTACCAGAGGGAAACACCATTGACTCCACAAGCTCATCAAGGGAAAAGTCCACAGGGACATCTCTTATTATACCCATTCGGGTGATGTTAAATGTAGGAATAATAGCTACATATTTACAAAGACTTAGCACGGGGTTAGACATAAAATCATTCGCTGCAGTAGGAGTTGAGAATTGAACACTTATTTTGTTGCGACCAATATTCTTAATACCATCGTTAGTAATACCAGTTACCTTATTCCTATGTAAGAACTGGCCAAACTTAATGGTTTGATGGAGGTACCCGAAGCCGGGTCTGGAGTTTCCCTTGACACATACACAATGAAAGGGCCTTTGTTGGAATCTAAATAGGATTTCGGGTTCTCTGCTAAGGAAGGATGAACATACAGGTTCTGGATTGAGGGCGTAGCGGTTGAGGGACTTATAATGGTCTTTTTAATAAGACCTTCATTATTGCTGGATGCGTCTCCAATTTGTCGTTTTCTAGACGCCACTGAGAGAGATTCTTTATTCCCACCTGGATCAGGGGGATCGGGAGGAGGATCCGGCTCCATTTTAAATAAAACTATTCAAACTTACCTAAAAATAACCTAACTATAATACAGCTACTCTAACATGAAATACGGCACAAATACACACTACAACCAATCACCTTGTTAATATAGATCTTTTTAATAACTTTTCACAACAGTAAATGATAAAAACTTTATAAAAATAACAAAACTCTCACTAGCACGTGTGTCAACCAAAACAAACGTAAGCGAAGTCGACCATACTTCTTGTTGTAATATTAGTAAATGTTAATAATCTTATGTTAGCTATTTTGTTACTTATAGCGCCATCTATTATTTCATAGACGCAAACTTATTATATTTTATCTATGCTAGATATAGTTTAACCAATACAGATCCCACTTCTTGTTCCTTCCTTGTATAACACATTAGCAAAATAAAGTACTCAGTTAGTTTTACCACCAATTTATTTTTTATTTCAACACTTCTCATTAAGACATTTTTTCTATCAAGTTTTAGCCTAATTCTGGAGAAAACTCAACACGAAATGAAAAATATTAAATATTTAATTTAATCTCGTGGGCATCGAACCCACCACCATCACATTTGTAGTCCTACACTTGTGCCACTGACCCATGACAGGCCCTGTGTTTAATTTACGATTGATTAAATAATATATTTATTTTTTTAAAATATCATTACATATATGCAAAAGAAAATAAAATTAATATTATTATTTAAGTTTTCTATGAAATATAAAGTAACAATATCTGATTAACTTAACAAATGCCTCCGACTCTCTTCACCTATGGGTCGGTGGCTGTCCCAGTCCAGAAGCTCTCTGCCAATGCTTCTATCTCATCTGACCAACGGTCGGCCTTCCTTACTTTGCCTCTTTTAGTTCGAGGTGAAGAAATGAATTGATATTTAGAAAAAAGATTTTATTTTTTGTATATGAAGTAGAGTAGGGAAAGTTGTAGAAGACTCCTTTATTGTTAATGGAGTATTTCTTCTTTTTTGCTTTGACATCTTACTTCAATCAGTCAATTGTCCAGTTAACTCCTCAAACAATATTCGTCGGTTAGAAATTCGTTGGTTCGTAATATAACATGTGTAGAAGTAGTAGGCTTCACGCTGTATCCCGCACATGGCAGGGTAGGCAGAGGGAACTTGGGAACCTAGTGTTAAAACACTCCGTCCCTCTTCCGTTCGCCACTTTCTGCCGAATTTGGGGCATTACGTGTTGAGTGATGGAACTCGACCAGAGCGAAGTAACATTAGCTTCACGCTGTATCCCGCACGAGCCAGGGTAGGCAGAGGGAACCCGGGAACCTAGTGTTAAGGCACTCCTTTCCACTTCCGTACCCCACTTTCCGCCGAGTTTGAGGCATTGCGTGTTGAGTGGCGGAACTCAACGCCGCGTTTTGCCTTGTACCAGAGCGAAGAAATGAAAACATTAAATATTTAATTTGAAAATATTCCATTTCCACGAGTGGGGATCGAATCTACAAGGTTACACACTCTCACTCTTGTGCCGCTGCGACAGACATAATGAATTTGAAAAACATTTAATATTACAGATGGATGCCGACTACGATCCGAAGAAAGCAAAAGAGAACCTTCTGGAAGAACTGCAAAGAAACATGGGAAAGAAACGCAGAAACAGAAAAAAGAAATCCAAATTAGCCGAATTATTATCGAATGAAAAGCCCAAATTTGTGCCGGACGTTGAAAAAACGTATTCGGACTTCATGGAGGAGTATTACAAGATGGACTGCGAGGACGTCGTCGGCGGCGATCTGCCGACCAGGTTCAAATATAGGCAGGTTGTGCCCAACGATTACGGCTTAACCGTTGAAGAGGTAATCATCTTCTTTTTTTTATTATATAGCTAGTTATATAGATGTAAGAAACGAAAACAAACGTAAAAAAAATTGGATAATCTAAAATGAAACATTTTTGTTTTTTTTTTTTTTTTTTCAGATAAATAATAAAATTATCGTTACAAAATTAAATGCTTTTTAAATGAAACACTTTTAACCGGATTAATCGCGTATATTGATTGTTTAACATGTTTTATGGGAACCCGACGTTTCGAACAGTAGTCTGTGGACTCGGGTAGACTGAGGTGGCATTTGTCTGTCAGTTGATATAATTATTATATCAAACTACCGCCAACGATTCCTCCATTGCCTCGCGTACTGTCCTAGATTCTTGCAGAATTCTTCTCTTTTACCATTCTATATAATCGCGAAAATATACAATCGCGAAAATCAAAGGCATTATTATATTAAATGCAATTTTTTAACTATAACGTAAACATATAATATTCCTTTCTCTTTCTCTCGTATGGTGTTTTGTGAATGAATAGTGACAGACGACAGACAAAATTTGGTGTTATTTTTGTATTAGTAGATGTTTATATCATTGGTGTTCATTCACGCCCGCCTCACAAATAACACAATATTGATGAAAATAATATTCCCACGTCTGAACTATTGGTGATACTGGAATAATTTTTGGGCACGGCTTTGAACCGAAACGTACACAAAAATATTTCAAGGACGTGTCATAAAAATATCTATCTATAGTGTGAAGCGTGAAGCTATCACGCTGTATCCCGCTTCTAGTGGGGTGGGTGGAGTTAACCTGGTGTTAAGACGTTCTTGCCCCCATTAATACACTTTGGCTACCCATTTGATGATCGTGAGGCCATTGCGTTGTGGTGTGGCGCTTGTTCCCCGGTCTCACATGTGGCTTGTATATTGTAAATTTGTAACAAAAGTATTTTTTTTAAAGAATCTAATGTCAAGACACTCAGTTCTCCATGTACCATTATTTTTCAGACATTGTACGTTGCGTGGCGCTTTAATGTCTTACTATTACAAACCCTGCGGAACTATGGAGTAGCTCAACGCCGCAGTTTGTTAACAAGAAAGAGATGGGATATTAATTAAATGAATTTGTAATTTTATAAATATATTCTAGATTCTGCTAGCAGACGACAAAGAACTAACACAATGGGTGCCCTTAAAGAAGATAGTCAAATACCGACCGGAGAATGTGGAGAAGGGAGAAGTCAAGGTATATTCACAGAAAGCAGCCGACGTCAGATTGAAGAAGAAAATATTACCCAGTTTGTTTAAGGAGTTACCTGAGTAAGTCATTTTTTTAAATTCACACAGTATTCCATATATGACAGTGTAGGACAAAGGAACATAGGGTTACGACATTTTGTTTATCCATCCAAAGCGTAATATATATTATACTCAGCTTCACGCTGTATCCCGCACATGGCAGGGTAGACAGAGGGAACCGGAACCTAGTATTAAGACACTCCGTTCCACTTCCGTTCCCCACTTTCCGCCGAATTTGAGGCATTGCGTGTTAAGTAACGGAAGTCAACGCCCCGCTTTGCCTTGAAAATAAAGATTGAAATGGCGACGAGACGAGGAAATGAAATATTTAGTATTTTCAATTTTAAATATTTAATATTGAAGAAATATTAAATATTTAAAATTGAAAATACTAAATATTTCATTTCCTCGCGTGGGGATCGAACCCACAACCTGTCGGTTATAGTCACGTGCTTGTGCCGCTGCGCCACGACACGCCTCAGATATGTAGAATACGTCCTTGAGTTCCACCACTCAATGCCTCAAATTCGGCAGAAAGTGAGGAACGGAAGTGGAACAGAGTGTCTTAACACTAGGTTCCCTCTGCCTATCCTGCCATGTGCGGGATACAGCGTGAAGCTGAGTATTCTACATAGTGATACATCACTGACAAATTATTTTTTTCAATCAGACATTATTTTTTTGTTTAAATCATATATTATATCCATTATAATTCTACAAAAATATCTTTTTTATTACAGAGAACCAGAAATAGTAGTGCCACCAGAAGAAATAAATCGAAAGAAAAAGAAGAAAAACAAAAATAAAAATAATACCAACGAAAACAATCAAGAAGTAAATACTTCTGTAGCTAATGATAATGATACAACAATACCTAAAGAAGAAACCCCAAAAAAGAAGAAAAAACGAAAAAATAAAGTTAATGGTAACACTGAAAATATATCTGAAACAGAGATTACGAATAATGAGGAATTTCATAATAATGATTCTTTAAATAATAGCAATGAACAGAATGATGAAACAAATGAAAATGATGTAAAAATAGAAAAACCTAAGAAGAAGACAAAAAATAAGCAACAATCAAATTGTTTCACTATTGATAATATTGAAAATGCAGGTCCTAGCAAAACAGATGGCGAAGTAAGTAAAATTATTAATGAAAATGACAAAAACCTTAAAAAACGTAAGAAACAAAAAAAATCGGCAGTTGAGTTACAAATTACTCAAAATAATGAACCTAATAATGATTCTAAAACAGAAAAGGGTAATCTTAAACGAAAATTAGAATCTGAATCGGATCCAGTGCCAAAAAAGAAAAAGAAGAAAAATAAAAAGAAAGCCACAGATAATAAAAATGATACAAAAGATAATAAAAAGAACTTTAAAAATAAGAATAAGAATCAACAAAGTGATAAATCAAGTGACCCATTAAGTAAACTGTCAGATGAAAGACTCAAAGCCTATGGATTGAATCCGAAAAAATATAGAGGATTCTTAAAATATAAGAAATTTTAATCTGTGTAAATTTACTTTTAAGTATAGAAAAAATATATAAATATTATATTTAATATACTCTGTAGTATTTTTTATTTGTAGTACTATTTCAATGATAACTTAAAAAATATTGAGGCCTGTCGTGGCGCAGCAGCACAGGCGTGTGACTGTAACCGACATGTTGTGGGTTCGATCCCCAATCAGGGAAATGAAATATTTAATATTTTCAATTTAAATATTTAATGTTTCATTTCTTCGCTTTGGTAATAAGGCAAAGCGCGGCGTTGAGTTCTGCCCCTCAACACGCAATGCCTCAAACTCGGCGGAAAGTGGGGAACGTAAGTGGAACGGAGTGTTTTCACACTAGGTTCCCTCTGCCTACCCTGCCTCGTGCGGGATACAGCGTGAAGCTAAAAAAAAAATAGACTGGAGCAATCTGCCGTTGAAATACTCCCCTCCCTTTGACAGTGTTGATTGAAAAAACACTACGCTGCGCTTTGTCTTCTTACTAAAGTGAGAAAATTAAAATACTTCATTTCCCTAAAGACATATTTCGCACATGACGGGATAGACAGAGGGAACTTGGGCACCTAGTGTTGAGACACTCCGTTCCGTTCCCCACTTTCAGTCAAACGAGTTTATATAATAAATAGTCATAGAAATTAATAAATATTACATTTAAGTTTTAAATTAAAAAAAATAACATACGTCATTAATTTATTAGTATTATGTTGGTTCTGAGAAAATAAATTGAAAATATCTTTATGATATTTGGTTATTTCCTTTTCAAGCCTTCGTATATAATATTTTATTTCTTTATACATTTAAGTACACTTTAAAAAATCTAACGCCGTAATAAAAGTTATATAGTGCTCTCTATCTGCACAATCTTTCACATACGAATTTTAAAACACAATTTTCACTACAAAAGTAAAACTTTTTGTTAAAGTTTATCTAATAAATATTTTATAATAAAATATAAAAGTTAGGTTGATGTAAATCATCGCAGGATCTCTTTACTAATTTATTACTAAAATAATTTGAATCGATTCTGTGGACGATATAATCGATTACACATCACTAACTGACTTGACGTTGACAATAGCGTTTTGACAATCTTTTCAGTCTCTTTTTCGGCGGGCCGCGTTGCGATAAGGTACGTCTAATAATTAAATATAGATTTTTTTCATGAAATATATTTAAATTCTTGTATACAATGTTTTATATAAGGGGTTAGCTAGTTACAAATTAGTATAAAGTCACGCAATCAAGCGATTAAAATGGATATTTCTTTCAATCTGCATATAACCTATAAAATGTACAGTTTTCACGTAGGCCTTAAAGTAGATCATAACAGTCTCGCATTGGTTGTTGTGAGTGGACAAAAAGGCGACATTAATGCCACATGCATAGATTCCCAAGCGTATTGTATCCAGGGATGCTGCCCTACCATTCATGGCATTCTTGGTGTTTACGTTTGCAACGGCTAGTGGCGACAAACCCCCTTAAACCTAGGTTAAGACGAATAACCTTTATACTTATCATAATGTTTAGTATCGTTTAAGAAACAATTTTAACGCAAATTGTTCAAAAGGCACTAACTATCGTATTAAATTTTACAGTAGCTCGCCATAATGGTGAACAACAGAGTACCGTCGGTCTTTTCGAAGACTTATGTCACGCCGCGTCGTCCTTTCGAGAAGGCGCGTCTTGACCAGGAGTTAAAGATCATTGGTGAATATGGTCTAAGGAACAAGCGTGAAGTGTGGAGGGTCAAATACACCCTCGCCAGGATCCGGAAAGCCGCTCGTGAGTTGCTGACCTTGGAAGAGAAGGACCCTAAACGTCTTTTCGAAGGTATGGAACTATAATAATGCCTTTTTTTGTATAAATCCATGTGGTGTGTATTTTTAGGTTATGTTTAGTATTTTTTTTTTAGTTTCTTATATTTGCAATAATATTACTTGGAAAAATATTTTTAGGCAAACCTGGGTAATTATAAATTACGATATTACTTTTTATAAACTTAAAATAATAAATTTTTATACATTTTTTACTAAAATGATGATATAAATGGCAACCTCTTGTCAGATAACTTCATGGTGATTTCTTCAAAACTGACACTATCTACTATGCAAATCAGATACAAAGTAGACAATATTCACTCAAAAATAACTTTTATTTCAGGCAATGCCCTCCTCCGTCGTCTCGTCAGGATCGGAGTGTTGGATGAGAAGCAGATGAAGCTCGATTACGTGCTCGGTCTTAAGATCGAGGACTTCTTGGAACGTCGTCTCCAGACCCAAGTGTTCAAAGCTGGTCTCGCTAAATCCATCCATCACGCTCGTATTTTGATCAGACAGAGGCATATACGGTAAGATTTTGTGGAGTTGATATAGATGGTTAAAAAAATAACAAAATATTGCTTTTGTTAAAGTTGGAATCTGTCATAATTTTGAAATAATGATTGTTCATTGTTTTCTTTATTTTACGACAATTTATTGAAAAATATTTTGATATTAAAATGAAGTGGTTGTGCTGGTACTTCTACAAAAAGCTTTTTAGAAGAATGTTTGATTTTAGTCATGTTATAAAATTATCTATATATAATAAGTTATGATAATTATAATGAACTCTCAGGTAAGAGGCTGCTATTCCCAGAATGGCTGGTATTCAAATGTTCTAAAGACCACTTGATTTTCACTTTGTGAAATCAATGTCTTGAAATTAATATGCTCTTTGAGCTGAATGGAGGTAATGTATGTTTTATTTAGTTTATTAGCAAATAAGTATAAATATTCAAATGGTTCTTATTTAGTAATTAAAATACATTATTTCAAATAAATAATTGTTTATGATTTTATTTAAGTAATGCATTTAAAAATAAGAATAATTAAGATTTAAATAATGGTAAAAAGTAAATCTGGCTCAGTAAATGACATAGAACACCTATTGCATCTGCTTTATTTAGACTAGTAGAAAAAATTTAACCAAAACATTGTTTACAGTGTCCGTAAGCAAGTTGTGAACATCCCCTCCTTCATAGTCCGTCTGGACTCTGGCAAGCACATTGACTTCTCCCTGAAGTCACCGTTCGGAGGCGGCAGGCCCGGACGTGTCAAGAGGAAGAACCTCCGCAAGGGACAGGGCGGTGGTGCCACCAACGATGAGGAGGAAGATTAGATATTAAATGCTTTTGATATCTAATTGTTGTTTTATTAATTTCCATATACATTTATTTGTAAAAGGTTGTAAACCTCTATTACAGACTGATAAATTACTGGACTGGACAGCGACACACAACAGGTGGAATGTGCTGTAGATCTTAAACTTTGTTTATTCTTTTTTTGGAATTATATTTGTATGTTTATATGTATGTATATATATATATATATATATATATATATATATATGTATAAGACTTTCTGTTCCTCATTTTGTGCGGATTTTTTTTGTTATTAATTTGAAAATATTTCATTTCCTCTAGTGAGAATCGAACTCGCAAACTCGCGGTAGTTTTGATACCCACTCAAGTGCTTATTTTTCTTCAAATTATATTACTCTTAATTCTCTATCAATATAATAAAATCTTTATTTTGTGCTTATTTGACAACATGAGGTGATAGTGACATCCAATAAGGCACAACTTTTATGGTAAAGAAGAAACAAATAATAAATTTTATTTAAATGTTTATGAACATATATGTATATAAAATAATTATCAATACAATCGTTTGTACATTTATAAATTAAGAACGTTGGAATGTGCATTTTCTAGCAAAAAAACTGGATTATTTGATGACATTTATAGTATTTGAATAAATATATAGTTTTTATAACACAAATTTAAAAAAAAAACTTATTTGGTGCATATTTACAATAACAGTAATTTTTAGGGCTAAGAATATTTACACAGTATCTTGTAAGTACTTTCGAATTTGAACTCGCTATGAACTAGGAATAACTAAAAACCTCATTCAGACTTTAAATTAGCGTTTTCTAATTTATCAGATAGATCCTTTGCGGCGTCCATTGATTTAACTTGTTCCCAGGTTAGGTCTAAAATTCTTTCCAATGCCTTTGCTGTTTGGTCTGATGGGTAGATGCTGATGTCTGGAACATGGACGAAGAGTGTCCTTGTGTTGTCCACACTGAGCGATGTATAATATATGTATTCACAGAGATATCTGGAAATAGAAAAAAGTAAAAACGTTTAGTTTCCCAAAGGATTAAGTTAATTTGAACTTTATGGTGTATTTACAAACTTGGCAAGTAATCAGCGTAAAAAGCTAGTTTTTGCAAACCAAAATAAACTTTTTATTCACCAGGCCTATCGCAGCCGCACAAGGGTAGGTGACTGTAGCCGACAGGATGATGAAATTAATTATTTAATGGTTTGATTTCTTCGCTCTGGTAAAAAGACAATACGTGGCGTTGAATTCCGCCACTCGACACCGACAGTCAACACACAATGCCTCAAACTCGCCGGAAAGTGAGGAACGAAGTATCTTAACACTAGGTTCCCAAGTTCCCTCTGCTAGCCTGCCATGTGCGGGATACAGCGTGAAGCTGGAGTATTCACTTTTATGCTGCCTCGTGTATGTTATAAGTATATTAAAATAATTAATTCCACTGACTGGATTGAATCCACAATTACATGGTTTAGTGAGGTGCTGTCCAACAAATGTGTAAGAACAAAACTCGTAAAGACATTATTTTTTTATATTTGTAAATATAAAAAAATAATTTATTGTCTTTGATTAAAATGGAATTATAGTCAATTGTTTCACTATTTAATTATAATTTGCCCAAGAAAATATCATTTCACTGCTACCATCATATAATCATTATGTTATCAAGAATCAAATATTGTAAATAAAATTATCAGTAAAGTAAAATACAAAATTTCAAGTAGATGTTTGTTTTGACAAAGGTTTATGTTACATTGTGATGAAAGATGGCTCGTCTTGTTTTCATCATATTTTTTATCTTTTCAAATGATTTTATATGAAATATTATATCTTTTTATAATTTATAAGGTAAAATGAACATAAGGTAAATGAATATAAGGTAAAATTATCTGTAAAATAGCTCAATACATTATTTATATCCTGTTTCTTTTTATAACCATTTTTAATAAGTAAGTAAGTATTAGTCATAACACATTGTGTGATAAAAAAAAGATTATTTAGAAACATTTTGAAAATGAACTAATATTCTTGTTTGAAATTATTCTCTTTTTAGTTTACCGTATCAAAAAGAGTCAGTATATATAGCTAAGTAGCAGTAAAACTATTCTCCAGTTTATATTAGAAATAAATGGATTGCATGTTGAGTGAAAGCCTTAATCAACCAGAGTGACTATAATTTAAATATATCATTCCTGAAAGTGGGGATTGAACCCATAACCATAAAACTCCATGCAGTTGTCTCATTAGGAAATAAAACTATTAAATATCTGAATACAATAATAACTATTATTTACCTTCCAGCATCTCTAGATACTACAGCACTAGTATCTATCATTGGGTCATTTTCATTAAACTCCTGGCAAATTCTTTCTACGTCTAATTTTGTATGAATCCTTACAGCACCCTCGGCACTGCATGTATGGTTAGCTGGACATTTGTCTAGATAGTCCAGTCGTTGGTAGCCTTTTTTATGTGCCTGTGCTTCTAAAGTGATTTTGTGCGCTTGGCCTGATACACCAACGTGGATCATTAACTGTAATAAATATGTAAATTATTAAAAAACTTAATGTCGAAAATTTATCAAAAAGGGTAGCGGAAAGAACTCTCCATGACATACATCAAGAACATCTAAGCTATCCCCTTAATGTTCAATGTTTGTTAATGTTTGTCTTTAGTCCATTATGTAAATTTCTATGTAAATATATTAGATAAAACAATATTAAATTGTAGACTAACACCTCTGTATTATATATTTCTTATTACTAACCTTGTGTGTACATAATGTATATATTTATTTTAATATATATATAAATTATTATTATTATTTTTTTGTTATAGGTGAAGGCAATTTTTAACTAGATCTTCTTTTTAATATGCATACTCCTACTGTTTAATATATTTTTTTCTACCGTACAACCTCCTTTGTGTCTTCTCCATTCAATGTGACATTGGCAAAGTGATATGTGCTCAACTGGCACGCTCGGAACGCCATAATCAAAGAACCAAACCAAACATCTAAGCTAATTTTGTCATTGAGCTTCTTCGAAAATTGTTGATTGGAGAAAAAAAATTATATATAAATTGGTATTGAAATCTTTATAATTTTTAATATTTAGTGTATGAATATTTAATGGCATTGAAATAAAAAAAAACACATTTTTTGTCTATTTTTAAATACTTATGTATGTATATAATTCTATACATACAATACAAGTGACGAAATCCGGTATCGCGTTACCAAAGCTGGTAACAAAGAATAATAAACAACTATATATAAATACCTTAGGTGTATGTGTATCCCAGAGTGCTGGGACAAATTCATCTACGTTTTCATACGTGACGGGTATTTCCAATGCCACAAATTCTACATTATGTTTCTTTTCTATTTCATCTTTATCCATTAATTTAACAGCTTCCCAGCTCGCATTCACTGGATGATTTATAAAAGGGCCGAAACCAGTAACAAGCACTATAGGTTTAAAGAGATAGTCCATGTTACTCATTTTTTAAATTAAATGTAATTTAATATTGTGTTTTAAAATTATATAGAAATTTAAACGATCATCTGTTTTGAACACAAAATTTAATATGATAAGTCTTATCAGTGAACATGACAGCAGTCAGCTGATTATATTTTTAATGTTGGTATGACAATAAGAAATATACCAAAATATTTTTACAATTTTTGTTCCACATTAAATACAGAAAATATTCCAAGAAGCAATTGGTTGAAAATATTTATATATTTTTTAAGAAATATATTACGAACAGTACAAGAATCTGTGGTAATCATATTTTATTTATATATTTTTTTTATCTGTTACACAGTGCATGTCACTTCAGGGTAAATGTGCTCTATGCTTCAACCATTCAATATAGTTCATTGATACATCCATTCGTAAATCAAAAGGACAATACCGGAGTAGGACAGAAAATGTCGTATGGAAATATTTTCACGGGTTGAAACGCGTTAAGGAATTTGTATAATATAATGTATTTTTCATAACATTAGCTGATAGTTTAATTTATTATAGTTTCTTTTCAACTGAAACACCGTGTGCACCGCTCTACGCCGCCAGCGACGTGAATTTGCTAGAATTTAATTCGCTTTTAGGTTATGTTAGTAACGAGTTCGTATTTATTGTATAAAACATTTAAACGATGACCGAGGGAGAGTTTGAGAACAATAGCCGGGTCGTAGCGATACCATGTCCCTTTGTGAAACGGAAAGTGGAATGTGCAGGGAGTGCATTTCTACGATGTTATAACATAAAATGTCACGGCGAAGATACATTACTGCTCACAACAAATTCAAAAGATAAGGCTGAAGAAGTTATATTTGAGGATGACGTGGACTACTTGCGTAGCTTGGACCCTAAAGAGTGGAAGAAGCAGGACCACTACGCCGTGTTAGGTATAAAAAAATTGCGCTACGAAGCGACAGATGATGATATAAAACGTGCTTATAGACAGAAAGTGCTCAAGCATCATCCCGACAAGCGCAAGGCACTAGGCGAGGAGGTGAGGAGCGATGACGATTACTTCACTTGCATCACAAAGGCTTACGAGACTCTCGGAACTCCAAAAGTCAGACGATCCTACGACTCTGTTGACCCCGAGTTTGACGACTCTGTTCCGACCTCCAGTGAAATAAAAAAAGATGGATTTTTCAAATCTTTTGCTAAGTACTTTGAAATAAACGCCAGATGGTCGGAAAAGAAGAATGTGCCTCTATTAGGCGACGAGGACAGTCCTCGTGAGTTTGTTGAAAAGTTCTACTCGTTTTGGTACGAGTTCGATTCCTGGCGTGAGTTTTCTTATTTAGACGAGGAGGAAAAGGAGAAGGGATCTGATCGGGAGGAGCGTAGGTGGATAGAGAAACAAAACAAAGCAGCTCGTGCAAAACTAAAGAAGGAAGAAATGGCCAGGATACGCAGCTTGGTTGATCTAGCATATGCCAACGATCCGAGGATACTGAGGTTCAAGCAAGAGGATAAGGATAAAAAGTTAGCTGCTAAGAGAGCGAGACAGGTAACTATATAATGCTATATTTGTTAGTTTTGTAGTTTTTCTATCTGAATACAGTTGTTTGCTTAATGCTGTTGCTGCTGCTGCCCACCCTGCAGGGTATGCAGCGGTAACATGAGAACCAAGTGTGTAAATATTCAGACCCATTATGATACTTTTATTCTAGCAGTGCAGATATAATACTACTACAAAGTAAAAATGTACTTTCTCCATATTATTAAAATAATATCCCTCCTCAATCTAAATTGTAGTAATTGTAGAGGTCTGTCGTGGCGCAGTGGCACAAGTGTGTGACTTTAATCTACAGATTCTGGGTTTGATCCCCAGTCAAGGAAATGAAATATTTAATATTTTCAATTTAAATATTTAATGTTACATTTCATCCTTCTGGTAATAAGGCAAAGCGCGGATATGTGAATGTGAAGCTGAAAAAAATCTAAATACTAGATATTTTTTAAAAAAGACTTCCACCCAGACTTTGCACACTATGATTAAAGCCTTGACACTTATAATAGTCAACAATGTAGTTTATATCTATACTTTCCCAAGCATTTTGCAGTTTTTGAGTGTTAACATCTTAACAGCCTTTTAAGCAAATAAGGTGGCAAAAAAGTTACAATTAAAAATATATGTTTTATTAAAATATTTTCTCCTAAATTAGAAGTTTTTGAGGCTTGTTAAGGGTGCAGGTGCACAAGAGTGTGACTGTAAGTGTGACGGTTGTGCGTCCGATCCCTACTTGAGGAAATGAAATATTTAATATTTTCAATTTAAATATTGTTATTTCTTTGCTCTGGTAACCAGGCAAAGTGGGGTGTTAAGTTTCACCACTCTACACAATGACTGAATTTGGCAGAAAGTGGGGAACAGAAGTGTTTTAATGGAAAGGAGTGTCTTAACGCTACATTCCCAGGCAGAGTTCCTTCTGCCTACCCTGCTATGTGCAGGGTAGAGCGATTGTCTGTATAAAGAAGAAAACGAACTAGAAAAGTAAATTCTTTATATCAACACCATATAAAAGATAATACTGAAAAAAAAAATCTAGAAATAGAACAATATATTTGTAAACTTAATATTTTATTTACTTTAATTTTATGACCATTTTATGTCTTTCACTATATTGTTGGTATGTAGTGCTGGGCATTGTTTATTATTAATTTATTATGAGTTGTGGGTTCAACTCCCACTTACATGAAATGAAATGTTTCATGTCATTGACTATCATCACACAAGTGGAGAACGGAATAGATTGTCGTAAAATGAGATGTTGCCTTCTTAAAAAATCATTGGCATTAAATTTTGCTTTACTCATAACAACTGTTATGTTTCAGGACGCGGTGCAAGCTAAGAAAGCTGAAGAAGAACGATTAATAAAAGAAGCACAACTCGCAAAACAGAAGGCCGAGGAAGCAGAAAGAGCCAAGATAGAAGCAGCCAGAGCTGAAAGAGAGTTACAGAAAAAGAATTTGAGAAAAGAGCGGAAATCCTTCCGAGACTTGTGCAAAGCAAATAATTATTACGTAAATGATGATAATGAAACTGTCTCGCACATGGCCGCCGTCGACAAGATATGTGAATTGCTCAAAGCGGTTGAATTACAGGATTTAATTAAGGATTTAGAGAGTAACGGCCGGGAAGCTTTCGTGAAAGCCCTAAATGAATCTGAGGAGAAACTTGAGGCTGAGAGGCGAGCTTTGTTTGAAAATAAGAAGGTGGAGGAACAGAAAGCCAAAAAGAGTACAGTGTTAAAGGCACCTTTGGAATGGTCACCGGAAACCACACAGCTACTTATAAAAGCAGTTAACTTGTTTCCGGCAGGAACAAATCAAAGATGGGATGTTGTGGCCAATTTCTTGAACCAACACGGCACATTTACTGATGACAGACGATTCAATGCTAAAGAAGTTTTAAATAAAGCAAAAGATTTGCAAAGTTCTGACTTCTCTAAGAGCAGCCTCAAAAAAGCGGCCAACGAAGAAGCGTTTGATCAATTCGAGAAAGACAAGAAGAAAGTTGCTAACGTAGTGGATGATAACAGCATATCTAAGAACGACGCTCCAAAGTTGGTGAATGGTACGGCCAAGCCCAAGGTGAACGGAGAGGTCAAGGAAAAGGAGACGAAAGAGGACAAAACCTGGACTAAAACTGAGCAAGAATTGTTGGAACAAGCGATAAAGACATTCCCAGTGAGTACTCCGGAACGATGGGACAAGATAGCCGAATGTATACCAAATAGGTCTAAAAAGGACTGCATGAAGAGATACAAGGAACTTGTGGAGTTAGTGAAAGCTAAGAAGCAAGCGGCTAATATGGCCAAATAATGCTAAAATGAAGATAGTCTTTTATCAAATTGTAAAAATATTTTGGAGAAAGTGAAATTTATAAAGTAAATTTTCTATTAAATCTGTTTTAGTGTCGGTTGTAATTGTCCAAATTCACTTGATTGTCCAGAATTGAAATAAGAAGTGCTATTGTGATTATTAATAAATGTTTAAAAACATACAACATTAAACAAGATGGCTGGAAGGTGGTCTTTTTTTATTTACATCATTTTCTTTTTTTTTTAAATATAAAATTTACTTTGTATTTTAAAAAAGTAAGAAATAAATATAATATTTTTTTTTTTGGATTTAAACAAAGGAATGATACATGTATAGTTTTGGTTCTAAGTATTTATTATAATAGAATTGTGACATAATTATAAATTGTACATTCTATAATGATCTTTCATTTTACATACGCTCTTGTAGTTACTAGAATTGAAATTGAAAATATATTGAAGTCGCTTGTAAAACATCTACATAAAGCATAGTCTTTCTACTATTTTGATATATACGCTACGTTACTGTTACGAGGCCTGTCGTCGGTGGCACAGGCGTGTAACTGTAACCGACAGGTTGTGGGTTCGATCCCCACTCGAGGAAATGAAATATTTAATATTTTCAGAATAAATATTTAATGTTTTACATTTCTTCGATCTGGTACAAGGCAAAACGCGGCGTTGTGTTTCGCGCCACTCAACACGCAATGCTTCAAGTTGAAAGTGGGGAACGGAGTGCCCTAACACTAGGTTCCCAAATTCCCTCTGGCTACCCTGCCATGAGCGGGGTACAGCGTGAAACTGAGTTGAGTAATTACTGTATTTATTCAGTAGTTTTTTTTTTAGCTTCACGCTGTATCTCGCACGAGGCAGAGTAGGCAGAGGGAACCCGGGAACCTAGTGTTATGACACTCCGTTTCACTTCCGTTCCCTACTATCCGCCGAATTTAGAGCATTGCGTGTTGAGTGGCGGAACTCAACGCCGCGCTTTGCCTTTTTACCAGAGCGAAGAAATGAAACAATTAGATAATATTTAAATTGAAAATATTTAATATTTTATTTCCTCGACTGAGGATCGAACCCAGAACCTATCGGTTACAGTCACACGCTTGTGCCGCTGCGCCACGACAGGCCTCATTCAGTAGTCAAAGCAGAATAAACGTCCATCCTAACAAACTTATATTAATCATAAAAGTTGCCATTTAACTTAATCTTGTAGCTTACAATATTAAATAGTTCAGTATTATCTTTCGTTTTAGTTCTTAACTATGGAGGCCAGAAAGAACTCAAGGTCCAAGGTCCAAATCCTCGCTATACACGCTCCACCCAATTTTTGGGACATCGTTGAAAGCGCAACACAAGGCAAAAAGAAACGTAAATAATTATCATAATTCAGTTCACGAGACTTACACTGAGCTTCTCTTTGAGTCATCATTTAAAGTAGAGCCGGGAAAGAAAAATATTAAGCGTCAAGCTAAGTAAAATATATTTTCTAATTTAGAAAAAAACATCATCATCAACATCAACTAGCGTCCAAGGTGCGCCGGAAAGGAACGATATATAAAAAAAATAAGTGAGAGGTGTCAAGGGACACCTCGATGATGGACAACTTTTTCAAGTTTCGATTAATTAGTAAAGGAATTGTAATATTTTTTAATTCTTTTGATTTATATTTTTTTCTATTATCAGAGTGAAGAAATGAAACATTAAATATTTAAATTTATATTTAATGTTTCATTTCTTCACTCTGGTACAAGGCAAAATGCGGCGTTGAGTTCCGCCACTCAACACGCAATGCCTCAAATTCGGCGGAAAGTGGGCAACAGAAGTGGAACGGAGTGTCTTAACACTAGGTTCCCAAGTTGCCTCTGCCTACCCTGCCATATGCGGGACTCAGCGTGAAGCTGAGTAGAGTAGAGTAACAAATTTAATGTTATGTAAACTTTATCTGACAGACTATACCAAAAAGTGTCGTGACAACTTTTCGTCTGACTTTTTTTTCCGTGAAGCCTCCTTCGCAAAGCGCGATGAGGAATTTCGTTCCAAAACTATGCAAAAAGATGAACAAAAAGCTATAGACAAGGTCTATGATTATAAATCTATAAGCAAAAGTAAATTTATCTTAAACTTGGTATACAACACTTAAATAGTTCAGGTTTTTTGTTCTTGTGAACTTCAAGTATTTTCCATACATGGTTTGTCTACGGTTACTACTAGAATGTTTTTGACTTCACGCCATGTCCTGCATATGATGAGGTCGGCAGAGGGGATCTTATTAATAGCTCAGGAAAATTGGGCGGTCTTCAGACATCCTTGGTTCAAGTCTAGAAGTCTCCAGTCCCATTATTTCAAATGTAATTTTGAGGGCTGTCGTGGCGCAAAGGCAAGCGTGTGTCTGTAAACGCGATTGGTCGTGGGTTCGATCCCCATTCGAGGACATGAAATTATTAGTATTTGCCTATAGATGTTCAGTACCGCCACTCAACTCCGAATACCCCTACTGCGGCGCAAAGTGGCTGATATTGGCCGGTTATAAAACCAAAAGAGATCTCAATCGAGTCCAGTACATCTAGATTCAAGTAAGCAAGTCACCCTGGGTTATGTAAGAATCCTTGGCTTCCATAGGTCCGGCATTTAGTTTTGAGCACAGTTCCTTTTGCAGTTGTAGTATTTAATATAGAAAAAAGTATTTAATATTTTCTCGTTATATGTAGATACATTAAAAGAATGCCGTGGATCAGGGGCAGAAGCTACTGTCAACTCGGAAGGTTGTTTTCATTTCCTCGCGCTTGTAACAAGGCAAAAGCAAGGCAAAATGCCCTAATGATACTGCTTTAACACTAGGTTCCCAAGTTCCCTCTGCCTACACTGCCATGTGCGGGATACAGCGTAATACTTAAAATAAACAAGACAACAAACAAACAAACAACATAATCGCAAATTGACCGTACAATTATAAATTTTTAAATAGATATATAGATTCATCTCTATATAAGGTAATGAATGTAATATAAATATATGTAGGTCTCGAACATCACCAACACAAACTAAACTGGTCGTAACTCGAAACTGCATATTTTTACTTTTTATTAATCCGTGAGTCATATTGTACAGTAAACATGCACTTCAGGTGACCGCTATTTTTGTCAGAAAGGAAACATGATAGGCTTATTGTTTATAACTTAATTTTTTTGGTTTTTTTTTAATGGTAGAGACGGCAAACGAGCGTACGGGTCACCTGATGGTAAGTGATCACCGTCGCCCACGGCCCCGTGTAACTCCAGAGGAGCTACGTTGCCGTCCGGGCATTACCTAATGCGAAACGCAGTGGCCAAAGCCACTACTTAACGCCGGTCTTAAATGCCGGGGGTGGTAACAATCCGGTCGAGTCTGCCCATGCGTGTTGCCATTGCTGGCAACGTGACTCTACCACACGCACTTTAGTCGCCTCTTACGACACCATCAGTACCAGGGTGATCCTATTCTAAGCCGGGATCACACGACATAAAAAAATTTTTTTGGTTATATACTCGTTGGTTCTGTGTTCGAATCTCACTGAGAGATTTTTTTTTGTTTTGAAAACTCTCCGTATGAGTGACTTATGTAAAATTGTTATGCTTTTAGAATCCTCGGGAACTACAAAGCATTGATGTGGACGCCTCCCTAATATTTCAACAAAAACGAAAGCAAATATTAAAAAAATATATATGTACGGCACTCGGGGAAAATCGCGGTAAAGATAATACTTTACAAATTTTACCAACTTTACAACGCATACGTCGAGCCGCGCGCATACTGGGGCAGTGGGGGTGTCAGGATTTTTTCGTTACGGAATTTGAATTTAATACGGACGTCAAGGCCCGTGATAAAAGCTATACAATAGCTCAAAAATATAAATAAAAGAAACTCCGACTTAATAATCATTGCTCTATTTTGACAAAGTGCTTGAAGCTCTTAAACCACTTTAATTTTTTATCAAGTGTCAGGCGACAAAATCCACCGTAATAAAAAAAAAACATTACGGATACAAAAAACCACACTCAAATCGGTTCAGACAGATACCCAGGTCAAAAATTATCACTTGCTGCATTTTTGCTGTTGAGTGGCGGAACTCAACCCCGCGTTTTGCCATGTACCAGAGCGAAGAAATGAAAACACTAAATATTTGAATTGAAAATATTAAATTTATTTCATTTCCACGAGTGGGGATCGAACCCACAACCTGTCGGTTACAGTCACACGCTTGTGCCGCTGCGCCGTCACAGGCCTCTTTTGTTATTCCTTTATCTTTTAAAGTAAAATAAATATTTGCAATGTTATATTAATCTCGCCCCTGTGGTGCAACAAGGACGTGCACCACTGAACACGACGATTGTAGGTTCAAGTTTCACTCGTGGGAATGATTATATTATTTTGAATCCGGCGTGATTCATAACACCATAGATCTTCCGGCTATATACGAGTTAATACAAGACATTTAATACAATATCTAATATCGTTAATTAAGTAGAAATACTAGAAATAAATTGAGTAAATATAAATGGGCCGTCGATTACGCACTCACTCAGCTCCACGCTGTATCCTGCATATGGGTGGGTAACCAGAGGGAACCTGAGAACCTAGTGTTAAGACACTCCGTTCCCTACTTTCCACCGAATTAGAGGCATTTTGCGTGGCGCAACTCAACGCCGCGCTTTGCCTTGTACCAAAGCGAAGAAATGAAAACATTAAATATTTAATTTGATAATATTAAATATTTCATTTCCTCGAGTGGGGATCGAACTCACAACCTGTCGGTTACAGTCACACGCTCGTGCCGCTGCGCCACGACAGGCCTCTCGATTAAAAAAAAAACAATATTATCAATTCTCATTTAATCGGTTTTATAATTTGTTTTAATAAAACTTCTATGTACTTTACAAACTGTGATCGAATTACAGATTCATTAATTAGTATAGAGATATATTATAGGTTTTGATTACGCTACAAATTTCATATAAAACGCAACAAAAACAATACACTAATGCCCGTGTATTTTGGATTCAGATAACTTAAAATTGATCTGTGCTCTAAAATACTATAAATTTTGATATTTGATATTAATTCCAGGTTGATACATCTCGACAGACAGTCAGAAGCACTACAAGAGTTCCGTTTTCACCTTTTGAAATGCGGAACCCTAAAACCACCTAAATATTCTTCCATAAGTTGACTTGAACTTCATATCGTTCTATAGAATTAAAACAGCCCACCACACCACCGCCGGTACGTAAATTTACTTAATATGTATGAGAGTATTATCGCATATATCACTAAACAGTTTACATATCAAGTGCATAATTTGCATACAATTCTGCTGGAACTATGAATTATAACCGTTGCTCAGTGACCTACTAATAATGATTCAGCGTTAATTAGATATAGCCTGACTGCAATCAGGAAAGGAAATCATCGTTTACGTTTACATTTGTATTGATTATTTTTAGCCACGCTTAGCAGTAGTTGGGGAAGTCAGTGGGAACCTTACAACTTCGTGTTTGCAAGGTTCCTTAAACCTTACACAGACACCTTCTCATGTTTCTAACTTTCCGCCGAATCCTGGAGACAATGTTTTAAATGGCAGAATTGAACGCCGCGCTTTGCCTCGTTACGAAATGAAGTGAACATATTAACAAAAAAGTCCTCAGGTGGAGATCGAACTCACAACTGTCGCTTGTACCCATACGCCATTACTACGCCACGCCGGTCTCAAAAAAACATTGGTTGATTTATTCTCAAATTTAAATTTATTCTTCTCACGATAAAACGTGAAGATATCAACGAAAAAGAAATAATAAAGTAAAACGAACATCCACATTATTACAATTATTTATTATTAAAATTAATAATTCAAGTTTGGTTCGGTTCCATTAAGGCACGTCTAAGGCCGTACATTGCGTTTAAAGCTAAACATTACTTATAGTAATCATTTCAAATGATTGAATGTAAAACTAACAATTAATGAAAAAATAATTGAGCTGACAATGCAAAGATCTAAACAATTTTCTAAGAAAATCAAAATGTATGTATCAATATAAATAAAGGCTGTAAGTAAAATGAAATCTATGTAACTTGTCTGTATCCCACACATAGCAGGGTAGTCAGAAAAGACCTGGGAACATAGCGTTAAGTCACTGTGTTCCCAGTAAGACACTTCCGCTGAATTGTGTACGAGTTGAATGGCAGAAATTAACACAAAAGTATATCAATAATATATTTTTGCAAAAACCGGTACCCGCCACCATTGCGATATAACTGTCACATACATGTATATAATGGCACTACAGTATATAAAGATATTTTTAATATAAAATCATTACCATGGGATTATATTAGCTTCTATTTTTAAACAATGTTTTGTTTAAAAAAATATTTTTGTTTATTTAGTAATATATATAAATAAATATGTTTGTGTCGCTGGTGTGGTCTTAACACTGGGTTGTTTATGCCAGTAACATACAATTTTTTTAAACTATGTTAAAGTTGTAGCTGTCATTTTATTAATTTTACAATCAACATTGAAAAACTTACAGATAACCATTAAAGTAAAGAATAAAATAAATTCGAGAGAGCGTAACTAAATTATCTTATAATAATAAATATCAAATGCAATCAGCACCATAAAATTATGAACAATAAAATTAATGAGCCAAATATATATATGTATAAAAAATAAAAGATTCTTTTGAAATATTATTACTTTGTTTGTAAGCAAAGGTTAACTTTTATTCAGTCTTCAAATGTATTTAAGTACTAGAAATATTTTGTTTATATTTTTCAAAGTGATATTTTAAAAACTTTGATTTATCTATTAAAATAAATTGCAAAAATTTTGATGAGATTACTTTTAGTCTTCAGTTTTAAATATAAAGTATAATTATGTGCTTTTTTTGTAAATGTATCAAAAACCTTAAACATTAAGCTTATATCAATCAAATTAAGAATGAAAAACAAAAATTGGTGCTTGTTAAAAAAATAAAGAGAAAAATGATTATAAAATTGGAAAAAATCACAAAATTGGAATGTTAAATATAAATTAACAACTAAACTTAAGGGCATCTCCGCCCAACAAAAAGAATCATTGGTCACTTCCATGCAGGTACTGCCTCAGAGTAAAAAAGAATAAATAAAATCTTAAAATTAACACAAAAAAGTAAAAATAACTTATAATAAAATACTTTTTATCTGCCTATTAACTTAACTGTTAAAACTTTTAACCTACTTTTGCTTTTTTTTTTTGGAAGATTCAGAAAAAAATTAACTGTGACTAATTAAAATAAACTTTCACTGGCTGTATGAATTAATGTCTAGGACACTTTATTTATGCACCAATTGAAAATCAATTTGTATCTTATTAAATTTGAACTGTATGATGAAACATAAAGATTAATTTAAATCAATTATAACCACCTGTTGATTATTTAATATTATTATTACTTCTGCCTGAGAAATTGTACATTAAAAAAAGTACATTTCAATTTCACTTTATCATGAAACCAGTGAGTCAGAGGAATAGAAAAAAATATTATCCCCATGTGGGAATCAAACCTACAACCATCACATTTATAATCAGATGCTGTGACATTGAGCCATTGGCATCATAAAAAAAATATGTATATTTACTGAATTTTGCATCCCTTTTTCTTTTTTTGCATATCAGCTTGCTTAATTTTCTTTTTAGCGAGTCCTTCAGCAGTTATGTCAGATATAACAGACAGTCTTTTAGAAGGATCTGCTCTCTCAAATTCTTGTGATATGATAGAATGGTCAGGGGGATATGTTGAACTGTATAAGTTATTGTTTTCACTGAGGCTGTGTGACATGGAGGTGTTGGTATTATCCATTCCTGATAAAACATTGTCTGTTGGATAGTGTGACGCTGGTCTAATACTGACAGGATCTGGAAACCGAGGCTTCTTCCCAGCAGATGGTGGCGGTGGAGGGTGTCTGTGATGAATTGAGGAGTTGAGAGAACCAGAGTTGCTTGAATGGTGAGATTCAAATGATTTTGAGTGTTTGTGTGATATATTTAAATTAGTGCTTGAAGTTCCCGCCTCACTGTTATAATATTGTTTGGATAACTCTTTGGACAATAATGCATTCGCTTTTGACTGAATATGTTCTTTTTCAAATGGCTCCACATAGTTGAGGTCTGAGTCAACTGACTTACAGAGTCTAAGGCCATTCTCTCTTATCATGTCTCGAGGATTGCTGTACGCATCACACAACGTGGTTTGTGGAGGGTCAGGTAAAGGTATTTGCTGTTGCATAGCCTGCCTTTGTTGCTTCTTTAAGAGAGCTTTTTGTCTTGCCTTCTCCTTAGCTCTTTGTAACTTCTTGTATTCTCTCTCTTGCAACAACCTTGCTAGTTCGCCATCCTGGGCTTCCACAGCACATCTCATGTCTGCTAGCAATGCATCTTGACCTCGACCTTCATGGCTCAACTCTCTAGCTAATCTTGCATCTTTTTCTTCTTGTTCCATGCGCTTCCTAATTTCTTCTATTTCAGTTGCAGATAGACCTAGCTCCTCAGGGTCTATATCTGGAGGTTGAGGCGCAGGTGCCTTCGACGAGCACGGCTGGGGTGTGGGGGGAAGCGCATCACTACTAGGACGTCGTCGTTGCCGACGAATGTTAATTTCAGCCATTTCTCGCGCTATTTCAGCATCAATTTCAGCCTGTCGTCTTCGGGAGAGTTCCCTTTGATGGACTTCATGTTCTATATCCCTTTGTTCGTTTAAAGCCACAGGGAAGTCCTCTCGTATCTGTTGGTTTCGGTACCTGTTTTCACATAAATGTGATGAGATTTCGCGATCTTGAAGATGGTGCGCTAGAGCTCCATCAGCACGCACCAGCCACTGCTCCCGCAAGTCCGTCACATGCCCAATCTTTGGCATTGTATCACTTGTTTTTAAGCCCGACATCCGTGTTCTACAGTATGTGATGAGACACAATTAGTCACTTATTACGTACGTACTTGAAGATTCTTGAGATTATTCAATTCTTAACGAGTAGCTGGATGAGATTATGACTTAATGTAAATGGTGATTAGCATGAACACGAAAACTCATGATGGGACAGTCAGTAAGTAGACACTAGGTGTTATCAACGGAATACAAATACCTTTCACATTAAGCACAAACTTTCTTTGCGTTACGTGAGAATAAGCGTATATTTGTGTAAAGTTTCACAGCATCGGGTGCGCGAACAATAGCTTTGATAATCTACATAATTAATTGCTGAGCTTGCACCTTGGGAGCGACTCATCTGTCCCTCTCTAGTCTCCACAACACATTCTACGATTTAGAATTCCATTCCAATCATTGACATGTCTGAGCATGACAGGTGGATTCCTCTCAGTGATGTACAGTGGTCAATAAATAATGATCAGCGGAGTCTGTCACATCATTATCGATTATACATAATTATCGATTAGTTATTATTAAGCCTACTAAACAAATTATTCTTTAATTAAATTTAGAGCTTGATATACTCATCATGTTGTTATTCATTTTAGTTAACATGTCTTTCATTCTTAATGCTGTCACATTTTTGAGCCGTGGCATTTTTTATTTTTATAAATTACATAATAATATTATTCTATAGGATATGTATCTATATAAAAATATTAAATAAAGGATACATTCTTTTGGCAAAACTGCTTCATATAAAATTTTATGACGTACTTTGTGAGATAAGAAACTGTACAACAGAAGTCAAAAATATGCATCTTGACATTAAAAGAAATTTGATACAAAAATGTGTAACGGGATATTCAGCTGTTGCTTGGAATTAAAACTGATTACGTTTTGATGCAATTCTTTTTTAATTAATTATTTGTGTTTTAAATGAAACACTTTTAAACGGATTAATCGCGTATATTGAATGGTAAACATTTTGGGAAACCCGACGTTTCGAACACTTTACAGTAGTCCGTGGTCAAAGACATTATTAATTATTTGTGTGTCTAGTGGACTATTGTCCACTAGATGTCTTATTATACAAGTAATGGTTGATTCTAGGTTTAATCTCCACGTTGATGAAGAACTTAAACTGTTATTTGTAAGATATTTTTACTATTTTATTGGCTGAATTATAACGTTGGGTATTCCCAACGTTATAATTCAGCCAATAAAATAGTAAAAATATCTTACAAATAACAATTTAAGTTCTTCACCAACGTGGAGATTAAACCTAGAACCAACCATTACTTGTATAATAAGACACTACCTCATAGTGCCACGAAGAGATAAATTCAATTAAATTCTGATATTTTAAATAATTTAAATGCTAACGTCACTACTAATATATAGGGCTTCCACTCTGTAACCAAGTGTTATTATTATAGAAATATATGTAAAAGATTGACGAAGAGAACAAACTATTTTTATTGTGTTTATATAGCATCAGTGGTCGATAGTCATATTTAAATACAGCGATGCTAATAACATAGATGTTTGATCAAACAAAACTAAAACCGTATTTATTTCAAGTCGTGACGGAATTTTTGAAAATAATCTATTGACATTACGAGCGAGCGATATATTTATGCACTAGTCATCTTTAAATTCGCTACTTATTAATTGCGCAAAAATATTAGTTACTTAATAATAAAATCTTAGCACAAAAATAACTACTTATAATAACTAAATTATATTTTCATGTAGATACATTATTCATTAATATCCTCGTTTTTATTCCTACTGTGACAAAAATACACTGTTGATGTTTAATATATTCAAATGTTTATTTCATTTTCTACACTTTGAGAGCTGTCTTTGACTTGTGATCACATATAATTTGTTAAGTAAAATGCTGAAGTTTCCATCGGTAATAAGTAACATAAAATTGTTTCAAAACTGTAAATTAAACGGCATTAGGTAAGAAATTCTTAGTATTTTTACTATTTTTTAAAGTGTTATTCCACACTTAGGACAGAAAATACTAAACTTAAATTTTAAAAAGCGTATAAAAATTTTGAACGAAGCAGGATTTGAACCTCGCCTCTTGAGTTTTCAAGAGGTTCAAGCGCTCTGACCTTGGTCAGAGGGTTCAAGAGGCGCGGGTTCAAATCCTGCGTCGTTCAAAATTTTTATACGCTTTTTAAATTTAAGTTTAAGAAATTGTCAATATTAAATTGATTTCATTAAACTACAAAGTATTAAAATATAAAATAAACCAATGATAGTAAAATTGTATTTATTATATTTCTTCGTATAATTTGCAATGATACTAAACATTTTTACATCATAATATTAAAATTGTAATCATTTTTTTACTTATTTATATCTTATTTAATAAATGCTAAATATAAAATAAAGAAAGATTTAAAAAAATCAAGTTATTATTTTCAGCAATATTTTGCAGTATAAGATATCAAAATGTATCTAAGCACATATTGTCATCATTCGCGCAGTATCACGCACATGGCAGGGTAGGTAGAGAGAACTTGGAAACTTAATATTAAAGACGCTCCGTTCCTCACTTGTCGAGGCATTGAGGGACGAAGCATAACGCTGCGCTTTGCCTTATTGTCTCATAAAACGAAAACATTAAATATTTCATTTTCTGTTAGTATTTTATTAATCAAATGTGTACAATGTTTTTCTACACATAAAAAATTACAGAACACTGACCAGTGAGAAACTTATTTTGTACGGAGATGAAATATCACCGCCTGTACGGTTTGTCCTGATGACGGCTTCTATTTTAAAAATCGATTTAGATTTTCATAAAATCGATTTATTTAAACGTGAAAACAGAAGTCCATTTTATAAAGAGGTACCTATAATTATATATATTTTAAAAATGTTCAGAGAGTAATACTGTGCGTCTGTATCACATTCAGGCTTGATGTAATTAATATTATTCAACTGTGCCGCTCGAATATTTAAAAAAACTGAATGTTAAGAAACAAAATCCAGTACACAATTTAAAAGAAAAGTAAGAAGAAGAAACGATGCAAGATATTTGCAAATTCACATAAATATATAACTTTATCCGATTAAATATTTCAGATAAATCCACTTCAAAAAGTACCAACTTTGACCATAAAAGATGTAAGCATTTGTGATAGTCATGCTATTGCTATATACCTTTGCCAGCTTACTAATGATTGTTGGTTGTATCCAACAGAGCCTATTGAGAGAGCAAAAGTAAATCAACTTTTATTTTTTAATTCAAGCACTTTGTTTCGTATTGATAGTGAACTAATGGTAAGGTTTTATTAATTATAGTTAAGTGTGTGTACTTTTGATTCATATTTTGGAAAAAAAAATAACGTGTAACCTTAGTTACACGTAATTTTTTCTTAAATTGCATTAAGCTTGAGTTGAATAATTTTTGCTGTGCGTCGTTCTGTGTAATAAATTGTTATATTAATAGTTAAACTATGTTAAGAATTCTGTCACAATGCATAAATAAAAATATATTTCATTTTAGACAAAATACTTTGCTAGAGAATGGCCTGCGGAAGAGTTGGTGGTAGAACAATGGCATTCAGCATTGGACTTTTTAGAAAATCTTCTACGTAAAAACAATTGGTTGGCTGGGGAAAAGGTGAATAGTACTTAATTTAGGAACCGCAGTAATGAAAAACATAATTTATAGATTTTTAATATATATTTTAAAAATTTCAGATGTATTTATGCGACGTTTGCGCTCTAGCAGTCGTAACTTCAATGATGTTATTGCTACCATTAACACAAAGGCATTCTAGAGTACAGCAATGGATTAAGAATTTTGAAAACTTACAATTTTACAATATTAACGAAAAAGGTTTAATTTCTTTAAATAAACATATAATAAAATAATTGTTCAAATCAGTCAATAAAAAATTATTGCATATACAAGTGAACTTTAATTATAATTTTCTACCTTCATAACCAAATATTGTATGTATGAGAAATATATACAAAATTTTTACCTGTAACAAAAAATGCCATCTTTATTATATTAAAAATATCAATATCAATAATATCGATAATAAAAACCATAGAGACAATTGTGCATTGATTTATTATCAGCACTAGCTCAATGTGATTGTCAAATTTTTTATTGTCTATGGACTCTATTGATTGGTCGACGGGGAGATGTAAAAAATGGCTGCCTTGCCTTCTCCTACCCAGGTAGAATTAACGTAAATTCAATTATTTATGTAGTGCTGATTAAAGCGATTCGTGAATTTGAACAGAATTGATTATATTGTCTACTGCTTAGTGAGGTTTCATTCCCGTAGAAGAAGCTGGAACATTGCGATATTGGACGTTGAAGTGTCACGAACTATAAACGGATTACGCTGCTGTTTAAACTTATACTTTTACTCGTTATAATTAGTTATCGTTACAGTTAAATATTCTAGTATATGGTGTAGTGTATATCTGTGGTGCTTATTTAAGTTATAGCGGCTCAGTTTTTTAATTGTCTTAAAACATCTTAAACTATTCCGCGGACACTAAATGTCACGAACACTAGATATGTCACACCCATAAAACAACTGAAAATATTCGTGTAAAGTAAATATAGTGCATATATAACGTAAGAAATCTTCTCAATATGTGGATTGAACCGTTGCAGGTGGCAGGGACCCACAGTTCTATATACGAAGCGTATTATCACCAAGTAAGTGCCTTGTAATGTTGTTACTTCTACAATCTCCTTTTATGTTTTAAATCTGGCTTTGATTTAATAGTTATTTAGAATTATTTTAAATAAAAGTGTTGTTCATCATTAACAAATAATATAATTATATGTATATGCGAAACCTTGATGTGACAGTAAAATCAATATCTCATTACCAACTATTATCAACCTTTTTAGTTAGTTTCTAACTTGAATATTATATATTAAACATATCAAATTATATTTTTTACATGCTGATTACACAATCATAAGCAAATATGTAGGTTAAAATCTATTAAATAATAATTTTCTGTAATTTAAAATTACCAATTAGTATAACAGACTGATCATGTATGGTTCTACATTTTTATATAACTATTAGTATGCTTAGAGTTTTACTAGCCTTGTAGTTTTATTAATGTTAATTAGAAGTTAATGAGAATGATCAGTTTGTTGTGCAAAGATTTTTTTAAAATAATTTGTGTTAATCTCAACAGTGGTAAAAATATGTTATAAAATAATTATAGAAAATTGTATCCCTTAACAATGCTGGTAATAACATATAAAATATTTTTCCTCAGCTTCACCTTGTGTAGTACAACCTGAGTGGAAAAGAGAACCAAGTGAATGAGAATTGACCAAGAAACTCCATTTCCACTTTGTCTAAATTTAAGACTTTGCATGTTGATTAGAAAAAATTAACAAAGTGTTGCTATAATTAAGCAAGGAAATGAAAATAATTGTCAATTCTGAAATGGAAATTGGAGCCACAACCACTTTATGAATGTTACTTCTTAGTAATAGTTTTTAAATGGTATTTCTTTTTAATTTTGATTCTTGGATCATTCAAGATACAGCAGGATCAGTGCATGGCAATGTTACTGATATTGTTGAAAATAAATTTATTTTTGTTAAAATTATAATTTTAAGTATCCCTCTATCCAGCGGTGCAATAATGAATTAGGTTGTTAATCTGTACATTTTTTACAGGGTTGTTTTTACTGTCCATTGTAAAAAACATATTTTTACGCTAATTGGATACATTGACCATACTATGTGTAAATTGTTTTTATAAAAGCACAGAATTTGCTTTTATAAATCAATATAAAGTATAATAATAGGTAGAAAATATTTTAACATTATCATTGTGCTTACTTTGTCTAGAAATATTAACTGTTTTGTTACGAAATTGTAGTATAGAAATGATATTTTACAATATATTATAATTTTTAACTTTTTAGGCCCATATAGCACAGTAGTACATTTATCTGGTAATATCATGGTTGTGAGTTTGATTCCTTCTCTAGAATCTGATAATGAGACACAGTGTGGTGCAGAGTTCTGCCACTTGGCACACAGTGTCTTTAAAATTGTGAAATGTAGAATGTAGTGTCTTATAATTATGTTAAATCTTGTTTCTAATTTTCCCTGTACAAATTGCAGGTAGATCCAAATGGCACAGGTGCCATCCAGGCGTTGGACGCAGCCCGATTTCTCAAAAAATCTCGACTCAGCGATGTGGTGCTTAGCAAAATATGGGATCTCTCAGACCCCAATGGCAAAGGATACTTGGATAAAGTAAGTTAATATGAAAGTACTATAAAAATTATGTTTTATGTTTTTATAATTTTTATTATACATATAGGCATTTTTGTGTCATAATACGTAAATATATATTTAATATATTTTTTTATCAATAATAACAAAGTTATAAGAATTTCGAAGTAGTTTGATAAGAAAATGTATAGCTAAGTTGACTTGGACTCGGTTCCCATGAGGTGCAGGTTTGAGTCCCCCTAAATAATTTTGTAATTTTTTTATATTTATCTCTCCTTAGTGTCAGTTTGATGTTAAAACATGTACTTGACATGTTTTTAACATCAAAGTGGCTGTTTAAATAATTCACAATCAGCTAGTGGTATTTATTTTTATCATTCAACAAAGCTTTTTTTTATCTTATCAAATAAGACTTTAGTTTTTATCTCTCTCTAAGAATAAGAAATAATGTCATGTGAAACGTTAGCTATCAACTATACTTGGTTTTTTTTTTGTTTTGGTACTCTGATTATGCAATGGTCGTGACTTCAAATCCTAGTTAGTAGAATTTTATTATGACTTGTAAACTCTTCTTTGTCCGCCTGAAATGAACTGTTTTGTCTACTAATCTCAATAACATTATCCCTTTTAAGACAATATCTATACATTGAAAACTGACATTTCAACAAAATTAATACAAAATTTTATAGCAATTTTGCTAAACTAAATATTTATGTTGACATTTTTTTCTTCAAATGTATTGAAATATAAAAAAGTTAAAGGAAGGTCGCCCAAATATAGTAGATCATTTCTGAGATTAAACTGCATTTTACATAGAAAACAAACAAAAAAAAATGTTCCCTGTATTGGTGCCATCACGTCTATATATATTTTTTCATTTATTAATATATTTTCTCAAAACTCAACTTTATAATAAATGTTAAAATTAACGATTTTTTAAAAAAAAAAAAAAAATATGCCCCAAATAATCACTGTCTGATGTTGGCAAAGTGCTTATAAATCTGGAAATGCTAATACAATTTTCATGAAACATAGCCAAACACAACCATGATGAACAATATTTTCGATTAAAAAATTTAATTGAGTAATTCATTTAGGAGCTACGGTGTCAAAGACAGACACACACAAAATATTCCTCTTTTTGTCGGGGGTTAAAAAGGGACCAAAAAAAATTCCGTTTGTCTTTTTCATATACCTATGTGTGTCTTTCTTTAATATATTCCAACCCATATTAAAGAGAAGCTTATGTAATTTAATGCGCCCTAATAAAAGAAGACGGCCGCGTTTATGAGTCTGGCTGTATATACTGTATAATATTTTAGTGCCAATGCCATCTAGTTACTTGGACGAGATGATGTTATAATGCAATATTGATTGCTTAACTTTTTTTTTAACCGCCGACGCAAAAGAGGGGTTTTATGAGCTTGACTTGTATGTCTATATGTGGCAACGTAGCTCCTCACCAATGAAACCATATGATTGCAGTTTTTTTTAAAGTCTTGTTTATCATTGTGGTTCTTAGGTATGTTTTATTACATATTTTTCAAATATTTTAATGTTGTTAATTGTTCAGCTTATTACATATTGACATTGCGATAAAGAAATCTGTTAATCTATTTTAAAATTCTTTTTTATCATACAATCAACAGTGTGTTCTCCAAATTGGCTAAATGATGATAATTATATGGTAGAAAAAGTAGAAGTAATCTATTAAATTTATCCTTATATGTACATTTAAATTTATTGTTATATGTAAGTCTAAATGTATTCTATTAAAATTATACATTTAAATTTATCCTTATATGAACGTGTGAATTTATCCTATTATAATTATACATTTAAATTTATCCTTATAATTATGAACATCTAAATTTATCCTATTAAAATTATACATTTAAATTTATCCTTATATGAACATCTAAATTTATTCTATTAAAATTATACATTTAAATTTATCTAAATTAATTCTATTAAAATTATACATTTTAATTTTATCCTTAAATTTACATTTGAAATTATCCTTATATGGACATTTAAAATTATCCTTACATGTACATTTAAAATTATCCTTATATGTACATTTAAAATTATCCTTATATGTACAAGTAATTTTGATTTTCAAAATATTAAAAATATGTCCCCTTGAAAGTGTGTAGTCTATACATATGTATAATAAATTTGTAACTAATTGCTGTTTGTACATGACAGATATAAGAAAAAATATTATTGGGCGTATTTATTAATGATATATTATAATAAAAAATAATTATTATTAAATATTTTGTCCCTTTATTTGTTTGTTCACGCTAATATCAAAAACGACTTATCTGATCTAAATGCAATTTTCTATATTATATTTTGAAAACATTCCTTCTAGAGTTTGTGTTTGTTCTACTTGAATCAGTTCAATAAAAAGTTGTATCAATTTAGGATATTTTGTTGGGTATATTTGCTACAGTAGCACAAAAGGTGTGTTTGTAACCGATGGGTTGTGGGTTCGATTCCCACTCGAAGAAATGAAATATTTAATATTTTCAATTTAAATATTAAATGTTTTCCTTTACTCGCTCTGGTATAAGGCAAAACACGGCGTTGAGTTCCGCCACTAAACACGCTATTCCTCAAAGTTCGGCGGAAAGTGGGGAACGGAAGTGGAACGGAGTTTCTTAAACACTAGGTTCCCAAGTTCCCTCTGCCTACCCTGCCATGTGTGGGACATAGCGTGAAGCTGAGAGAGATAGCAAAAGATGGCGAAGTCGCAAACTAACTAACTAGCGGCCCAGTTAAAAAATAAAAGATTTTTTTGTTGTCATATTCTCGGGTCTACTACTTCTGGATAAGATAGCCACATGCACACCCATTTTTTAGCTTCACGCTGCATCCTGCACGTTGCAGGGCAGGCAAAGGAAACCTAGGTAGAAACACCTCCGGCGAATGGATGTATTGCGTGTTGAGCTCAGCTCAACTTAACGCCGCGGTTTATCTTGTTACCAGAAATTTATTATTTCTTCAAGTAGGAATCGAACCTCTAACCTGTCACGTACATACATACGACAAGCCTCAAGTTTAATTTATGTTTTAGCTTATTTTCGGTAAAGAACGTATTTACTTGACTATGCGTAGTATTAAAGTAGAATAATGCTATAGTGAACGTACTCGTATATTGGAGTTTTTACGACCAAACGTCACTTTTATGACCAGAATATTGTTTTGTTTATTTTTCTTGTCGTATATACTTTAGACATGCATTAAATATGTATAAGGCATGTTGTGTTGCAGGGGCGCAAGCGTGTCACTGTATAACTCAGGTCTTACAGATTCTTTACAGGAAAATTTTAAAGAAATTAACATATTGACCGTTGCATCTCAATACATTTTTGAAAATGTTAACGAATTTACCAAAATTGGCTAAATACGTAATATTAATACCAGAAATAAATTTAAACTTATTTTGCTCTTGGAACTCGATATCATCGAGTCCGTCATTCTTTTATGGGACTTTTATCAGAAAACATCCGAGAATTTTCTATTTTACAATTTACGAAAGTTGTGAAAAGACGTTTGTGTGTTGTGGTTATTACAAAATTAATGATTTTATAAATGATAACACGCATTGACATTGAAATGATCACTTCAAGTCATTATAATGTACTAATGTTACTTATAAATAATATAATTGAAACATTTGATTTAAAAAAAATGACAAGTCCAGCGGACTTTAGGTAGGGCAGTAACTTTAGTGAACCGATGGGAAATTGTTTGACGTTGAAAAAATTAATATTGTTACTTTTTATTTTAAATAAAGTATTTAAATTTTAATTTGTTAACGCGTCAGGTTTTATGCTCGTGAAAATTAAGTATTTAATTTTTTCATTTCCCTGCTCTGGTGACAAGGCAACGGAACGGAGTGCCTTAACACTAGGTGTGCGAAATACAACGTAAAGCTAAAAAAAAAAATTATATATGATAAGTTGATAAATTATCAAAATAACTCAGCCAGTAAACGGAGTTCTTTAAAATATTAGGTATTGAAGAATTATTATGAATTGTAAATGAGTCCAGGGCGCAATAGTGTAAGAAAATTTATGTATAAAATATATATATATACCATTTTGTTCGTATGAAGATCGAACTCCCGACCTATATTAAATCTGTAAGTGCCAGACAAGATGGCGAGACGCAGCGTCGTTCAAATTAATCAATATATATTTTGCAAAGTCTTTGTTTGAACAGTTTTTTAGTGTAACTAACTAACTTAGGTGAGTATGTCAAAGTAAATGTTTTTGATAAATAGGTAAATAAGGTTTTAGCATGAAATAGATTTTAAAATGGCGAATATTTTAATGTATTTGAATTGGTATACATTGACTTTGTGAATCCCTGTAAGTGTGTTAATATATACAAACAAGTTTTACGCTATATCACGCAGTGCACGTCTGCAGAGGGAACTTGGGAACCTAGGGTTGTCTCTTAACACTTCGTTCCGTTCCCCACTTTCTGAAGAAATTGAGGCATTGCCTGTTGAGCGACGGATCACACCTCAACAGGCCTCGACACAGATAAGGTTTTGAAAGACTTTAAAAAAGACATTTTGAAACACTTTAAAATTTTTCTAATAAAGCATTTTCTAAATATATAAAGTCTATGGGAACTCCGTGTCCAATTTTTCTTGTGAATTTCTCGAACTGTGTAGAAAAGACTATCTGGGTAGATTAATTTTTCTATATTATTCTAGAAATTCTTTTTCTGAGTAGAACCAAGTGAACTGCTTCTATTTTCCATTTTACGCCGTCTTTATCAAGTTTTGAGTGAACTGGCGAAATTTAGCCATTCGCTTTTTCATGCAAAGCGAGAAAATAACTCCGATTTTAGTCATATATAGTTATGCCCTAAATAGAAGTAGAACCGTGTATTTTATAGGCTAAAATTATGTATATATATATATTTTTAGCTTCATTCTGTATTCCGCACATAGACAATATAGGCACAGAGATCTTAGTGTCAAGACACTCCGTTGTCGTTAAAAAACTCAAGTTCCGCACTTTCGATCGTATTCTGAAAGCATTGCGTGATGTCAGGCGGAACTAAACGCTGCGTTAACCTCATTGTGCTCCCAGAGAATCCTCCACTCCGCCTCGACACAGCTCTATAATATTAGTTATAACTAAAATTACACAATTTTATAAGGCGTATTAATTGACAGCTGCTACAGTGAACGGTTTTTTGAGTGCCAATTCCATTATGTACAAGTAAGTGCCCTTGTAATGAGAGGCGGAGGGTGGCAAGTGTTGTTGCTCATGCGGGCCCCCTGTAACTTGCAATGCGGCCATTGGGTTGATGCGTGTATCTTGATATTATTAGGTTCAATTTTTTAAATTATAAATTCAGTCAATAAACTATACTAAAAAACGTTAAATCTTTTTAAAAAATAATATTGTATTTATTATCTGACGTATAGTCAAAAGAGTGAACAATTAAATTAGATTTCACACGCTTTATTCTCTATAGTAAATTGTCGATTTTGCACATTTTAAAGTGTTTATTTTGTATTCTATAGCGTAACTGAACGCCGCAGATGGTAAAGTTGTGTATATGTTATACATTTGTAGTGTTTTATGACGTAGCTTAATAAGAACGTACGGCTTAGTAGTCAGAGCGTTTGGATGTTTTCCAAGAGGCGCGTGCAGTTCCCATTAAGTTCAATATTTTATACTCATCTTTACACTATACCCCGCATATGGAAGGGTAGGTAGAGGGAACTTGGGAATCTAGTGATAAGACACTACGTTTCCCACTTTCCGCCTAGTTCGAGGTATTACGTGTTGAGTGGCGGAACTCTATGCCGCGTTTTGCCTTGTACCAGAGTGAAGAAATGAAAACATTTTTTTTTTTCATATCTTTGAGTGGGGATGTGGGTTCGACCCACAGCCTGTCTTTTTATACATTTTCTTAATGAATATTTTTGTTTCCTAAGTGTTGTTTTAAAATTTCAAGTGTGGATTTACTGTTTACAAATTGTAAAAAAAAATACATTGCTCTCTATGTGATGATTGCGTAAACAATTCTCTTTTGGTGGATGTTACCCTCGTAATGTTCGAGACACTGCTTTTTAAACCATAAAACCCCCCAGAGCGAATTGCAACCCCAACTGTTGCATGTACAGACAGTCCGTCGTACTACCACGACCACCTCAGATTTGATAGTGCGTGTGAAAGAAATTTTCAATGTTTTTTTTTCACCCCAAAGCAATTGAAATTTTATTGAATGAGTGAATATTTGTAGATGAAAATTGATATAGATGTTTGAAAAGAAGAATGAAATAGTAATGAATTAATTTTTCAAATCAACTATAAATTGTAATTATTAAAAAATACAACCTCGACATAAACACTAATGTGAAATGAGAGCCAAGGTGAATGTTGATAAAAGCGTCGTTCTTGAATTCACCAATAAAAAATTGAAGACAACGATTAATGGGTTATAGTTATAGAAATAATAATATAATTTCATATATACAGATTATATAGCCTGTGTGTTATGAATGGCTCTAAAGTGGCATAGTTCGTGCGAAATACACATACGCGTTGCCAGCTTTTTAACTTGGCTGGGCACGCTGTCGCGTGTCTTGATCAACAAAGATATATCTTATTTAGTATAGACATTTGTTAGAAACTTTTATTAAATAATAATTTAATCGCATTAAGTCAAAATATTTTTTTGTTCTTTTTGTGCTTTTTGTATAACGTATTACTTGTCAGATAATGGGTCTTTGATACTGCTTTTATTGTGCTTTCAAATTAAATGTCTATGGTTAAAACGACATCAATTTGGTCTTGAGTAACATTAAATTTGACAAAATGATTTGATAACCCTGTATGAAAAAACGCTTGTTGATCGCGTGTATTTTAGTTATGTTTTATGATCAGATTAGAAGCTTAAAAGCTACAAGTACTTTGCGTATATGATGGTAGTGTTTTTAAAATTTGTATTATAACAAAAGCTTTGTCGTGGCGCAGTGGTACCTACTTTTACAGTGACTGTAGAAGCGACAGGTTGTGGGTTAGATCCCAAAGCGCGACATTAAGTAATTAGCCTCAAATTCGACGGGAAGTGGGGAACGGAACGGAGTATCTTAACACTGGGTTCCCTTCGCCTACCGTGCCATGCGGGATCCAGAGTGACAACAAATAATAAAATCTATTTTTCCGTTTCTCATTTTCAGCCGAATTCTGTAGGCGAAGAAGTGCGTTGCCTCGTCTAATGGCGAGGCAATGGAAATATTAAATATTTCATCTCTACAAATGGTCTACAGTCACACGCTTGTGCCTGCACTGGTTGTGGGTTCAATCCCGATTTGGTGAAAAAATATATTATTTATTTAATTTTGCGTTGTGATCCGCCTCTTAACACGCAATGCTTCCAGAATTCAGTAGAAAGTAGGAAGAGAATGTATCATACGAAGTGAACGAATGGACGAAGTGTTTCATCGCTAGGTTCCCAGGTTCCCTTTGCTCACCCTGATATATAGCTAAAACATTCCTAGTGAATTGAAACTTAATAAATTTTTGGTATAAGAGACTGTTGTATATTACTATTCTCCTGAGCGAGTCATGAACCCGTAACTAACGATGGCGTCTACAATTTTGCTTAAGAGGTTTAAAGTTTATAAAAGAAAAGAAGGAAAATTATGTATTCATTTGAGGCCGACAGCCTACACAGTTGTAAAGTCGACCCGTCTCCGGCTTGACATTATTGTGCCTTGCTGTCTAGACTACGACGACATATTTTTTTATGTACCGCTAAAATTTATGAAAATTTATATTTTTATTTAATTTTTGCTTGTTTTATTATAAAAAAAATGGTTAACTGATTCTTTCTTTGCTTTAATATTAACGGAAGTATTGTATATAGTTCTTACTAGCGGTCCCCGCGTGGCTTCGTCTGTTTAGTCTATACGACTTTTTTTAAATTAAGTTATAAGTAATACAAAATGGAGGCACTTCTCGCGAAAATCCCTATTCTGTAGAAAATCAGGGAAATATAGCGTTTATGATAGTCTACAAGATTCTCTATCATTCAGTAAAATTTCAGGGGTTTGGGTTTTCCGGAGATTGGCCTGGACATACAGAACAAAAAACAGAAGAAAATTTTAAGTTTGTGTTGGCATCGTGTAAAAAAACACGTTTTTTTAAAAATTATCACTTAATACAGACAGACAAATTGTATTCATTTGTATACATTTCTACAAATTCTATTTTTTAATAGTAAATTTGTATGAAACTAGAAATATTTTGGATCATATATGGTGCATGGTTTTGGCTGAATTATACTATTTTTACATCAAACGTACGACGTTTTATTTAAATTCTTCTCCATTTATGGCTCTCTTGCCCCCTTTAGAATGGAGTGTTGGACGGTCGCCCATCGTCCTCTTACAGTAATGAGGTCGATGTGTGCTCTCCTTTGATCCATCCTGACCTACTTGTCTCTTATTGTAGTTAATGTTGTAACTTGTGAGTTTAAATAATGCCAAGAATTACTTAAATCTTGATTAAACACTTCATCCAGAGAAAGCTTGGACATTGATGTCGAATTAGAGAGTCCTTTTTTTTTTTTTAAAAAAAAGAGCCCTTAACTGTACACTCGCGTCCCGGGAACAAGGATGGGCACCCATTTCATTTACTTTTATTTTAAAACATCACGGATATATGTTAGTAGTATAAAGAAAAAAGTTTGCTGTCCAAATAGTACATTCAGCGTACATTCAATTTGTATTTGTCCGGCGAGTGAGAGTTTTTCAACTTGATTGATTGCATTTCTTTCGAAACATAAAAGATATCTCAACAGACCAAGGCAGTAGACATTAAAATATAAATGTTATCCAGGACTTTATTAAATTTATTATTAAATTGTGGACTCAGCGCGGTATGCTTCGTCTAAATGCCCCTCAAGAGCTCCACAAATCCACACTTTGATGACTGTAGTAGGTAGGGACCTTTTGCTATCCAGTGTAGTGGTGGTCATTCTGAACAGTTAGGGGTAGTGGTCTGTCTGCCGAGGTCTGGTCTTGGTATGCTGCGAATCTGTCATGTTGAAGGAGGCCGCGGAGCGTGTGCGAGAATTTAGAGAATATGTAGACCTGCTCCGCATACGGAAACCAGGAGTAGTGCGTACGCACCTCTCCAACTACCCTTGAAGGCTCAGTTATTGAGGTTACGGGCACCTTAAAACGAGATTTAGGGTTCCCTGACGGGCCACCATAGGCCCGTCCGTGGCATGTACGACCGATATACCTATACCTGCGGCGTGTCCACCTAACTAAGGGGTTGTTTTGGGTAGATTTTAGTAGGTACGTAGTTTAATACCGAATCGGAGTAGTATCGAACTTTCACAGTAGCAACTGTCCATAGGACATATAAAAAAGACATCTAAAATGCTTTCATATGACTTTGAAAAGTAATATAATTGTGAAATATATTAATGTGTATAAAATACAATTTTATTTCACGTCGACCCGCTTATTGATAATAATTTTCGAGTGCACTCGTCGGTCATGCCACTTTAGGAATACAGTGAAGCAATTGCTGGGACCATGACCTTTTTCTTCTTTCTAAAGCACCAAATTTATTTTTAACTAATTAAAGGTGATATTCCACACTTAGGAAGGGAAAATATTTTTTCAGAAAACGTATAAAAATTGATTTTAAATCTGACGACAAAAACGAAAGAGGACGACTCTTTAAAAATAACATATTTATTGTTTATATACATTTATACTATAATACGTTCTTCAGTTTCTCCACGAATTCGAAGTATTGAGTGTTGGCTGGCGGAACTCAACGCCGCGTTCTGTTTTGTAAAATCGGAGCAATTAAAATAATTTATTCCAGTTAGTGGGCATCTAACCCACATCCATGTGTTTACAGTCAGACGATGACCTACTGACCCCTATTGTATAAAGGGCCTTAATCTATGTAATGAAAAGAAATTGATTTTCTCCATACAGCTGTATTATGCTGCCTAATGTAATATTACCCTTTTAAAAGGTCGCCCAAGGTCTTCGTGTACCTTTTGTCGACCTACTACTACCTCTCGGCCGGCTACATCGATTGTATTTTGGTTTTGCTTGTTACGCGATTTCTCCACCATTAATAGATGTTCAAGTTTTTTTTTTCGTAAGCCATGTTTATTAATATTACACAAATTGATCTAGCTATAATTGTTTGTGTAATTAATGCATACAAAAATAAAGAGAAATGAAATGAACTTTGGAATTTTAAATCAGCTCCACGCTCTAGGCTAGACACTCCGTTCCAGTTTCCGTCCAGTTTTGGAATATTGCGTGTTTTTTTTTTTTTTTCAGCTTCACGCTGTATCCCGCACTAGGCAGGGTAGGCAGAGGGAACGGAAGTGAAACCTAGTGTTATGACACTCCGTTCCACTTCCGTTCCCCACTTTCCGCCGAATTTGAGGCATTGCGTGTTGAGTGGCGGAACTCAACGCCGCGCTTTGCCTTATTACCAGAGCGAAGAAATGAAACATTAAATATTTAAATTGAAAATATTAAATATTTCATTTCCTCGACTGGGGATCGAACCCAGAACCTGTCGGTTACAGTTACACTCTTGTGCCGCTGCGCCACGACAGGCCTCTATTGCGTGTTGAGTGGCAGAACCTTAATTAATCATAAATTTGGCGGAAAGTTGGAAACGGAACGGAGTGTCTCATCACTAGGTTACCAAGTTCCCTCTGTCTATGGGGATACAACGTGAAGCTGATGATAAAAATAATATGACGTTCATTGGTTAAATTATAAAACTAATTTAGTAACAATTAACGTTTGTTTCTTTCTGTGTGATAATGAATAGTTTGATAAGTGTAGTATTGGCTCGTCACAGTGCCGGTCGGATGTGTCGTGTTTAGCTTCGTTGATAGTAGGTATCTACTGGCATAATTATATTTGTTTTATATAATTACCATGGAACATTATATTAAAAATGTTATTCTGCGGCGTTAGGTGCGTCCAATGTACATGCCATGTCTGAAATTCGTTGGAAGAAGAGAGAGGGTGTTAAAATTAGGTTCCCAGGTTCCCTTAGTCTATACTGATATGCGAGATACAGTGTGATGTTAAAAAAAATGTATTTTTGTGCAGTATAAGGTCGCTTGCTATAAGTAGGAGGAAAAGGTGCGTGTTGAATAGTGAAAGTTGTGCTTTGTACATCATTGCGAGAAAACAAGCATAATTCTACTCCCCCTAATGGGAGTCCAATCCAAAATTACAGCTACTAAAAACTGTTTGATTATTATTGAAATTGCCTTTCAATAGATTTAATTGAAAATTGCGCCATAAAATATTGTATTTACAATACTCTGTATCCCACAAATAGCAGGATAAGCAGAAGAAACCTGGAAACCTAGTGTAAAGACACTCAGTTCAAATTAGGATACTTCTGTCCCCTACTTTCCTGCGAATTTGTGGATTTGTTTGTTAAGTGGAGGAACTTAACGTAACGTTTTGACTCTGTACCTGAGCGAGGAAGTCTCCTATGTGAGAATCGAACCCATAGCTGTCGCGCTTATGCCCCTGCGCCACTATAGACGTCTACATATTGTGTTGACGTGTTAAATTGATTATGGTGATTAACAGGCGTGCTATTCACAGTCGTACGGAGTTAGAAGTAAAACACATGTAAGCATAAACTGGTAACTAGCGATATGGAAAATTGCTAAGGCTATTGAAGTAAAGAAAATGCTGCCTTCAAAGATATCTATTAATAGTTATAGGGCTGTCATGTATGAGATATCAATGTACTGTAAAATTAAAATGTTGCTTTAAAATCGAGGGGCTGAAGTGGAACAGAGTGTTTTAACACTAGGTATTTTTTGTATTTAACACTGGGTTCCCAAGTTCCCTCTGCTTACCCTGCCATGTGCGGGATACAGCGTGAAGCTTTAAACTCAAGATATAGCGAGATATTTATTTGCAACCATGTCTATTTTATAATGTATGAGAACAGTTTCACGCTGCCTCCCGCACATAGCAAGGTAATCAGAGAGGACTTGAGGACCTAATGTTAAGACATTTCTTTCACATCAAGACATTTCCGTTCCCCACTTTTTGTCGAATTCTAGAGACTTGAGATATACTTACTCGGAAATTAAATGTTTAATATTTGCATATCTCTCCTCTGGTGTTAGGTAAGCGCGGTGTTTGTCCACGCTACTCAACGCACAATACATTTATACCCATGTTTTTAATAACTTTCTCTGTCTCTCTCCTTCCACATTTATTCAACCACTGTAAGGCAAATGTCTCTTTTTTGGATTTCCCATCAAGCCTGTTTTCTTTTTTTCTAGTCCATTGTCGAAATATTATGGTGATAATATCATTGGTTATTAGTCCCACGTTTACTTTACACTAGCTCTTTTACTTTGTTTGATTTCTATCTTTTTTAACAATTACTGAAGTTAAACAGAGATGTCTTGTTGGGGACGGAGTCTCATTGTACTAGGTTCCCAGACTCCCTCTGCCCACTCTGCGATGTCCGGAATGCTAATGTTTCCTCGTTTATTCACAGGCGGGTCTATTCGTGGCGTTAAAGCTGGTCGCGTTGGCGCAGGCCGGCAAGGATATCAACATGAGCAACATACATTCGGAAACGCCGCCACCCAAAGTTGTGAGTTTATTGTTTTTATTTTTTCACCTTTAACCTTATCAGGCATAAAGCAATGTAGATAGAGAGAATGTATACAGTTTAATGCTTAGAACGATTTTTTAACGTGATATAATTATTTTTGTTTATTATATTTCGTATCCTGCAGAATATGTATCCCGTAGGAAATGCTGTATACTGTGCCTCGAGGTTCCCTCTGTCTAGGAGCGTGCGCAAAGGGCACATTGAGACACGTATTGAGATATGTATCACCTGTACACCAACCACTTTCCTCCCCTCCCTTGATATTTATAAGGTTGGGTTGAATGGTATAGATCACCTGTGGTGATAAAACCGCCTTTACAGCAAATTTGTAGTTATTTCCTTCTTTTTGTTCTTTTTCTTTCGTAAAGAGGAAACCAATATAGCTTAATTGGAACGGAATATTTATTTATTTATTGATTCAAAACTTTATTACACCAACTATATAATAACTTTTATAATATAGTTGGTGTAATAAAGTTTTGAATCAATAAATAAATAAATATTCCGTTCCAATTAAGCTTTATTCGTTTCCTCTTTACGAAGAATTTTTGAGGCAAAAGCGACAATATAAAATTTTTCACCTTTTCAATAAGAATCCTATCTACCCACTGTGCCTATGCCTACTGCATTACATCGCGAGCTTGTGCCTGTCATCTTAAGGCCTCAATACGATTACCATGTAAATAATAAACTATTTGATTTAAATACATTATTTTTCTAATTCAAAGATTTAAAGTAGTTTTTTGAAGGTTTCCAAGAGACGCGGGTTCAAATCCCGCCACTTCCAAATATACGTTTGTAAAATTTGTGTTTTTTCCCTAAGTGTGTAATAACACTTTAAAAATAGTTGATTTTGGAAAAAGAACAGTTTTTTAAACGTTTATAATATTATACTTTCATAGAGGTAGGTAGGTAAACATAGCTTTTCCACGTGCAAAATTATTGACAAATCTCGGTCCCTCAGACCGAGTTGATATTTTGGGTACGCACTTCAATAATAAATGAGGGCTTCCATTTGTCTTTTGGTTCATACAACTTTGAACGTTAACATTTCTCATCGTTAAAAGCTTCACTTTAGCTTTTCAGTTGAATTAAATATTGTTGAACGAAAATATTAGTTAAATATTTATATGGGAGAAGGCTGTTTCAGTTATCTATTTTTGTTTTCTCGTTTATTTCGATTTTTATGATTCTGTGTACAAGTAGAGGATATCTCAAATTCAAATTCAAATTCAAATATTTTTATTCAAAATAAAAAGTTACAAGCTTCGTTTGTTGAACGTCAAACAATTTACCACCAGTTCACTAAAGTTACTGCCTCAGACCTGAGAAGAACCGGCGAAAGAAACTCAGCGGGACATGTCTTTTTTTTTTTTTAATCAACTTTTACATCAAAATCAAAATCAAAATCAAAATCAAAATATTCTTTATTCAATTAGGCCATTTAAGCACTTTTGAATCGTCAAGTTACATATAAGTGTCTGTGGTGTCAGTCCTTACAGGAAGCTACCACCGGCTCGGAATCATCATATAATCAATTGTGACAATGATACATTTGAAATAGCCTGGAGCGAGCATTTTATTCCCGGGGCGTGTTATCATTTATGAAATCGTTAATTTGGTAATAACCTTTAACACACAAACGTCTTTTCACAACCTTTTTAAATTGTGAAATAGAAAATTCTCGGACGTTTTCTGGGATAAACTAATACTGGGATACTCCGATTTCCCTTCTGTTCAAGTTTTCAGGCCATTGCAAATTGACTGGTGGATGTCAATGGCTTTTCCATGAAAAAAAAAAAAACATTCCTTCGAATGCACATCGACGTTTCAACCACCATTGCGTTTATAGTTGATCACCGCCTCACTGAGCAAGGAGGGCCACAAAATACCTTTTTGGTTATTAATAATTCGAAACTAATGCAATTCGATCGATGCGAAAATAATATCGATGTGGTTTTCCTCGCTCTGGTGACGAGACACAACGCAGCGTTGAATTTCGCTACTTGGCAAACGCAACGCCTATAGAATTTGGCAGTAGAGAGTGACTTAATATTAGGTGCACAGATTTTCTTTGCTCACCCTGCTATGGGTGAGATACAATATGAACTGCAAAAAGAACTATTTAATTTTTTTACTTAATTTCAGAAATATATTTCTTACCATTTTCTTGGGTAGGTTACACTATATATATTTTTTATATATATATTAATTTATGACTTTTATTATTAGCTGTAAATAATCTTGAGGAAAATTGTAAATATTTATTTGTGATTTTAAAAAGCGTATAAAAATTTTGAACGAAGCAGGATTTGAACCCGCGCCTCTGGAATACCGTTCCAGCGCTCTGACCAACTAAGCCATTCGTTCTCACCGAGCTCCGTCGAAATTCTTATACGCCTTTTACAACTTATTTATGTTGTTAGCATCTCTGTAGGGAGAATTTTACAAATTTCCGCTACCCAAAGACAACTCGTAAGAATTATCGTTTGGCAAGAGAGAATACTATTTATTTTAATATTTTTACTATGTTTTAAAGTGTTATTCCACACTTAGGACATAAAATACTAAACTTAAATTTTAAAAAGCGTATAAAAATTTTGAACGAAGCAGGATTTGAACCCGCGCCTCTGGAATACCGTTCCAGCGCTCTGACCAACTAAGCCATTCGTTCTCACCGAGCTCCGTCGAAATTCTTATACGCCTGTTACAACTTATTTATGTTGTTAGCATCTCTGTAGGGAGATTTTTACAAATTTCCGCTACCCAAAGACAACTCGTAAGAATTATCGTTTGGCAAGAGAGAATACGATTTATTTTAATATTTTTACTATGTTTTAAAGTGTTATTCCACACTTAGGACAGAAAATATTAAACTTAAATTTTAAAAAGCGTATAAAAATTTTGAACGAAGCAGGATTTGAACCCGCGCCTCTGGAATACCATTCCAGCGCTCTGACCAACTAAGCCATTCGTTCTCACCGAGCTCCGTCGAAATTCTTATACGCCTTTTACAATTTATTTATGTTGTTAGCATCTAGTTAATTTCGACGGAGCTTGGTGAGAACGAATGGCTTAGTTGGTCAGAGCGCTGGAACGATATTCCAGAGGCACGGGTTCAAATCCTGCTTCGTTCAAAATTTTTATACGCTTTTTAAAATTTAAGTTTAGTATTTTCTGCCCTAAGTGTGGAATAACACTTTAAAACATAATAAAAATATTAAAATAAATAGTATTCTCTCTTGCCAAACGATAATTCTTACGAGTTGTCTTTGTGTAGCGGAAATTTGTAAAAATCTCCCTACAGAGATGCTAACAACAAAAATAAGTTGTAACAAGCGTATAAGAATTTCGACGGAGCTCGGTGAGAACGAATGGCTTAGTGGTCAGAGCGCTGGAACGGTATTCCAGAGGCGCGGGTTCAAATCCTGCTTCGTTCAAAATTTTTATACGCTTTTTAAAATTTAAGTTTAATATTTTCTGTCCTAAGTGTGGAATAACACTTTAAAACATAGTATAAATTGTAAATATTTATTTGTGATTTTGATGGTCCATCTAAAAAATATTATTAGTAACATTTTTATTATTGTTTGATCTGGTTATGTAAAACTTTTCCTAAAGGTGTCCTTTCACCTTATTTGGAATTTCTATATTCATTGCGTTCAGGGATGGCTTGTTAATTCGAGACATCGATGTTTTATCCATTTTATTATTTATATGCGTACTTCACTTTATTTACCTTCACGCAGCAGTAAGGTACAGAGAGAGAGAGAGAGAGAGAACGGTGTGCCAAATGCTACGGTTTCGGCATACCTCTTTCCGCTCGTCCACTGTCATCAGTCTCTTCATAAATGCACTTTGGGGTTCTTTATTCTTTTTACGGGACTCTCCTCCAGTATCGTAGATACTGTGTTTCCGAAGGTCAATCAAGGTATCCCCCTCCTTGTCTTACCACTCACTTTTCCTTTATTTTTTTGCCATTCAATCATCACTCTCGCTCTACGCGCCTAAACCACCTAAGCACGTTCTTCTTCAGCCTCACTATGACATCCACGCTAGTACCTATCATTATGTGTATCTCTTCATTGGGTATACGATCAGCTAAATTTATTGTGATATTTTGAATTTCCTACGACGACATCACATCTCTATAGTATTCATCTTTCTTACATTCTTCTTCTGTAATACCAACATTTCGCTGCCGTATAACAGCGTCGGTAGCAATACGCTTTTCTATGTCCGTCTCTACTAAACATACCTCTCAGATATACTACCTCATACACTTGTTCTTATATTTCGTCGTTTCTTCATTTCTTTCAAATATCAAAACTTTCGTTTTATTCGCATTCAGGCTTTGATCATTTAATCTATATACATATATACAGAGTTGAAAACCCATGTCTGTACGTATTTAGCGTACAAAAATTCATAGTCTTAAATTTAATATTTTAATTTCGACTATACCAGTAAACAAAACTAAAATGTGTAGGTTCGTTTATATGTGTTGGTATTTTAAGTTACAAAAACTGGTTGATCGTTTATCAGAATCCACCGTGGATTCCGTTAGCCATTTCATAATTCTAATTCTTCTACTTATTTCTCTATGCTAATTTTATAAGTTCATTTATAAATGTTGACAAACTCAGATGCCTGTCGTGGCGCAGCGGCATAAGCGTGTGACAGTAAACGACAGGTTGTAGGTGCGATCCCCACTCAAGGAAGTTAAATATTTAATATTTCCAAATTAAATATTTAATGTTTTTATCCTTTTGTTCTGGTTACAAGCCAAAGAGGGTTCCGCCAGCCAATGCCTCAAGTTCGGTGAAAAGTGGGGAACGGAAGTGGTACGGAGTGTCTTAACACTAGGTTCCCAAGTTAACTCTGCCTACCTTGTCGTCCGCGGGATACAGCGTGAAACTGAGTCTTATTTATAACCAATAAAATATATGTTATTAAAGACCAATTAAAATTTAGAAAATAAAAAAATATAGAGCTCAGCTTGAAACTTGCGGATTGTGTTTATTATAAATGTAGATTAAATAACAAATATAATATCGATGTCTCGAATCATTAAACGTACGCGTCCTTGAACTAGGACTTGTACGACACTCGACGTCTAACGAAATGAGTCCTTCACTCGTTGTAGTGTACTGCAGTGCGACTCCATTATTGTAAATGGATAAAATATATGCGTTAACCTGATATTGAATTATCGATTTTGTATTAATGTTCCTTTATTTGTATTAACACCAGGCGACAGAAGTGGTAATAATATTCCAGGTCTTTTTTTTATGGATAAAAAATACGGCAAACGAGCGTATCGGTCACCTGATGGTAAGTGATCACCGTCGCCCATGACTCCGTGTAGCACCAGAGGGGTTACAGGGGCATTGCCAATCTATGAGGTGGATGGGTACTGGGGATCGGCATTCCCTAATGCGAGACGCAGTGGCCGAAGCCACTACTTAACGCCGGTGGATGTTAATGATCCGGTCGAGTCTGCCTATGCGTGTTGTCATTGCTGACAGAGTGACTCTTTCACACGTACTTTAGTCGCCCTCTACGACACCATCAGTACCAGGGTGATCCTATTCTAAGCCGGAATCACACGGCACAAAGATCTGTTTTCAGTTGCAAAGCAGATTGTCAAGAAAATTTTATCACTATGTTCTCTCTAAACAGAGAGGAGGGGAGGAAGTAGATAGAGAGGAAGAGGGAGAGAGCGAGAGAGAGAGAAAACGTAGTTATTCGCAAGATACAGCATGAAGTATAAAAATATATATATATATAGATAAGAAATAAATCAAATATCAATATATCGAATCATTACACGTAGGCGTCCTTGAACTAGTAATCTTGTACAACGACTCAACGTATAATGAGTCCGCCATTCATAGTGCATTGTAGTGCTACTTGGGAGAATTGTGCCGTTTCATTATTATGGACTAACTATATTATTTTTTTCACGCTGTATCCCGCACGAGGCAGGGTAGGCAGAGGGAACCCGGGAACCTAGTGTTAAGACACTCCGTTCCACTTCCGTTACCTACTAGATTTCTTAATTTTACATAGAGTTATTGATTGTCTTAGAAGTTTTTTTTAGTTAAATGGGCCGTTGTATTATAACTTTTAGTGAAGGAGAAGGGCGGTGTTGAGTTACGCCATTAGATACGTAATGGTTAGTGTCTGTTTTCGGGTGAAGAGCGGTGAAACTATTAGCTTCTCTACGTTAGTTCTTTCCTGTACTTCTAAATAGTGGATTCATGGCGAATTCTGATTAGGAAATTTAAATAATGCTGTATCGTTTCTAGCCTATTGAATAAAATGGCAAGTTAATGTTGTCAGGAATTGCACAAGGCAATCTTTCTTTCCACGCACTGTCAAAACTAGACGAGAGATCGATATAAAATTTGATGAAGATAGCAGCGCTATTAGATAACGATTTTACAGATGATTTTGTTGTACTGTATATTTTGCTGTAAAAAAACCAAATTAAAAGTAATAATTTAAAAAATAGTCATTTTGTAATTGCATTTTAATGATGCTTATCATTCTTTTATAACTAAATGCATGAAAATATAGCAGTATGTGTAGATCTATGTATACAACATACTAAATGTTCCCTGAATACCTTACGTTCTGCATACTTCGTTTATATTAAAAAAAAAAAATATCTTGACGCGACTTTTAGCTTAAGACCACACGTTTAAGCCAGCGATGGTAAACTTTTTAAATGGCAGGCCACAAACTTCAATAAAATTTTAGATTAAGGCCAGAATTATAGAATAAATGCATATTTGCCAAACGTTTTGTATGATAGGAGAACATTAGAGCTACACACAAATATTACAAATCACCTTTTACCATAAATAATAATTAATTAAATGTTTATTTAAATTTAACGAGATCAAAGTAAACGTACGGCATGGTCCAGTGATAGCTGGTAACTGACTGACTGACTGACTGTTAACCTGCACTGTCTCTTATTTCCACAAAAATGTAAAAATCCCTTTATTTTAATTAATAGTTCTTAGTAGTGTATATTCATACAACTTTGCCCATCACTAGTCTGAGCAAATATTATTTTGCTTCCAACTTGGCAAGTCATATTTAAAATATTTTTTTAGGTTTACGCTGTATCTCGTACATTAGGGGGAGGAACCCAGTATCAAGACGCTCTTTTCGGAATTTGACGATTTCATTGCGTATTGAGTGGCGGAACTTAACGCCACGCCTCGTTACCAGAATGAACACATAAAAATTATTAAACATTCCTTTTTTTTTTAGCGGGGTCTCCAATCCATAACCATCCATTTACAGTGGCACACTTGTGTCCCTACGCCACGACATACCACTTTTTTTTTAAAATAATTTTAATACGATTTGTATAGAATATTTATTATATCTAAAATATTTGGTAATACAAATTACGGAGTTATGTTACGCCTCTTTAATATGGCAGAGAGTGAGTCCTTATCTTCTAGCGTACTTTTGTCAGCCTATATATCTCGTTAAACTAGTTAAAAAACTAGTCTATTTACACTCGAGTGAAGCCTTGTTTCTTATCAGTACCGGGTTAAGCCTCCAATACGCTGTACGAGTGTTCATTATCTTTGAAATCGGTTCGACGCCTGGCGGAACGCCAAGCGTTAAAAGTTATATTTCAACCGTTATCTCGATGTTATTCAAAATTTTTAATGAGTTCCTTTTGTCACAGATTCTTTTTTTATTTTCTCGAGTATCCTTCCTCCTTTCTTTCTTCCTTTATTCCTTCTGGAGTATTTTTTACTTTTTGGGGGATTTTTGAATACCTAGTGACCCTTTTTCATAGCAATGTTTTGTTCAGTTATTTTTTAATACATATCGAAGTAGACAAAGGGATCCTTGGAACCAAGTATTAAGTAATTTAGCTCCCATTAATATAAGTCCGTCCTCACTTTTATGCAAATATTAGGCAAAATCACGGCGTTGTGTCTGGCATTCAACACGCAATGCCTCGAATTTGATGGAAAGTGGGAAACCGTGCTACGGTTTCCCACTTCCCATCATCTTTATAGGAACGGAATGACTTAACACTAAGTTCTTCAGTTTTCTCTGCATATCCTGCTATATACACGACACGGAAAATGAGGAAAGTAAATAGAATCTAAAGTTATTTTCTTTTTCTTCGCCAGGGTGAACTACCAAAAGTGCCCCCGCCCTCGGCCACGCCAGCCACCGCGCCCGCGCTCGCGCCTCTCAGCGACTGGAGCGTGAAGCCTGCCGAGCGCGACAAGTATTGCCAGCTGTTTGACTCGCTACAGCCCAGCAATGGATTTATACCAGGGAACAAGGTAAATTTGATGCCGGGGGCTGAAACTCCCGACGCAAACATGGGTGTTGTCTGTCTGCTTACGTGTATGTGTCATCGTAACTCCTGAAGGAATGTAGCAATTTTCAATCAACAAGGTATTGTGGTCATCCTTAGATGTTTTATGAAAATCGGTTAAGCAAATTAAGAACTACAAACATTTTGCCGTGTTACGTTTAGTTGTGATGTTGTAGGTATGGGATTTTTTTATAAACCGTTAAAAAGTCAGAAAATTTTAACTTGGAAAATGGAAAACTTTTTAATACTGATAGATACTACATATATGTGTGACATTTGTATATAAATATTCCAGGTGAAAGGACTTTTGATGGAGTCGAAGCTCCCCCTGGACACGCTGGGCAAGATATGGGATCTCGCCGACCAGGACAAGGACGGCATGCTCGATAGACACGAGTTTATTGTTGTGAGTATTGATGAGAATGGTGGGCTCGATCTCCTCTTGAGGAAATGCAATAATTTCATATATTCATATATTTGCTCTGGTACCAATTTAAAGGGTGTCGTTGACTTTTGTCGCTCAACACGTAGTCTTTAATTTTAAATGAAACACTTTTAAACGGATTAATCGCGTATATTGAATGGTAAACATTTTTGGGGAACCCCGACGTTTCGAACACTTTACAGTAGTCCGTGGTCACGGGTAGACTGAGGTGGCATTTGTCTGTCAGTTGATATAATTATTATATCAAACTACCGCCAACGATTCCTTAATTGCCTCGCGTACTGCCCTGGATTCTTGCAGAATGAGCTAACTGTATCTGGTCCTCTAGTGTGGTGTGCTGGGGATTTTAATTTTTTTAATAGTGGGTCCCAGGTGGTGGAAAGTTTCCAACCATCTAAAATGTATAACAATCGCGAAAATCAAAGACATTATTACGTAGTCTTTAAAATTTCGCGGAAAATGAGGCTATAATTTATATAAAAAAATACATAATTTGGCAACAATTTATATAAAAAAATAACTTTAACAGGGTGAAGTCACGTTTTGGCAGCTAGTATGGATAATAATGGTACTTGCAATATTTTTTATGTCTTTCCTGCTTAATACAATTTATTAGACACATCTGTAACCCTAAGTTTATTTTGTTCTCCAGGCAATGCATCTAGTCTACAAGGCGCTCGAAAAACACGCAGTTCCAACCACCCTACCTCCGGAACTGCGGGCTCGTCCCGCGAGGCCTCCCTCGCGGCCCCCGTCGAGGCCGCCTTCCAGGCCCCCGTCGAGACCCCCCTCTCCGCAGCCGAGGGTGCCCCCGCCGAGGCCCCAGCCTCCTCCCAGTGGTGGAAGCCTGTTGGACGGATTGCTGGATTTGTCTAGTGTAAGTATAATTTGTTTGTACAGTACAGCATCGATTATCCGAATTATGGTTCATTTGAATTACTAAGGACGTTAAATACGTGTGCTTTGCACAGCACGCGTGATGTTACCTGCACGCTTTGATTGTAAGTTCAATTCTTATTTCCATGCTGTATCCTGCTCATAAAATGGCAGGCAGAGAGAACCTGGTTATTTAGTGTAAAACACTCTGTTCCCCACTTTCTGTGTAGTAGCAGAAATGAAAATATTTAATATATAATTTGCTCGATTGTTCCCAAGGATCGTCTGTCTACTCTGTCTTTTACGTCAGTTTGAAGCTGAATAAAAAAGTATCGAATAGGAATTGAACCTACAACCTATCGCGTTTATAGTCCAACGCTTGTGTCCCTGCGCCACGACGGGCCTCATTCGTACACTTATTTTGTTTTAATCTCTCTCATCCAGCCAACCGCACCATCACCCACACCAGCCGCTTCCCTCGGCGGGCTGTCCGGCTTGACCGGACTATCCGGGCCGAGCGCCCTCGCCGGAATGGGCGGGCTATCCGGACTGAGCGGGCCCGCGGCCAGCCAGTACATAACGGCGGCGGAGCGGGCTCAGTACGAGGCTCAGTTCCTGGCGGCGGACACGGACCGGGACGGCTTCGTCAGCGGGCAGGAGATACGCCACGTGCTGTTGGACTCGGGGCTGCCGCAGCCCAAGTTGGCACAGATATGGTGAGTTTTGGCGTTTTTTGGTCTTTTGCTTGATGAGAACGTATGTATGGCTTTAGTTGTCAAAACGCTTGGACGAATTCCAAGAGGTGCGTTCAGTATTTTTTTTTATGTTTTCTAAATATAAACTATAAGTATTTTATTTGATCATTTTGTTGTCTGCGTATTGAAATAATTTTTCTCAACATTATGTTGACTTTGTTAATATAATTACAAAGATTTCATGGTTATGATAACTATGTTGTGTTAAAAAGGTGATGAAGAGCTGGTTGAGGATATCTGAAGGTGGATTACGTGACTCAGTGATACAATTAAATTGGAAAGTTAATATTCTATAGATTCGTTTAACCAAATTATATTGTAGACCAAACGATAGTAACATTAACGAAGTACAGATTATATATAATTGATTGTCGCAGGGCACTCTGCGACACGGAGAGCTTGGGCAAGCTGACTAAAGATCAGTTCGTGGCCGCCATGTGGCTCGTGCAGCGCGCGCTGAGGGGCCTCCCCCTGCCCTCCACCCTGCCCCCCGAGCTCAGGGGGCCTTCTCCCGCTGGGGGCCAGCGAGCCCCCATTGTGCCCCTAGCAGCTCCTCAGGTAAGCTACGAACTAGGTTTAGACAAGACCTCGTGGTCTGTACGGTTCGGTATGGTCGGAACTCAGGAGACTATCAACTTGGCGGGGCTTTCCGGGCCCCGTAATGCCCCCAGTCGGCTACTTAAGTACATTTCATGTAATATCACATAAGAGAGAGATTATTTAATGGAAGAGTCTGTATTTTCATTTTAGAAGACATTTTCATGGAAATGAAAGAAAAAAAAAATAATTAAAAACGTCTTTTGTTCCACACTAATATACATACAATAAATCTGCGACCCTGGAATTTGAAAATCTGTACATGGAAAATATATTTGAAAAAATCTTATAAGGGGCGTTTATTAATGGAATGGGGCCTAAATAGTAATTTTATTTTTTTTTATCTGTTTGTCTGTAAACTCAGAAGCGGGTTTAAATGTAATGTTCACTATTATATTTTACGTTTCCATTTACATTACACATTTTCGTTTTTTTTTTTTCTATTTAAATCGGTTAAAAAATCAAAAAACGTTCCGTCAAATTATTTATATATAAAATTTGACAAACTTGCAAAACAATATGTATGTTCATTTAGTTGACATTTTGTATAGACATTGTCTAAAAAGTCATAATGTTATTAGAACAAGAAAGTAATTGATATGAAGAAATAAAATAGTATAATTTAAACGGGCGAAGCCGCGGACGGGTCGCTATATAAAATATATAGGAGCAGATCCTCCGACCATGCTTGGTTCTACTCATATTTAAATATAATAATTGTAGCTGTATCCCGCACATGGCAGGTTAGGCAGAGGGAACTTGGGAACCTGCTGATTAAACACTCCGTTCCATTTCCCATTTGAAAAAATAATAATGAGGACTGTCGTGGCGCAGGGGCACAAGCGTGTGACTCTAAAGGCGACAGGCTATGGGTTCGATACTCGGATGAATGAAAGAAATATTTAATATTTTCAAATTAAATATATAATATATTCGTTTCTTTGCTTTGGTAAGAATGCAAAATGGTGGAATTACATATCATAATGTCTCATATCTCTAAATGTGACGGTCGTGGGGTTCAGTTCTCACTTGGGGCAATCATATATTTAACATTTTCATTTCCTCGCTCAAGTAACGAGGCAAAACGTGCTCTTGAGTTCGGCCACTTTAAAAAATATAGTGATTTTTGTAACGCCTCGAGAATTTGGTAGACAGTTGGGAACGAAAGTGGTTTAATGGGAACGGACATTATTCTTGACACTAGGTTACCAGGTTCCCCATACAGTTGTGTGCGGAATATAAATTAGGAAAAAAATACTTTGGTATAAATTAAACAAAGTGATCTTTTTTATAATATAATTATGTACTGGCCACCCGCCGGCGGCTTCGCCCGCTTGTGTTATCACTTTTAAGACAATATCTATACATTGGAAACAAAAAAAATCCGTTAAAGGAATAAAAAAAATTGTAGCAGTTATGAGAAATTTTATATTTAAATTTGACGTAACTTTTTTATTTATTACCGGCTTAAATAAAACAAATAATAAATGTTGAAGGAAGGTTGCCAAAATGTAGAAGTTAACTGCTTTTAAATCTGGTTAGCCCCTTTTTTGAGATTAGAGCATACAAACGCACAGACACACATTTTAAAAAGGCACTATTTTGGGCCCCATTACTTTAATGATCGTCCCCTATACGATGTTATTTGACATATCTTCCATGTGAAGACGGTGATCGCTTACAGATTTATTATAAGCATAAATTATAATCAGAAAAGACGGCATTCGAGCGTACGGGTCACCTGGTGGTAAGTGATCACCGCCACCCACGGCCCCGTGTAGCACCTGAGGAGCAACAGGAGCGTTGCCGTCCTTTAAGGTGTATGGGCACCGGGGCCCGGCATTACCTAATGCGAAACGCAGTGGCCAAAGCCACTACTTAACGCCGGTCTTAAATGCCGGGGGTGGTAACAATCCGGTCGAGTCTGCCCATGCGTGTTGCCATTACTGGCAACGTGACTCTACCACACGTACTTTAGTCGTCTCTTACGACACCACCAGTACCAGGGTGATCCTATTCTAAGCCGGGATCACACGGCAAAATAATATATTTTATTTTATATATATAATATACGTTGTTGGCTGTGCTAAGCCTTTAAACTGTGAGTTCAATACCCCTAGACGTTTTATCTATTTTCTACTGCTAATCTGTCAGATATTTTCGTACAATGAACGAAATGAGGCAATGGATGGTTTCACGTGGCACAGTGGCACAGTGCGTGCGACTCTAAATGCGATATGTTGTAGATTCGATCCCCGCTCGAGGGGATGAAATATTTAATATTGTCATATTCTTGCTCTAGTGACGTTGTGAAACGCAGCGTTTTTCGCCGTCCGTATTTTTGAATTATTTCGTTTGAGAATTCGGCAGAAATTGGGAAACTTTTGGTCTTAACACTAGGGTTCTATGTAATATTTACTACTCTGTTACGTAGGGCATACAGTGCGAACCTTAAAAGAATAATGATAAATATGTTTTGACGTCTGTGTGTACTAAGCGTGTGCACTAATCGTAGAATACTTGTAATTAACATGGGGAAAGGAAAGCAGTGTCTTTACACTAGGTTCCCAAGGTCCCCCTGCTGCTACTGCCATGTACGGGATACAATATATAATTTTTTTTTTTGCTCAGCTTCACGCTGTATCCCGAACGAGGCAGGGTAGGCAGAGGGAACCCGGGAACCTAATGTTAAGACAGTCCGTTCCACTTCCGTTCCCCACTTTCCGCTGAATTTGCGGCATTGCGTGTTGAGTGGCGGAACTCAACGCTACGATTTTTGCCTTATTACCAAAGCGAAGAAATGAAACATTAAATATTTAAATTGAAAATATTAAACATTTCATTTCCTCGACTGGAGATCGAACCCAGAACCTGTCGGTTACAGTCACATTCTTGTGCCGCTGCGCCACGACAGGCCTCAATATATAATTATTATTAAATGTATATAATAATGTCTTTGATTTTCGCGATTGTTATATATTTTAAATTAAACACTTTTAACCGGATTCTTCGCGTATATTGATTAGTAAACATTTTTGGAAACGTTTCAAACACTTTACAGTAGTCCGTGGTCATGGTTAGACAGTACAGTAGTCTACCCGTGACCATGGACCACTGCAAAGTGTTCGAAACGTTGGGTTTCCAAAAATATCTACAAATGAATAAAGATGATTAATCTGGTTAAAAAATTTCGTTTAAAATATATATATAGTTTGATAGAACCTCCGTTGCTCATTTTCCGCTGAATTTTTGAGCAAATATCAGGTAATATGGCAAAGCGCGGCGTTGAGTTTCGCCACTCAACAAGCAATGCCTCAAATTCGGCGGAAAGTAGGGAACGGAAGTGGAACGGAGTGTCTTAACACTAGGTTCTCGGGTTCCCTCTGCCTGCCTCGTGCGGGATACAGCGTGAAGCTAAAAAAGAATACCATAGCAAAGAAATTAAAATCTATACATATAATAAATATGTAGATAATTTCTGTGTGCATTTTGAAGATATATGAGAAAAAAATATTGGGAACTATCTGTGTGTCTTGTCAGCGCTAATCTCAATAAAATATTTTATTTTTTTTAATTTTCACTAATGGCGACCTCCACTGAAATTTTAGTGTATGTTTTCGACCGGTGCATAAAAAAGTTGTGTCAATATAAATAATTTTATTCAGTATTAAAGAAATAATTGTCTATTTTTTTTACTTTTTTAACTTTTGAGAGGGCTTTTGGTTGTAGGATCGATCGCTCTGGTAACAAGGGAAAGCGCTGCGTTGAGTTCCGCCACTTAACACGCAATGCTACAAATACGGCTAACATTTGGGGAACGAAGCTGAGTGTCTTAACACTAGGTTCCTAAGTTCCGTTGCCTACCTTAATATCTACAGATCTATATGTGTTCATTATAGTGTGGGTTCAAATCCATAGATATTTTATTTCGTCCTGTTCCCCACCGAATTATGAGTCATTGCGTGTTGAGTGGTGGAACTCAACGCCTCAAATTACATTTAACTATAGATCATTTATAATCCTCTCCCTCAATAACATTTTATAGTATTAAACGATTCATTGACTGATTAACTCTAGTTATCGTATTTTTTTTACGATCGTTTTGTTTTTTTTTTTTCTTAACTGAATTTAATTTGAAGGTTATCTGTGTTAAGCTTTATATTGTGCGATGATAGTATAAATGTTGACAGTTAATTTTTGATTTTTTTATAGTATTAACGTGATTCAAGTGTCTATTGGAAGTGATTGCTTTGTTTTTTTTTTAATGTATAATGGATTTATTGGTAAGTTAGGATTTCGTTTGTTCTCCAGAAAAAAAAAAAAGAAAAGTGTCTACGGTTCGGTTCTTTTTGATTATTTAAATATATTCTCCAAAAAAAAAAAGTGTCTACGGTTCTCTTTGATTATTTCTAATAAATTAATTAATTGATAAGAATACGTGGGATTAAATGCTGTTGGTACTCACTCAAAAGCTAATTATGTTATATATTCACTTTGATTGAAAAGAGCAACTGTTGAGTTTGTTGCCGGCTGTTCTCAGCAGACCCGCCTTCCGAGCCGGTGGTAGCTTCCTGTAAGGGCTGACACTACAGACACTTCTATGTAACTTGACAATTCAAAAATGCTTGTAATGGCCTTATTGAACAAAATATTTTTTTTTTTATTTTTTTTTTATTTTGTTTCATTAGTGCGTTTAGTACGTTGAGTATGTTTTGTGTCACTTTTGAATATTTTTGTGTATTTATTTATGTATTATATATTTTGTAGTAAACAATCGTAAAAATGGATCGGGCGGAGGCGCGGGAAGATAAATAGAAATTTGCTATGTTTATATAACATTTATTTTTCAATTTTAGGATAAAAATAAACTCATGTGTTGCTTCTGAAAACAAAGAAACGACGTTCATATTCTCCAGTGGTTTGTGGTCCGAGTAAACTGTAAATGATTTACCAATCAACCAGTACTGCCAATATCTCAGAGCTTCTTTGATAGCCAAACATTCAATATACACAGCTTTTTTTTTTCTTTTGCGCTCCATTTAGTTTCTTTGAAAAGTAGGCAACTGGTTTTTCTCTACCATCTGGTTGGACCTGCTTCAAAATTGCTCCAACGCCTTCCAACGATCCATCGGTATAGATATTTATTGGTAAATCTTTGTCAAAAATTTCTAGTATCGGTTGTGAACATAGCAGACTCTTAATTTTGTCAAATGCTATTTGACATTTCTCTGACCAATAAAATTTCTGCCCTTTTCTTAATAAATTATGAAGTGGGTCTAGTATTATTGCGCTTCTTGGTATATATTCATGGTAAAAATTGATTTTACCCAAAAACTGTCGAACATTCTTCTGTGTCTTTGGTACTGGGAAATTCCTTATCGAAATTAGGTTGTCCTTCACTGGTTTGATAGAATTGTTCTGTATAATATGTCCTAGATATTTGACAGACGCTGATTCAAACGTTCATTTTATAAATTTTAATCGAAATCCTTCTGTAAGAATTGCTTCTAGTAACTGTTTTAAGTGACTTATGTGTTCATCAAAAGATTTGGAAAATATTAAAATGTCATCTATATAATTTACGGAAAAATCGGTAAGTTTATATTTTCGAAGTATATTACTCAATATCCTTTGAAATATCGCTGGCGAAGTCTTCAGCCCAAATGGTAGGCAAGTCCACTGAAAGTGTCCTTCTTGTGTGACGAAGCCTGTCTTTTTCCTATCTTCTATTCGTAGTGGTATAGACCAAAATGCGGAATTTATGTCTAGGCTTGTGAAAAAATTACAATTTCTTGTTTTTATCATCAGGTCTTCAATTAATGGAAAGGGTTGTGCCTGTGGTACTACTATTTTATTTAAATCTCTGAAGTCTATACATAGTCTTGATTTTTTATTATCCTCCTTTTTAAATGCTAGAGTTACTGGTGCTGCAAATGGACTGTAAGACTCTTCTATAAGCTCATTATCCAATAATTTTGCTATTTGTTCCGCAATCTCTTTTTTGTCTTCTATTGTGCATCTGTATGGCCTTTTGCTACAGTATTTATCCATCAATAAATCTATTCTTGCTTCATATCCCTTAACTGTTCCTACATCATACTTGTCTTTGGCAAAAACTGATTTATATTGTTGTATAAGTTTATTAATTTCGTTCCTTTTATTTTCATCTAAGTGGTCAATTTTTATTTTAAAGTCTTCTTCCTTAATATGTTCATTAAAATTGATTTCGTATACTTTTTCTAATCTGTTATCCTCACTTTTTTCTTCATTTATTTCTTCTTCTTTTTCCTTTATATTGTTTTTTAATAAGTATTGTTTTTGACTTATTTTTAAGTCCTCATTTTGTACAAGTTTGTATTTCTTTATCATGTCCAATCCTATTAGGAAATCATATCTGAAATTTGACTTATCAATGATATATACATCTACATATTCTTCTATATCAAAAATTTTTATTTTTAGGTTTGTCGAACCACTTGTCTTTTTGACACCATTAATTGTTACTAAATTCTCTTCGTTTTGACTATTTCTTTTTGATCTTATTTTTAATAATTTGGAATTGATGAGAGAAACATTAGAACCTGAATCATATACTCCATCGATTTCCATTTCATTATTTAATAGTAATTTGATCTTAATTAATGGTGTCACTATTAGTTTTTTTGCTCCGTTTCATTTAACTCTGTCTCAATCACTGAATTATTTACATGTCTGATAAATTTTCTATTCAACCCGTCATCCTCTTTAAGCTTAAACCAGCATGCAGATTTCGGATGATAGCGAACGCCTTTATTCAATTTTTCACAAGTTTTGCATGGATTACGATCTTCAATTCTGGTATTTATCTTATGATATTCATATTTTCTGAAGGGCACATTTTTATATTTTTTTACCAAATGTTCATACTTTCTGACCTCATTGAATAAATCAACTGTATCTTTCATCTCTTCTCTGCTTATCTTGTCTAGTACAGACGCTGGTAAACCTGCCGCAATAAGATCCACTAGTGTACCTGTGTCTATTGTTCTCCTCATATCCAATAAAAGTTTCTCTTTTTTTATGGCATAGTCCACTAATGAACCTTCCCGATGTTTAAATGACAGTGCATAACTCACTTGATTCCAGCCTTGGTTGACAAATGTGTCACAAAACTTTCCCTTCCACTCTGTCCATTCTGAGTTTAGCGTCAGTTTGATAATCATTGAACTGTACCAGTCAACACAGCTTTTGTCCATGAATAGTCGGAGGATCTCAATTTTTTTCCCATCTTCCGTAATGTCGAAACGAGAACACTCCTTTTTAAAACGTTTCAATCCATTGGCTTGCGTTTGGGCTTTTACTTGTAAATTTCTCGATCACAAACTTCTCTGCAATATATTTTAAATTTTGTTTTTTTATTTCTTGTGTACTTTCAATTAGTTTCGAAAATATTTTTTCCAATGTCTCTGTATTAGCTACTTGTCCTCCAGGTGCTACTTTTTGTTCAATTTCTTCAAGATATTGCTCTCCGAATTGTAAATTACCATCGTCATCTACATAGATTTCACTCAGTTCATCTGTCATTTTAATCCAAATTTTTCGTGTCTGGTATCTTTTCTTTAAACTATTTTTTACTTTATTATATGCAGCGGTCTTTATCAATTCCTTATGAAGGCCAGCAGATTGTAGTTCTTCTGGTATAGCAAACACTTTTTCTTCCTTTGTTGTTATTGACGTTACACTATAAATGTTTGATTTCCCATCACTCGTCGGTAATATGGCAAATTCGAAACGTAGCTGTTCCATTGTTTCTGCCTTCTTGGTATTTTAACAAACAAAATTGTCGTTTTATAAGATTTATTTTTCAATTTTAGGATAAAAATAAACTCATGTGTTGCTTCTGAAAACGAAGAAACGACAATTAAAGTCTATTCTTCCACCAATTCTTCTTATTTATCTATAAATTAATAAATCTATTACAATGTAACTATTTTTCAATGCAATATCCAACATAATCTCTCAACCGTCCATAGGCTCTGTCTAGCACTTGTCAAAATGTCACCGGCAATGTAAAATTAAAAATAAATAAAGAAAATTAAAGAAGTATTATTTCTTTACATTTATATATTTTTTTTTTAAATAAGGTGGCCATTTGGATTAGGAAAAATATATCCAATGTTGGCAATTGACGATATGTAGATAATGTTTTTTTTTTCGTTTCTGTTTTCAACTTTCGCGTTACAGCGTGCCGCGCATAGCAGGGTAGGCGCAGGGAACTTGGGACCCTATTGCTTAGACACTCCGTTCCTATTTCCGCCGAATTCCAGAGGTATTGCGTATAGAGTGGTAACGACAACGCCGCGCCTTTTTCCAGAGCGAGAGAATGAAAATATTAAATATTTTATTTCTTCCAGTTTATATCGAATCATTAACCTATTCCGTTTACACTCTCGCACATGCAATTTTGCACATAAAATCGGCCATATACAATTTTGCTGTTTATAAAACATAATACATTGTATATAAAACCAAACTGTCATGGTGCAGCGGCACAAGCGTGTGACTGTAACCGACAGGTTGTGGGTTCGATCCCCGCTCGAGGAAATGAAATATTTAATATTTTCAAATTAAATATTAAATGTTTTTATTTCTTCGCTCTGGTAACAAGGCAAAGCGCGTCGTTGAGTTCCGCCACTCAACACGCAATGCCTCAAATTCGGCGGAAAGTGAGGAACGGAAGTGGAACGAAGTGTCTTAACACTAGGTTTCCAAGTCTCCTCTGCCTATCCTGTCGTGTGCGGGATACAGTGTGAAGATAAGTAAAACCAATGTAACCGGATTAATAGTGTATATTGAGTGTTATAGATTTTTGAAAACACGACGATTCGAAAACTTTACAGCAGTCTGTGGTACCGGGTAGGGGTCGTCTACCCGATACCCGTAAATTGTTTCAACGAGAGAAAAAAGAAATATTTGAAACACATAGTTTTGTTTACGCGAAATAGTTCTATTTACTTTAAAAACCTGTTTCTAAATAAAAAAAAAACCATTCCAGATCCCAGAGCCCGCGAGCCTCGGACCCCAGCCCACACCAGAAATGGAGGCCATAGCCCGCGAGGTGGACGCGTTGGCCCGCGAGCGCCTGGCGCTGGAGGCGGAGGTGGCGGCGCGCCAGCGCGAGCTCGCCGTCAAGGGCGGCGAGGCGGACAGCCTGCAGGTGACTGACTGACTCACTGACTGACTGACTGACTGATGACCACTACACGTGGCAAAAACTATGATTAGCTTTTTAGTTTTTTGATTGTGTATATTTAATGGCTATTTTTACTAATAAAGCTTACTTTATGTCGTATATACTTATATATAGTATTTTGGTTGGTCCTGTAATACTGACATTTCTATGTAACTTGATTAAATTTAAGCGAGTCCTTGGAATGGTCTTATTGAATAATTGTTTTTTTTTCTTTATATGAAATATTCAATATCTGGATATCATATTTTAATGTGTTGATGATATATTCATTTTAATTTTTCATACATGACATGGCGCAGTAGAATAAATGTGCAAAGCAACATGTTGTGGGTTCGATCCCCACTCGATTAAGGCTAAAATATTTATATATATAACAATATTTGTTTTTAATTTCAGAGTGAGCTAGACACACTGACGGCGACGTTGAAACAGTTAGAAAACCAAAAAGGCGAAGCGCAGAAGAGATTAAATGATTTGAAATCACAAGTAAGATATATATATTTATAACATTAGCGTTGAATTTTGTAATTTCAAGTGTATTTCGATTTTTTTATATTTTTTATGGCGTTCGATATAGTCTGCATACTAGTGTGATTTAATTTTTGTGAAACTATTATAAAATATTGTTGTATGCAAATAATTGTATTTAAATTGTGAATGATGCCTGTCGTGGCGCAGTGGCACAAGTGTGTGATTGTAACCGGCAGGTTTTCGGTTCGATCCCCATTTGAGGAAATGAAATATTTAATATGTTCAATTTAAATATTTAATGTTTTCATTCCTTTGTTTTGGTACAAGGCAAAGCAAGGCAGTGTTGAGTTCCGCCATACAACACGCAATGCCTCAAATTCATCGGAAAGTGGGGAACGGAGGTGGAACGGAGCGTTTTAACACTAGGTTTCCAAGTTCCCTCTGCCTACCCTGCTATGCTCGGGATACAGCGTGAAGCTGAGTAAATTGTGAATGTAAAATCATATGTATATTGACATAAGCATAAGTAATGTGATATACAATGTCAGGTGGACAAGCTGCGCTCGCAGGCGGCGGCGCAGGAGGCGGCGGCGGCGGAGACGGAGGCGGAGGTGGCCGCGCGCCGCGCCGCCGCCGCCTCCGCGCGCGAGCGCGAGCGCGAGCTGGCGGGCCAGGCCGAGCGCGCGCGCGCCGCCGCCGACGCGCTCACGGCCGCGCTGGCCCGCGCCGTGCTGGCGCTGCGCCAGGCGCGCCTCAAGCTGGGCCAGCTGGAGCAGCACGAGGCGGCGCTGGGCGGCGCGCTGGCGGCGCTGGGCGCGGGCGGCGCCGCGGCCGCGGGCGCGCTGGCGCTGCAGCCGCTGCACGACGCGCAGCACCTGCAGCGCCTCGTGCGCGGCGCCACGCCGCACGACGCCGTGGTACGGTGGCGCGCTCTTGTCATATGTTGATTCGTGTTTAGAAAGAAATTATTTTAATCGCTGTATTGCTTTTGGTTAAACAAATTGGTTCTATATTATAATTGTAGCTGTTTATAATTTTTTTCACTTGAAATAAAATAGGGTAAAGTTGTATTGTAAGACTTTCTTTCTTCAAAAGAGTACTAAAGAAAACCCCCTTGTTTGATTAAATTACATTAAAAAATACACATTTTCACATTATTTCCAACTTCACACTGTTTCTGTCTTCACATAAGGCGTTAAATGAGTGGCATAACTTAACGCCACGTTTTGTGTTGCTAATAGAACAAGAAAACTTTTTCTTTTTGTGTCATTTATTTCCTTTAGCAGAAATTAACATGACATTATATCATATTTCCATTTTTTTTCACATTTTTATTCTTTATTGTAACCCAATGATTCAAGCCTATATATTTTCGATTCGATCTCCACTCAAGTAAATAAAATATTTAATACTTTCCATTTATATTTAAATTAAGACTTCCATTTCTTCGGTCTGATAACAAAGAAAGGCGCGGCGTTGAGTTCCGCCACTCAACAAAAAAGTTGAAGCTACATTAGAGTAATATTGTAATTTCAGGACGACGAATCGTTCGCCACCAACGAGTTTGGTACAATGAACGGGTCAACGGGTTTCGCGTCGGATCCGTTCAAGGACAATGCGTTCTCGTCGACCCCCCACGATCCGTTTGCGCCAACGGATAATTCTGCTAAGGTATGTTTTGTATGTTTGTTTGTTTGTCTACATCTACTAAATGTTTATGAGATTTTAATATATTCTTTTTTTTTGTAGAATAAAATTGTCTTTGGATTTTTAGGGTAGATAGAGGAGCTTCGGAAAGTAGTGTTAAGGCACTCCGTTCCCGTTGTAACACTTTCGTTGTTTAATTTTCTTCGAATTGTTGTTTGTTACCATAGCGAGGAAATATTAAATACTAGCGACCCGTACGCGGTTTTGTCTGCTTGAATCACACTATTTATTCTATTTAATAATTTCAATTACTTTCTTGTTGTAATAAAGTTATCATTGTTAGCCAATATTTATTCATTAAAAACTAAATATATAACAATATATCATAATTTTTTTTATATATATTTTTATACTTTTTTTATATGTATTTTTTTAATATTGCAGGATGCATTCGGCGGTGATGCGTTTTCGAACTCGGACCCTTTCGCAGGCGACGCGTTTGCGCCCAAGGATAACGCGCAGAAACCCGCTGATGATGTAAGTTTTAGACAACTGTATAAAACTAGCGACTCGCACGCGGCTTCGCGCGCCCCCTATGCGGTATTCTAAAGTATAAGCTATATTATTGTAAAGTTTCACCTAAATCCGTTCAGTAGTTTTTGTGTGAAAGTGGAACATACGTTAGCAAAAATGTGAAACATAACATCCCGCACTGAGCAGGATAGGCGGACTTACTGTTAAGGCACTCTGTCCCCATTAAAGACTCCCGTACCCATTTCTTCACACGAGGCAGAGTAGGCAGAGGGAACCCGGGAACCTAGTGTTAACACACTCCGTTCCACTTCCGTTCCCCACTTTCCGCCGAATTGGAGGCATTGCGTGTTGAGTGGCGGAAGTCAACGCCGCCCGTTTGCCTTATTACCAGAGCAAAGAAATGAGACATTAAATATTTAAATTAATATTAAATGATTCATTTCCTCGGCTGGGGATCGAACCCACAACCTGTCGATTACAGTCACACTCTTGTGCCGCTGCGCCACGACACGCCTCATATTTATTTTTATATATTAATCTTTATACTAACTAATTAACGTTCCAGCCCGCATGGGATTCGGACCCGTTCGCAGTGCTCCACGCGCCTACAAGGAACTCTGTGAACAATCCCACCGGCCCCATTGACTCCGGCGGCCCCACTGCGGCTGGCAAGAGGCACAAAACGCCGCCCCCGCGCCCAGCGCCCCCACGCCCCATGCCACCACATAAGGTAACCTTTAGATGAAAAAAATACCTGACTCAATAGTATTTTGGGGTGATTTTTAATATTTTTTACGACATAAAAGTTACAAAATTTAAAATTACAAAATTCTCTATTTTTTTAGATAAAATATTTTTTTTTGTTGAAAATACTTTTTTTTAATGACCTAATTGACGTCCATGTCACCTTATAAGGCGATTTATAATAATATATGTGGGGCATAAAAGTCATTTTAGAATATATGTGGGGCATAAAAGTCATTTTATTCAAATATTTAGTTTGTAAAATTAACTTTATATTTATAGACGGCTATGCTGTAATTAATGAATCAGATAATTAGATTTTTCTGGTTCCTTTAAGAAGACATATTAAGTTATTTAAGTCCTTAGAGTGTCTTAATACTAGGTACCCTGTGGACCAATGAACGGATACAAAAGTTTGTTTTTTATTTATATAAAATATATATATTACATAGAAAATTGTATTGATATGGATTTATATTACTTTGTTCTCGTTGTATTCGCCATACAGAAGAATATGGAAAGGGAACCTGGGAACCTAGGGTTAAAACACTTTATTCCCAATAGGATACTTCCGTTCCCCACTTTCTGCATTGTGCAGGAATTGTGTCTTTCATCTACTAAATAATATAAGTTTCATAATAATTTGTATAAATGTTGTTATTTGAAAAAAAAAAATAATTATATTTTTTTTGTTATGTAATAGTTTATTTTCAGATTTTTGTTGGTTATTTTAGCCGTTTATTTCCCTCCATTTTCCTCTAGTAAAAGCGGCATGTTTCAATAAATTTTTGGTAATTTTGTGCTATGGCAACATTTTTCTTTTGTTGTTTTTATTCATATTTTTTTTATTTCAACGCTGCAGAGAAAGTAAAAGATAATAGACATGTATGTAAACTTACTTGTTTATCTGTAGATCGTGCACGTCTATAGGAGGATGGCATTTTGTTATATTTTTTTTTCGGTTTTTGCATAATTTTGCAGCCATTTTGTGTTTTCTTTGCGTTAAACTTGACGTGCTTTTTTAATGTAATATTATTTTTTACTTTCTCTGTTGCGCATTATGCCATTCTCGTACTTTTTTTGCACATTAGGTTTGAGATGCATTTTTTTTTAATATTATTGATAATTTCTTTGAAGTTCGAACTAAAACTTGAACTTTTGTCGTAATTATTAAAAAAAAAAGTTTGAATTTTAGTTCACTTCTATTCCGCCATTTTGTTCCGCTTCGCTTAGCGCTTTGTTGGGACGAGCGTTTTATTTGCATTTACTCATTTTCTTTTAATAATATTAATTAATTTATTTATTTATTTATTAGTTTGCATGTTAGCTCATCACCTATTTATTTTGCTATCTGTAGTTTTTTTTTATTTCAATGATCCCTTTTTTATATATCCTCATAAAGAACTCAAGTTTAGACAGACATATATATGAATTAGTGCATGCATTGAATTTAGCAATACTAATTAAAAAAAAAATATATATATATATATATATATATATATATATATATATATATATATATATATATATATATATATATATATATATATATATATATATATATATATATATATATATATATATATATAATTTGATAAAATTAAATAATAATAATAAAATGTAATGATTGATTTCTATGATTTATGGAACATATCTTTTTTTTTTATTATTAATAATATTTTTAAATTTGTACAAAGAAATTAGTTATTTGAAAAATTGTAAAAGATTTTTTTTATTATGTTATATTTGGGCCTGTTTTAGTTTCTGGTAAATTAGCTTGACATGCTAGACGCATGACAATCCTGTCCTTATTTATTACATTTATAATGTTTATTTTACTTTATTTTTAATATAATTTCACTTTTATTTTCATAAATTAAATAATAAATTCTGTGTAAATAATGGTTTCTATAAATGTTTTTGTCACATGACGCCAGTAAAATATAAACGAATGTAATATTGTTGAAATTTTAACAACACACACATTAACACACTTTAACCAAAAACATATGAATTAATTAATAAATAAATAAAAAAAAAACACATTATAAAATAATGTGACTAACACCTGGCGTCCTGTACTTGTATCTGTCTTCATACCATTCTCTCACTTACCACTAACATAAAGCTAACACGCTCGCGCTTGTCCCACATTGCAGCGCTAAGCGGATACGGCGGGCGGGAAACACCCCCAGACACCCCACCCCCTCCCCCTGTCACCCCCACACACCCCCCCAACACCCCCACACTCACCCAGTCTCTGTTCGCCCAGACAAAACCCGCCCTCGACTTCACCGAGGACCCCTTCAAGGACTACCGATACGAGGACCCATTTAATATAGAGGACCCATTTGCGGATGATGCCAAAAAAGTGGACGCCTTCGCCAGACCTACATCGGTCGCCGGATTCGAAACAGATGATTTTTTCAACGCTTCAGCGCTCAATGGAAGTTTCTCTAAGCCCGAGAAACAAAGTGGGAGGGTATCGGCCCCACCTCTCCCCTACGATCCCTTTGCGGCAAAGTCCAATAACAACGAAGCGTGGACCGATTGGCCCAATGATAACTGGGCTATGGAGGATGCCTGGAACAAACCGAGCCAAGATGCGTGGGCTAATTCTAGTAAGACATCTGCTAGTGACTGGAAAACGGACAATTGGGCCAATAAAACTGATAATTGGGCTACCGAATGGGATACCAACGCAAATGCAAACGCTAATTCTAACACTACTAAGAATCTGAACGAGACCTGGCCCTCGAGCACGTTGCCCAGCAAGAAGGAGAAATCGCCTAAACCAGTAAAATATGCGAAGTCGTTGGTACACACTATCGGGGGCATAGGCCGGTCGAGGCATAACAAGGAGAAAAAGAAATCCACAGAGACAAAAAGTACTGAGGTTTTGCCCACAGAGGAGCAACAGTGGGCGTGGGCAGCGGCTGAGTCAAAACGCTTAGAAGCCGAGGCCGAGGCCAGAAGGAAACGAGAAGATGCCGAATTACAACTAGCGTTGGCTATATCCCGCCAGGAAAAATGACCCAAAAGTTCCCTTTTCTTTGGGAAGAAATCGATTTTTTAATCGATTAATATCGGTCGGTTGAAGTGGTCTGGACTAATTCTTGCCTTACGCAAATTATTCGTATCGGAATCGATTGACGGTTATTGTATTCGCTAGTCAACTCGGAATGCAAAATTATTGATTGGGGTCTTCGAACAATTAATTATTTAAAAAAAAAACTATTTAGAAAAATAAGTCATTCACACATTCATTTATTGATATAGTGATGTGGTACAATTTGTTATATTAAATTATGATGTTTGGTAATTCTATATAAAATATATATTATTTATTTATATTTTCATTATATATCCAGAGTACAGATTAAAAATATGTCTTCGTGACATATTTTTCTCGATAGTTTCTACATGTAATGTTTGGAAAGGCCTAATCTTGTGTAATATAATCTGTACAGTCCCTTAGTCTATTTACTTTCAATGTTATTAACTATCATCTATTTTGGACCTGATTCAGAAATCGTAAAAAAAATAACAAAAAAAAAAAGTGAATAATCCCCAGGTCCTTTACCATTGATATTAGAAATGTTAATCGATTAACTTTAATGATACTTGAGATTGGAAAACAAAAAATATTATAGCAAAATCGATATTTTTATTTAATTTTTTATCGAATTTATAATTAAAAGATATATGATTCTTTTAGTAATTGTATTTAATTTTACATTTCTCTCATTTCGAGTGACATTAGAGTTGTGTACGTTATGATTTATTTACTGCTAGTTATTTTGTATATAATGAATGTATATGTAAAAAAATCCATTCGATGTTGAATTATCATCGAGTAATCCTTGTTTGATCGATGACAGATGCAAAATCGATATTATTTACTCGTAATTGTATGAAAAAATATCGATTTCATTTGTTATTTAGGATATGTCATTGATCAAACTTGAACGAGTGCAAAGTTGCATATTATTGTTATTTATTTGTATGTAATTATTTCCCAGTTATTTTTTTATATGGCGTTATTTGTACAAATTTATTTAGTTTTATTAGGTTTTTCATATATTCGAAAATATGATTTACAGTATGATTGTTTTTTTTTTTTATTTGCAAAGAATTGGGCTGTTCAGCCAAGAATTTAATTATTAAATAATAATTAATGCATGTCCAATATGTTTGTTAGCGACCTGTGTTTTTTTTACCACCGATTTATGAAATGTTTTGTAATTATCTTATTTATATATCGCACTAGTATATAAATAGCCTTAAAATGACTTGATAGAATTTTCTATATATTTTTTCTAATTGTACAATAGTTGTTAAATTTGTTTGAATCTACCTATTTTTTATTATTATTAATGGTGCGATATATACATACATAAATATGTGAAATATCTATATATGTATATTTCTTAAATTCTCTTAACACATAAATACATCACGTTGTATCCACATCTTCATTTCATTTACCATTTTAAATAAAATAACGTCTCCCATACATTAAGTCCAATAATCGATATAAATTAAATAAAAAAAAAATCATACCAAATTATTAGTTTTAAGCTTAGCAGCATAACATCGGGCAACACTCGCCGCCGCGAAATACAATAACTATTATAGCTACTCAACGACTTGCGGGGAGTTGCGTTCACGAGGGTGGCAACACTCGGTCTCCCCGCGAGGTAATTAGTTAAGTGTAAATGTATGAATAAACGTATAATATTGTAATATCCTTAAAGAAAATTGTTATCTGTTAACTCTTTCTTAGGCGCTGTTGTTTATAAACGGACGGTTCGGGCGGTTTGTGACTTTTTTTTTTTAATTTATATATTTTTTTTAATTTGTCGTGAGGTTATTTTTTAATTTTGTATGTCGGTCCGAGGTCACAAACTGCGCGAACGGTTCTGAATCTGTTATCAATTATATATGTAACGTACCTTCAATAGCGGATTATATGACTCTTTAATGTTGACGTGTATATGTATATGTGTATTTAACGCTATATAAATAAAAAAAAAACGTAAATTTGATAATATTATTGATTATGTATTAAGAAACGCTTCGGATTCCCCTCGACAGGTTGAAATCTCGTATTTTTAACGCATGTGTTGCCATATCGCTGGATTATTATACCTACATATATACATAACAATGCTAAGGAAGTTGGCTTTTTTATATGAAAAAAAAAAAGATTTTTTAATAGTATTAAAAGATTTGAATTTGTCGAGCGGGTTACAAAAGCCGGTAGTGACGGTGCGCGGGCGTCGATTCGTTGGACGGTTGGTATTCCCTTCTCTTTCGCGCACACTGCATTAGAGCGAGACGGCAATATAAATATTATTTTAAACGCAATTCAGTATTATACGGGACCGCGCGCCTAGTGTAGACGAAATTATGTAAAAAAAACTATTAAATATAATGAAAGTTAAACCATATTTAGTTATATTGTGTTGGAAATGTTAAGCTTTTCTGCTCACTAGCGTTTTGACACTTGGCAAAGTGTTGCCAGCTCTAACCCGTTGTAGTAGGTTAGTGGTTATAGATAATATTGAAATTAAATCTAATATATAAATAAAGACATCACAATATTATTATTATTGTAATGAATAATTTGTTGTTGTAATTCTTAACGTATTTGATTAATATATGTATATTATATGCATTTATTGAAGTTTTTTATATTTTTTAATATAGTTTATTTCGATCTGCCGCCGGTCTGTCTGTCGGTTTGTTTGTCGTAGCTTTTTTTATGCAACGAATTGTAAATTATAGATTCATTCCAGAATGTTGTTGATTTTGCGGAGTGTCCATTTTTTTTGATGTTCATTGCGTGTTTTCATTGTAAGTGGAAATAATAATAATGTAAAGAATATATGAAAGTTATGGTTGTATATCGAAATTTTACTTCTATGAGTAGAGTCTTTGAAGGTTGTTGTGTATGTGCTGTGTAACTTGTATGTCATGAGTAGTTCTGTTGGGAAAGATTTTTTTATTTTCTTTTTGTGTTTAGAAAAGTAAGAAAATCCAAATGCTATATTGATTTCTCTCATCAATGTTGCAAAACAAGGTGGGTGACATTATTTATATAAAAAATATTAATAATTTAATGTTCTATTGAAACAATGCATATTCTATAAGAAAAAACAGGTTTACTTCAATAAATAAAAGAAATAATCTATTTTTGTGTGTAGTGTCCGGAAACATCCTGTTTTTGTTCAAGTTATAGGCACATACACGCCGGTCTCAAAGCAGCGCCCCAAAGTTACCTAACTTCGTGCTAGAAATGTTATTAAAGTACAATATTTCATATCAGATTGTCGCGTTCGTTGTATGTTAACTTGTGATTTAGCGTACTTAGGTGTTCTGTATACTGTACTAGTGTGGAGTGTGCTTGCTCGTGGCACAGCTAATATATTTCTTTTAAATTTTCCGATTTTTCTTAAACTTTACACCGATTGTCCACATTTCAGAGTAGGCTGAGGGGATTTGAGAATCTCGTGTTAGGGCGCTCCGTTCCGTTCACTTTCCGTCGAATTTAGAGGTGTTTAGTGTTGAGTGGCGGAACTCAACGCCGCGCCCTGTTTTCAGAGCGTAGTGCTGAAAATATTAAATATTTCATTTCCTCCAGAGAGGATCGTGTTAAAGCTTAAAAAATCTTGTAAATGTTGTATTTTATACATTTTTTTAAATAATTTTCACAAGATATGATGTGTTGCAGCTGTGTCGAATGAGAGCACTTGCCAGAGATCTATGGCGACTCCAATAGAAAATGGCTTTAAATCGTATTTCATATATATAATATATATTAGAAGTAGTTTTCTACTGTTCATCGTGTAAACAATAATATGTGTGTTCAATTATCATGCTATATTGATTTCTCCCATCAATGTTGCAAAACAAGGTGGGTGACATTATTTATAAAAAAAATATTAATAATTTAATGTTCTATTAAAACAATGCATATTCTATAAGAAAAAACAGGTTTACTTCAATAAATAAAAGAAATAATCTATTTTTGTGTGTAGTGTCCGGAAACATCCTGTTTTTGTTCAAGTTATAAGCACATATACGCCGATCTCAAAGCAGCGCCCCAAAGTTACCTAACTTCGTGCTAGAAATGTTTATAAAGTACAATATTTCATATCAGATTGTCGCGTTCTTTGTATGTTAACTTGTGATTTAGCGTACTTAGGTGTTCTGTATACTTTACTAGTGTGGAGTGTGCTTGCTCGTGGCACAGCTAATATACTTCTTTTAAATTTGGCGATTTTTCTTAAACTTTACACCGATTGTCCACATTTCAGAATAGGCTGAGGGGATTTGAGAATCTCGTGTTGGGGCGCTCCGTTCCGTTCACTTTCCGTCGAATTTAGAGGTGTTCAGTGTTGAGTGGCGGAACTCAACGCCGCGCCCTGTTTTCAGAGCGTAGTACTGAAAATATTAAATATTTCATTTCCTCCAGAGAGGATCGTGTTAAAGCTTAAAAAATCTTGTAAATGTTGTATTTTATACATTTTTTTAAATAATTTTCACAAGATATGATGTGTTGCAGCTGTGTCGAATGAGAGCACTTGCCAGAGATCTATGGCGACTCCAATAGAAAATGGCTTTAAATCGTATTTCATATATATAATATATATTAGAAGTAGTTTTCTACTGTTCATCGTGTAAACAATAATATGTGTGTTCAATTATCATTACCGTAACGTACTGCTAAGGACTACATCTATTAACCCCCCCCACGTTCCCTCCCCCCCCCCCCCCCCCCCCCCCCCCGTTACTAAAAAGGGCGGGGGATGATTTTTTTGTTCAAAACCAGTTCACACGTAAATTTTTAACGAATTCTAAAAAAATATCAATCTACTTTTGCTTATAAGCTTATTTATTATTGATTAACCTTTTCTATATTCTCATAACAGGGACCCACCATTTGTGCAAATCGTTATCTGTCACGATAAGATACAATATTGTTTATGCACTAGATATATATATAATATAGTGGAGTCTTCTAGTTAAATTGAAAGTTGTACGTTTGTACGCGTTGTATGTTCGTACGTTAGTGTGTAGCGTCCGTAAACGTCACTTTGACAAGTGACAGGTGACAGGTGTTGCCATTAGCATCGAAATTGCAGAGTTTGTGGGAAGACGTGTTAGATTAAATGCACTTTGTCGACCTAAATTAAGTGTTTTTTTTTTTAAGCTCTACGCCTTTATCGTTTTTTCTTCTAAAGAAACTGTTTATCTTGGCTGAGTATTGGTAAGCTTGTGTGCTTCGATTTTAATATATAATTGGATCGTATGAACTCGGTTAGCTAAAGTACCGCCATACGTCATTACCCGCTGACATTGTAATGAAAACTGATATTATATTAATATGAAAATAACTTCTGAGATAATAAAATGAACAGCATACTGTAATACACTTGTTTTATTGTTGTTTTTACCTTTTTTACTTTTTTTAATTACAGTTTTCTTACATAATGCAACGATCACGCACATGGCAGGGGAAAAATCGAGAATTATTATAAATATATATATATATATATATATATATATATATATATATATATATATATATATATATATATATATATATATATATATATATATTCTATTCAAAATAAGAAGTTACAAGCTTCGTTTGTTGAACGTCAAACGATTTACCAGCAGTTCAGTAAAGTTACTGCCTCAGACCTGAGAAGAACCGGCGAAAGAAACTTAGCGGGACATGTCTTTTCTTTTTAACAAAAGTTTTACATTATATTATAATAACTGACAATGATACATTTGAAATCGCCTGGAGCGAGCATTTTATTGTCATGGTGTATAAATGATAACCATTTTTAAAATCCCGCTTAATGCAGAGAGTATAGAGAGGATTTTGGGAACTTAATGTTTTTGTGTCTTAATGGGAACCCAGAGGGAATAAAAAAAAAAAAAACCCCTTAAAATATAAAACCTTAAATTTTATAGTTGCGCCCTCGTTCCCTTGTACTATTCATTAAGTGTTTGTACTATTATTCAATTAGTTCTTTAATATGTACCTATTCTCGATTATTATATTTTAAATAGCTTATAACAATTTCAATTTTTCTTTTAATCACAATATATGTTTGTTCGTTTTGAAAGTACTGAAATTTAGTATGTATAGAATAGTATAATGTGGTAGATTACTTCATATTATATTTATATAGACAAAGCGCGGCGTTGAGTTCCGACACTCAACACGTCACGTCTAGATACAAGTGCCGTTACACTAGATTCCTAAGCTCTTTCAGCCTACCCTACCTGCCCTGGGATACAGCGTGAAATCAATACTGAAATAAAATTCTAACAATAAATGTCTATAACTCTATACTTATCTATGATTTTTAAAATTAATTATTAAAAATATAATGAATACCATATTAGCTATAAAATTATTACATTGCTGTTATTATTATAAAAGAAAATAGTCAAATGTAGTAAGTATTTCTTATATAAAAGAATTAAAAAAAAATATAAAATTTCATTACATATCTTTATTTATAATTAAATGTAAAAAATAATTTATTTAGCGTCATGTTTATACTAAATTTATTTATCATACCAATTTACACTAATTTAAATATTAATATTACAAGTCTTGCATTACTAAATTATCATAATTTAATTATTGTCAAATAATCTCCATGAAAATAAAATCACCTAAAAATAAAGTTCAATCACTTAGTATAATGTTAGAGAGACTTCCCTTAACAATCTGTATACTAGCGAGGAAACCTCACCATATTTAAATTAGTGTTGCCACCACACAAACATCATTAACTTTAAAAATTAATAAGTTAAATTTTATTTCTATAATTGATTTTAACATGTCATATAATAATTTCATTAATTATCAAAAGAGAAAATCATTAACACTATGTATTAATCTTTCTGTGTACAGACTGTAGTGAAAATTCCTAACCCAACCTAAGTGTTGCCATCACAATAGAAATAATAAAAATTAAAATTTTATAGTTTATAAATTACAAAATTAAATCGGATAATTAAACAATACCCATGTCAATGAAATCATCAATGATGTCGTTCAATCTCTCAGTGTACAGCGTATTGGGAGTGACCGCGAAGTCCTTAATTTCTATATTCTCATCTACTTTAGGTGCGTCTTCAGTGTTTACGGTCACGATGAGGAGACAGTAGATGCTTAGCATCAAACCGTGAGGTAAAATCTGATGAGAGAATATGACATTGGTTCAACTGGCTGATGAGTGTTGGTACAATATTTAACATTGGAATGATTTGTTGGTAATTAATTTTGAATGGTTTTTTCGAATCACGTTGTAAAAATTCCAACCTCTAATACTATTAGGTCGCTTCTATTTCCTACTTTCCTTGCCAAATTTGAAGTATTGTATGTTGAGTGGCAGAATTCAACGCTGCGCTTTGTCGTGTTGTACACGAACAAAAAAATGAAAATATGAAATATTATTATTTTCCTTTAAAAAAATATTTTATGCTGTATACCCCTTCTTGGAGGGAACTTGGAAACCTAGTTTTAAGACCTGTTACGTCAATTCTGCTTACCATTTTCCGTCGAATAATTGAGGCATTGCCTATTAAGTGTCAGAACTAAAATCGGCGATTTTTCATACTGGCTATTATAATGAACAAATGAAGAATCAGTTACCTTTTCCAGTTCAAAATCGAAATCCTCTCTCGAATAAACAGAGTCAGGGTCCACATCTAACCTCTCTAACGCTTCCCTTATTTCTTTATAGTAAAGCTCGATAGTGTCTTTAAAATGGTTCTTCCTGAATGCCTTATCTGATCCACTGAATATGAAGTACATTAGATCGACTATGGGATTGCCGATTTGTAGTGTTTGATAATCGAGCGATATAACATCGATTGTACCGTCCTAGAAAAATAATTTTGTTTTTTTATTTGAATTTCTCAGTGTATCCTGTTTATAATAAAAGGTAGTCAGAGGGAGCTTGCACAACACTGCCCAATTTCTGACACATTGTTTAGTGGATTTTAACACCGTGTTCTGTCTAGTTACTAGCACCACTGAGAGGGAATGGAACTTGCCAGTATCATTTACCTGTAAATGATACTGGCACCGGTGATAGTCAAGATATATATATATATATATATATATATATATATATATATATATATATATATATATATATATATATATATATATACATATATATATATGTATATATATATATATATATATATATATATATATATATATATATATATATATATATATATATATATATATATATATATATATAAATGAGTGATTTATATTAGTTGCTAGTCGTAGGCCGGTGTACTCGTATAGCGCTTCGTCATATTTTACAAGTCGAAGCGAATTTATGTTGAATATAGGCTGGAGGAAAAGTAGGGTCGAGAAAACACTACTATCAGCGATATAATAAGTACGTCGTTGTCCTTTGAAGATTTTTTTGATTACAAAAAGAGAAGTATATTACAAAAAGAGAAGTATCAATCATTAACGAAACGTTTGCAGTTTTGATTTGACTGACTGACTACTTCACGTGTATCCCACACACGTCAGGGTGGTTACCTAATGTTAAGACAGTCCATTCCGCTTCCCAATCCGCCAAATTTGAGGCATTTCGTGTTGAGTGGCGGAACTCAACGCCACGCTTTGCCTTATTGCCAGAGCGAAGAAATGAAAGATTAAATATTTAAATTGAAAATAAAATATTTCATTTTCCTCGACCGGGGATCGAACCCAGAACCTGTCGGTTACAGTCACACGCCTGTGCCGCTGCGCCACGTCATTATTACAAGTTGATAAATACATAAAATAAGATACTACCTACCTATATATATATATATATATATTTATAATGTGTAAACTTTCCATGGCACATGATATAGATACATGAATTTGACTCTAATAGTATCTACTTGTCAATTCTAATCCTTAATAAGATGCACTTTTTTTATATCGTATACGGTATATGAGGTCGTTATGGCGTTATTATTATTATTCTTTCCGGTAAAGAGCCAAAGCGCGGCCATGCGATACGTCACTCAACACGCAATGTCTCGAAAAGAATAAACGGAAAGTGAAAACACTAAGGTTTACAGAGTGAACTTAAACACGAGACCTTACGTAGTTACGATCTGGTTCTCATGAATTGATCTAGCCAACGCGGGGCGTTAAACTCCGCTAACACATAATCATTCAAAATGGACGAATAGTGGAAAACTTAGTACTTGTAAAAGTAAAATATTTTCATAAAATGTATTTGATATAATAAAATACTCAGTTTTCTTAATTCTTACAATATGCAGTGTAATATGTAATTATTGTTAACCATAACTTGAATATAGTAAGTATATGCTAGAGTTATTAACATAGTTAGGTCAATTATAAATGAGAAATTACTCAGTACATGAGCTAAGATATACTCAACTGAACACGGTTTTCTTTTAAACTTGAATTGATTAATTCAAATTTATGGGCAGAAGTTTCGGAACCTTTAATCGAACGACTTTACAAACCAGTACAAGTATTAAAAAGCTGAAGTGTTTGTTTTGTTGAAAAAGCTGTATCCCGCACACGGCAGGTTAGGCAGAAGGAACTTGGGAACCTAGTGTTAAGACACTTCGTTCCACACTTCCGTTCCCCACTTTCCGCCGAATTTGAGGCATTGAGTGGCAGAACTGAACGCCTCGTTTTGCCTGTACCAGAGCGAAGAAATGAAAACATTAAATATTTAAATTGAAAATATTAAATATTCCATTTCCTCGAGTGGGGATCGAACCGACAACCTGAAGCTACAATCACACGTTGGAGCCGCTGCGCCACGACAGGCCTCTAGGAACCCTGGTTCCACTTTAAAAAATGAGGTATTGCCGTCTCAACAATAAACATTACATGAAACCACGGTAACCAGTGTCATCTTGCCTTCTGCGAGATGATTATGAAACCTTTAAACTCGAAAATAAAGGTTTGCTTTGGTAGAGAAAGCTTAACAAACTGGAATAAGAAAGACCTGAGTACGATGTAACGACTCACATTTTTTTTAGCTTCACGCTGTTTTCCGCACATGGTGGGGTAGTAAGAAAAAACTTGGGAAACTGGTCTTAACACTCCGTTCTCATTAAGACACTTACGTTATTCACTTTCTGGAGATTTTGAGGCAATGCATGTTGAGTGGTGGAGCTCGACGCCGCGATAGAACACGACAACGTTACTAGAGAAAAGAAGTGAAAATATGAAATATTGAATCAAGTAGGGATTGACTAGGAATCGAATTTACAACTTCTCGCGTTTACTGTCACAATTTTACGTCATCCTGCGCCACGACTATGCTGACTAATAATAATTATAGAAGATTGATTATGAATGAAAAAGTGATTCCTGAGATTAACGTGTTTAACCAAACAAGTCTTCAGCTATGCGCCTAATACTTGTACAGATTTATAAAAAACTGCAATTAAAGTTTCCGGAAATTACTGCATTCTGCAGATCCGAACCACTATAATTACTTGTTTACTGCAGGAAAACGCGAAATAATGATTTTACAATAAAATGAGTGATAACGTTGTCCTTTTATAGATATAATATACATACATAATATTATAACATATATACATACATTAAATTAAGGCAAAATGCGGCGTTGAGTTCCGCCACTCAACACGCAATGCCTCAAATTTGGCGGAAAGTGGGGAACAGAAGTGGAACGGAGTATCTTAACACTAGGTTCCCGGGTTCCCTCTGCCTACCCTGCCTCGTGCGGGATACAGCGTATTATATCAGTCGTTGTATATGTTTATGATCAATATTCACATTGAAATAATTATTGTCATCCATCTAAATAACATTTACGTGTTTAGTAAATTATGCAAAACATATTACGTTTATTTTTACTATGTTTTAAAGTGTTGTGGAATAACACTTTAAAACATAGTAAAAATAAACGTAAGTACTACACTACACTTAGGACAGAAAATACTTAACTTAAATTTAAAAAGCGTATAAAAATTTTGAACGAAGCAGGATTTGAACCCGCGCCTCTGGTATACCGTTCCAGCGCTCTGACCAACTAAGCCATTCGTTCTCACCGAGCTCCGTCGAAATTCTTATACGCTTGTTACAACTTATTTATGTTGTTAGCATCTCTGTAGGGAGATTTTTACAAATTTCCGCTACCCAAAGACAACTCGTAAGAATTATCGTTTGGCAAGAGAGAATACTATTTATTTTAATATTTTTACTATGTTTTAAAGTGTTATTCCACACTTAGGACAGAAAATACTAAACTTAAATTTAAAAAATTACGTTTATTTACGGTAAAAGGTAACATTGATTTAAAGTTAAGAAACATTTTCATTCTGGCTGTCCCTCTGTATGTTCATTTGGGCTAGACGATAAACAAAATTAATTATAAAAAATATGATAGATTTTATTTAACCTACAACCAATCTACGTAGAGAAATATTGTAAACAAAACAATAATAGATAATATATAATTAATTCTAAGTGCAACTTGAAGTCTACGATTAAATCTGATATGAATAAAAAATACAGTTAGTTAATTGATATGTAAATTAGCTATGGGATTGTATCGAGTATGAATACATATGAAGTATGTATGTACTTATAAAACTAAAGCAAACAATTTTAATTTACGGCTTGCTGTGGCGCAAGCGTGCGCGTTCAGGCGATAGGTTAGGGGTTCCATTCTTACACATATGTATATATTAAGTATTTTTTGTCCTCAACACACCTCAATGCCTCAATCAATTACTATACTGTGGGGAACGCAAGTGTCTTAGTGGGAACAAGGTAAGACACCTGGTTCATTAACAAAAAATGAAGTAGGTACCTTAACACTAGTTTCCCTACTTTCCTCTACTCACTCTGCTATTTGTAGGATACAGTGTGATGGTAAACAATACCACTAGATTTCTCTCTCTCTCTCCCTCTCTCTCTCTCTCTCGTCTCTCTGCCTATTTCATAAATAAAAAAAAATATAGTTACTTTACCTCATGCTCTTTATGCATCAAGTTACTAGGCCTGTAATCTCCAAAAGCCACAACCGGACGTCTCAGCGGCCCTTGAAACTTGCATACATTTTCGTCTTTCGTAAAACGATCAATGAACGTCTGCAACCTTCCCTTATTTTCCTCTCTTGTCGCTTCCAAGGCTCTCTTAATCACATTTTGACAATATTCCGTCACAGATGCTTCGTTATAGTCAGTTTTTAATATATCAGCTGATTCCTCGAAGGTAGTAGGATCGTAAACTGACCAAGCAATCGATAAGGCGTGTAGTTTAGCCAAATTGATCACACTCTTCTTAGCATATTCCCAAGTTATTGATTTGAATCTGTCATAAGGTTGATACCCAGCAACGGTCAGGTCCTCCAAGACTAGAGCTTCCTTGTAGCTTTCATCCTCAGCTGCATAGAATTTGGCTGTCACTATCCTATGTTCAGGTGGCACCATGTGCTTTTCTTCTAGATCTTGATAGATTATCCTTAGTTTTTTATAAAAAAACGTCTCAATTCGGTATATTCTGACTGCGGTGGTAGCTCTCATTTTATCACCGATAGCCGCTACCTTCACAAAAAGTTTAAGATCATCCTTATTTGGTGATGAAATAGTTGCTAAATAAAGAAGGCTGGTATAATTAGCACCTCCACTTGAAGTTTTATTGAATTTTATTTGGCAATTTTCATATTTTTGTTCGTTTGCGACTTTTTGTAGGATGTCTTTTAACACCTTCTCATGTTCCATTGTTTCTGTAGAAAAAAATATAAGAAACAACTATAGAGTTACTTCATAACTTGGAGTATGCCACGCCTGTGCTTGCTACACATGCTATTTAAATATTGCAAAATACATTTATATGGCGATTACTTTACAAATTTAATATCGCAAAATACTTAATAATAATAATTAATATGTTATCTTTAAAAAGGCGGAGAGTATACAGGGATGAGATCTTTTTTTTTACAAACTTTTACACAACCAGTTATTTGCTAAGTAATGTTCATATTAAATGTTCAACTTTTAATGGTCTAATTCTTGGTCGAGACCAAGAGACACCTTCTATATTCTCCTTCGGAAAACTAATTATGCCAAGAATTGTTTTATACTAAGGTCATATAGCAAGTATTTTCATATAATAGATATATTTCACAGTAATTTAAAACAATTTTCGCGTAGTGTTATCAACAAAATTCACGAAATTTGAAAATAGGCTTAGTATTTAATTTGAATAGTTTTTAATATTTTTGTTTATTTACTTTTAGTTTATATTTAATTTTCAATTATGGGAAAATGAATTGCTCCTTTTATTTAAACTATCTTTGTTTTGATTACTTTAATTATATAAGCATACGTATGTTTTGTGTGTATGTATATATACATGTTATACATATGTATATGGTAATGTGTACTTCATGTTTTATGTATAAGTGGCAACTGTATTGGCTTGTGGAATGTATTAATTATATTTACTACATGTATTTTAAATGCTGTTTGTTTCCAAATTTCAATAAAAATATAATAAAAAGTAATTATATAATAATTCTATGTGAAGACTTCATTGGTTAATGAATGTAAATTTTTGATTTATTTCTTTTATGTATTTGTAAAACTGTATGTCTTCCTAAAAAAATAATAAAAAATAAAAAAAACAATGTACATTGAACAAAGCCATTTAATATGGTTTATAGATATAGTCAATATTCGAAATATTCAATGGCAATAAGAAGAAGGTCCTATAAGAATTCGACGGAAAATGGGGTACGGGAGTGTCTTAATGGGAATGAAGTATCTTAACATTGGGTTCCCAAGTTCCCTCTACCTACCTTGCTATGCATGAGATGCAGCGTGAAGTAAAACATGGTTTCTGAGATTAGTGCGATCAATTAAATAAACTCTTCGGGCGTATATTATTGATAGTTGAGTCCTGTCGTAGCGCAGCGGCACAAGAGTGTGACTGTAGCCGACAGGTTCTGGGTTCGATCCCCAGCCGATGAAATGAAATATTTAACATTTTCAATTTAAAAATTTAATGTTTTATTTCTTTGCTCTGGTAATAAGGCTAAGCGCGGCGTTGAGTTCCGCCACTCAACACGCAATGCCTCAAATTCGGCAGAAAGTGGACAACGGAAGTGGAACGGAGTGTCTTAACACTAGGTTCCCGGTTTCCCTCTGCCTAGATGCCTGCATTGCGTGCGGGATTCAGCGTGAAGCTGATAGAGAGAGGGAGAGAGAGAGGAAATAATTATGTATTACATTATAATGAAATATGCAAGGACATTATTTATAATAGATAGTGATACAAGTACTAGTAAGATAATACAAGTACTTATAGAGGCTTGCAGAGCACAATCATACAATTGTATTGATCGTATGATTATACCTACTTGTAATGCTGACGCTTTTGGCTCACTTGGTAATTTGATTGTTCTGGGCTAAACTATACTGAGGGTATTCATTTTTCATACATACTAGTGACCCGCCCGCGGCTTCGCATGTTGAAATTACGCTATTTTATTTAGCAATCTCAATTCAAATTTTAGCTAAGTATATGAATAAAAATTTTGTAGCAATTTTGTCCAACATTTTTTTTTTAAATTTATCAATGGATTTAAATGAAATTTCATGGGAAGTAACATTTTTTTGCAAAATACAAAAAAAGCTGCGTTTAAATATTATTAGCCGTTTCTGAACGCATAGAAAAACAGATAAACAGACGGACTGACGTCATTTTTAAAATCACTATTTTAATTCTAATTATATTAATGGTTCTTTAATTATGGCGTTCCGAACGTGAAATTACATTAGTAAAGGCGTACGATTTTTTTTTATATATCTTGCATGTACAGACAAAGTACAATTACATATTATTGTATTACTTTTCCACTAGTATGACTTTGTCACTTTGTGTTAAACAACTGTCAGTTCATACAACTACAACAAGCATTAACATTCTTCGAGTGTGGATAAGTTAGAGAACCTAGTGTTGAGATATTCCGTTGTCTGATGATACACAGATTGCGTATCCAACGGCGGAACTCAACACCGCGGCCACCGCGTATATTTTTTATAGACATTATTACATATATATATATATATATATATATATATATATATATATATATATATATATATATATATATATAATATATATATATATATATATATATATATATATATATATATATATATATATATATATATATATATATATATATATATATATATATATATTTATGGACATTATTACATTTATGTAATAGGCCTGTCATAGCGCAGGAGAAGTATTTGAGCGTAAACGCGACGGGTTATGGTTCGATTCCCATTCGAGGAGGTGAAATGTTTAACGTTTTAATTTCATTGTCCTGGAATTCATTTTCAACAAGTCTGCTCGTATAAAGGTCTCTGTAAATTTTCATGAAGAAAAATAGTATTAGTAATACTTTTTGGGTGGGCACGGACCACCCGTCCTCTGCCTTCCTGCGCCCATTGGCAAAGCCTTGCCTTAATTTTTTGTTCAAATTAATTCATTGATACCTTTATTTACCTCGAAGTTACATCTTTATCTGAATAGATTACGTTCTACGTTGCACAACTGGTTGAGCGATTGTTGAGTTGTGCGAGCCTCTAAAGGAATGCATAATAATAATTTTTAATGTGCATATTTTTATAACTAACGAAGAAAACGACTAACTAAGATTTCTCATTTAGCTGTATATCCTATTCAAAGTATATATATCGCTTCCTGGTTTTGATAAAGAGGCAAAACGTTGCGTTGTTGCGCCACTCAATACGCAATGCCTCAAGATTTTTTAAAGCGGAGAACGGAATTTCTTAACACTAGGTTCCCAGGTTCCCTCCCTCTTAATAGAAACCGATTTAATGAAATACAAATTTAATTGACGATTTGTTTCCGACTAAAGAATTACTTTGCTTATTCTTTTTTGTTCCTATTATGCTTATGCTTTAGGGTTTTTTCTTTATTAGTTTTTTTCTTTATTAGTTTTTTGTCATCATTTCTAAACTTCACTAACTTCCGGTTACGTTAAAGGGACAGACTAATGAAATATACCTGTTATAAATATCAAAACAGTTAGGCAAAAATCAAGAAATGTCGTCTTAGCAGCTTTCAATCTGTATTTATCCAAAATTTACTCAGCTTCACGCTGTTTCCCACACATGGCAGAGTAAGCAGAGGGAACTTGGAAACCTAGTGTTAAGACACTCCGTTCCACTTCTATTTCCCACTTTCCGCCGAATTTAGGGCATTGCGTGTTGAGTGGCGGAACTCAACGCCGCGTTTTGCCTTGTACCAGAGCGAAGAAATGAAAACATTAAATATTTATATTTAAAATATAATATATTTCATTTCCTTGAGTGGGGATCGAACCCACATCCTATCGGTTACAGTCACACGTTTATGCCCGCTGCGCCACGACAGGCCTTTTTATCCAAAACAGTGATTTGATATGAAGAAATAACATGGTGCCAGCACGTGATATATTGCATAGTTTGAAATATTATTGCTGGAAGTACTTGTTGTGTTCTATTTATCAGTATGGTATTATCAATTGTATACTTTACTACTGACCGGTCAAGGCATCACATTTTTGCATTTAAAGTTCGTTTCATGCATGGCTTAGAAGGATGGCGGTTCGATTCCGGTGAGAGGCAACAACATATACATACAATTGCGTGATTACTTCTAGTTTGGCTGATGGGCATTAAAATATTCGGTTCCCTTTTTCACTTTCTCCGGTCGTATCACATTGGTTTCAAACCGAATTCAGAAAGTGAAATAAAAAAGCAGATTTTTTTTATACTTTAGCACTGTTTTTTTATTAGCATTTAAGTAATGATAATGATTAAACACCTTGAAATTCTAGTATTGAGCTTTTGAATTCGATATCCGTAAAGTAGTACTTGAAGAAAATATTTTTTTTACAATAGATCAATTGGCGTCGCTTTTTTTTTAACGTTATCTAATCAATTATTTAAATCCGTTCAGCAGTTCTGTAGATATAAGGTAACAAGAAATATTACACAAATACATATAAGATGCACCCGAAAAACATATCCCTCCCATTGGCTGTTGGTAAAAAGATAACATTTAAGATCTTTTGTATTCTCGATTTTAGCCGAATATAGCCGGTCGAATAATGTCATGCTGATTTATTGGTTATTAGAAACATTTCGTAACAAATTAATTAATTTAAGTAAGGACATAGAAAATGTAGGTACAGTCACTTGCATGAGAATCAGCTTCACGCTGTATCCCGTTCATGATAGTGCAGGTGGAAGGAACTTGGGTACCTAGTGTTAAGATATTCTATTTCGTTCCCCACTTTTCGCTGTATTTGAGGTATTGTGTATCGAGTAATATGCAAATATAATATGTCATCTCTTTATCTATATCTACAGTCCGAGTCTGTGTATGGTTTCAGAATGATAAAGCATGCTTTTCCAAATATGTATTGCTATTTAAAATACTTATTAATAATTTAGACGCCTGTCGTGGCGCAGCGGCACAAGAGTGTGACTGTAACCGACAGGTTCTGGGTTCGATCCCCGCTCGAGGAAATGAAATATTTAATATTTTCAAGTTAAATATTTGATGTTTTATTTTCTTCGCTCTGGTAATAAGGCAAAGCGTGGCGTTGAGTTCCGCCACTCAACACACAATGCCTCAAATTCGGCGGAAAGTGGGGAATGGAAGTGGAACGGAGTGTCTTAACACTAGGTTCCCGGGTTCCCTCTGCCTACCCTGCCTCGTGCGGGATACAACGTGAAGCTGAGAGAGTGAGTAATTAATTAATAATTTTATTTTATATCCGTTTGTCTGTGTTTATTTCGATGCTTATGTTATCAAATCGGGAAGATGTTATAGTAAATATTAAAAATATTTCTCCTTTTAGAATCAATAACCAAATATATTAAAACTTAATTTTTCTTTCGCCACGACAGTATATATCAGTGTATTATCGTACATGGAAATAAATCTTATATTATAAAATTAATATATACGAAAAAAACCATCTGCTGTAAAATGTGGCGATAGTGGGTTTGATCCCCACTCGAAGAGTAAATTATTAGATAAAATTATTGCAAAATATAAAAAACGTAGTGTCTAGACACTATCGTGTACTCTCTCTGCTTTCTTACGCGCTCTGTTTCATTTAATAAAAATAAATGAAGGTAGATGAATATTTTGATGACCTATTTTATACCTATTATTTGTGTACGTTAATAAAATGACTGTGTTCATTATTACATTCTCATTATTTAAACATAATTATTTTATCCAGCATACTTATATAATTATATGTGAATAGCATTTAACTACTGTATAAAAATAAATAACTCAGATTTTAAAGATTCAAAAGCAAATTAAACAAAATATTGTTTTTCGCAACAACTTTTAACTAATTGATCTCTTAATTTATATGAAAAAATAATAGTCAGTAAGTATTTCGTTCGTAAGTGCCCAAATAAGTTTAAATATATGTTTAAACCTTGTAATATTACGCTTATATTTTAAAAAAATATATTTAAACAAATATTATTTACTTACACAACGAGCGTCCGCGCCAAGAATATGTCAACCTTGAATTAACTCCTAACGTTGTAGTTATATTGAAACTTAGAGCAAAACTAGATAATTAATCTGTATTTATAATATATTGTTAAAAAAATAATGCAATAATATATTAAAATATTACAAGTATATTTTAAATTAGTTGTACATTTTTAAATAAATAGAAAATACATTAGTTGATAAGTTTTTATAAGTAAACAATGGTCAATGGCTGTATGTTTAATACGTATTTTTTTTTTAATCTGTACCGAATAGATATTAGACAAATGACGTTTATCTTGTTTGTTTAGACATTAGCACAGATTATGTCAGTTTTCTATTTAAAATTAGTTACAGTTAATAATTTTTAAACATTACGGAAATACAATTATTGCATAATATTAAAGAAAGGTTATCGCACAATAAAATTATAATTATTGCACAAAATGTTTTAATTGTTTCCAAATATAGTTTAAATATTTTTTTTGGGAAGCGGCGGATCATAACGCTGACCTTTGTCTATTTGAGTATGGAAATGATAATAGAACCGTAAATTACACATTCATAGATTTTGACCCTACTGGACGGTAGACGATAACTGCGACAAGTTGATAGTTATTTTTTTACCTTCACGCCTCTATGTCGGGTATACCGGGGTAGCTTCAGGGAACTTGGGAACCTATTGTAGAGATTCCATTCTGATTAAGACAAACATAAGAAGAAAAAACGTTCTCAACTTTTTGCCGAATTCTTGAGGCATTTCGCGCGAACTCAACGACGCGCTTTCCCTCTTTATCAGAGTAAGGAAATGTAAACATTAAATACTCTTATTTCATTCTCCCGAGTGGGAATCAAATCCACAATCGTCGCGTTTACAGTCACACCCTGATGCCACCGGGCCACGACGGAGTAAAATGTATTTATATTTAAAATATTTCGTCGTTTAAGCTTTAAGTGTCAACCACTGACGCTAAAATGATTGCAAATTATAAATTTGACATGTCCGTATGTGTAGATACCGATTGAATGAACCTATTGCAGTGCAGTTTTTTAATCGTAAACTTTAAACATAGACTTGAGATTGATTTTTAGCAATTTTTTTTATAAAAATTGGTAGCAACAAGCACTTTTTTATACTTTTAAGTGTACGTTTGGGTTGTGTATGTGAGTTTACGTGAGTGGTGCACATCAATGCTTCCCACATATTGTTACCAGAGCGAAAAGTTAAAAATAATTCCCCTGTGTGGAAATCGAACTCCAACCGTTGGATTTACTACTGTAAAGATACTGTGCTGCTGCGCCATGACGGCCTTCTATTAATAATCATGTAAATAGTGAAATATATGCATGTCGACAAATTTTTGCTTGTAATTCTATTAACAATGATAAATTATCGACAAAATATATAAATTTAATAATAAATATATGTTAATGTAATTACGTCTTGACCTTTATTTATTTAGATTTAAAGTTATCGTCAAACAAATGATTTTTTGCAGTTTCTGGTTATATTTGTATATTGTTCATATATTACAAATATTCATTTTTGTCACCTGTCGTGCCTCAGCGGCAACTACTGTGACTGTAAAGAATTGGTTGTGGGTTCGGTCTCCACTCGAAGAAATGAAATATTTAATATTTTCCTTTCCTCGCTCTGGTAACAAGGCAAAACGCGGCGTTGGGTTTCACAATTCAACACGCAACGCCTCAAACTCGGCAAATGGGAAACGGAAGTGGAACGGGAATGTCTTAGCCTCTAGATTCCCAATTTCTCTCTGCCTACTAAACGTGTGTCTGTAAATGACAGGTTATGGGCCTCTCTCAAAGAAGTAAAATATTATATATTTAATGTTTTTATTATGTCTTACTTATGTCTTACAGCTGCTCATGGACTATTTACAAACACCAAACCAACAAGACTTAATGCTAGCCTTGACCATATCTTTATCAATAAATTAAAGAGAACCATTTGTGTAATAGAGATATAACGGAACATAACGTAGTTATACTTGGACTGTCATTAAACATGCAATGCTCTAAACGTTAAAGCCAAGTTAAAATTAAACATGACGTACCTAAAATTAAGAAAAATCTAAGTGATGTCAACTGGGCTGAAATATTTGATGCAAATGACGTGAATAATACTGTTAATAGCTTCTCTTTTCTGCTGGGTCAAATTATTAGCAAACACACGATGTATATTTGGCTCAAAAACGCAAAGAACGTATTATAAAGCCATAGATTACGCCTGGACTAATTCGATGCGAAATTGAGACAGGTTACACATGCAGTCACGAAAACACTCGAATGACATATTGAAACGATTAATTTATACTCGCTATCGTAATTTTTGTAATGACCTATTGCGCAAACTTTAGTCGAAATACGATAACTATAATTTATCGCTTTATGCAAATAATCCCAAAAAAATGTGGAAAATTGTTAAAAATATTTGTCATGTTATTAACAATAACCTAGAATCCTGTGAACTATTAGAGATCAAGGGTGCGATTGACGCTAAAGGCTCACTAGATAAATGTAATAAGTACTTTTCAACAATAGGTGGGTACAGAAAATTACAAGTACAAAATACCGATGAGATGAAGTTAACAAAGAAAATCTATCCTAAGTCTCTTTTAACATCTCACAAGACGACGAAGCACCAGGTATTGACGACCTTAACAATTTCCTACTTAAGGGTATTAAGTATTTCATTGTTGTACCTCTGACCATAATATTTAATCAAAGTCTATTGTCATTTAAAGACAGACATTTCCTGATAATTGAAAGATGACTTGTGTCAAACTCATATACAAATTTGGAACAAAAGCTTATCCGCAGAATTATCGTCCAATTTCTTTGCTAACTGCCTTCTCTAAGCTACTTGTGAAGGTTGTAAGCCGAAGAATTACAAAATATATCGAGGACAACAACTTGATTTCTTCGAAACGATATGGCTTTAGAAGATGAAAATCAACAGAAGATGCATTATCTCAGTTAACGTCTTTAATGGCCGCTTCTTTAGACAATCAAAAAACTAGTATTGCTGTTTTGTCTAATTTTGTCCAAGGCTTTTGACACTGTACCGATTCCAATATTGATAGAAAAACTTAATACCCAATTCGGCATACGTGGAGTGGTGCGCGAATTGTTTCAAAGTTACCTAACATTTAGAAGGCATTGCACTAGAGTAGACAAATACAAAAGTTATATGGAAAAAGTCAACTTTGGTGTACCACAGGTAATCATGCTGGGACCTACCCTGTTTAATATGTACATAAATGACAAATACGATAATATTGATGGTCATATAGTATGTTATGCAGATGATTATATCACATGGCACGAGATATTTAAAAAAGCTGAAGAAGGTACTCGTAAAATACCGATATGTCTGTCTAATAATAATATCCTCACACTAAACATATCAAAAACTCAATACATCTGTTTTTATAAAACAATAAGATCCGAACCTGATCAGACGTTTCAACTTAAACTACACATATGTCGTTAACAAAGTCAGTGTAACTTTTCAGTGCTTACGAAAGCACACTTCACAAAATATTTGGAAATCATAATAGATCATAATTTAAATTTTAAGATCCATATACAAATACTGTCAAGTCGTATGCGGAAAATTACAAACATAATGAAATTACTAAGATCATCAGTTTCACTCAAAATCTTATATAATGTATACTTTGCTCTTTGTCAGTCAATAATAGTCTATTGCGTAAACTACTGGCGTGGGGCCTCAAAATCCCACTTACTCCAGCTTGAACGAGCTTATAGATCTGTATTAAGGGTAATGTTAAAGAAGACTTTCTTTATACCCAACTTTTAATCTTTATGAAGATATGTTCTTAGCGTACGTCAGGTATTTATTCTAAAAATTGCACTTAAAGCTCTCAAGACAGTTTTATCTTCTGAAGATTATAGTTCTAATCAAACGTCGAAATTTTAGCATCTTATTGCTAAGTATTACTTAGTATCCTCTTTCGGATTTAGTCCTTATGTAGAATTATTCGTTGATAACAAAGTTGCCAATATTTGCGATATAAAACATAACTCAATTAAACAAGCCAAATTAAAAATTGCTTCCTCGCTTGCTTCTTTAAAATTTGTTTCAACTGAAAACCTTATGTTACCAAAACAATGATACCTTTCTTGCCGTGTAATTCCGGCTTAGAATAGGTCATCCTGGTACTGATGGTGTCGTAAGAGGCGACTAAAGTGCGTGTGGTAGAGTCACGTTGCCAGTAATGGCAACACGCATGGGCAGACTCGACCGGATTATTACCACCCCCGGCATTTAAGACCGGCGTTAAGGCTTTGGCCACTGCGTTTCGCATTAGGTAATGCCGGGCCCCGGTGCCCTTCCACCTTAAAGGACGGCAACGCTCCTGTAGCTCCTCTGAAGTTACTCAGGGCCGTGGGCGACGGTGATCACTTACCACCAGTTGACCCGTACGCTCGTTTGCCGTCTTTTCCATAAAAAAAAACCTACTATATTGTGTAAATGTTCTTAAAAATAACCTGTAAATGATCTTTGTTTCCTTTTGTTTTTATATTAATTATATGATTAAGCTATTTGTAAAACAAGTGTTAACAGTAGTAGTAAGTTGTTAAACTGTAATTTGGAACCAACGATACTATTAATTTAATGCTGTAATGTATATTTATTTATTTCTTCGTTTTAATAACAAGGCAAAGCACGTCGTTTAGTTCCGCCACTTAACAGGTCATGCCTCAAATTCGGCGGAAAGAGGGGAGCGGAACAGAGAGTCTTAGCATTAGGTTCCCAAGTGGGAACTTGGGAACCTACTCTTAAGATCTTCCTACACTGCCATGTACAGCATAAACAACGTGAAGCTAAAGAACAGATATTTTAACAATCATTTTTAGAAAAAGTTTAAAAAAAAATGAACTTTCGTTATTTCTTTCATTGTTTCAGCTTCACGCTGTATCCCGCACATGACAGGGTAGGCAGAGGGAACCTTGGAACCTAGTGCTAAGATACTCCATTCCGCTTCCGTTCCCCACTTTCCGCCGAATTTGAGGCACGCGTGTTGAGTGGCGGAACTCAATTCTGCGTTTTGCATTGTACCAGAGCGAAGAAATGAAATATTAAATATTTAAAATTGAAAATATTAAATATTTCATTTCCTCGAGTGGGGATCGAATCGAACCCAGAACCTGTCGGTTACAGTCACACGCTTGTGCCGCTACGCCACGACAGGCCTCTTCTTCTTTTGATACTTGGAAAAAATCCACCCATACTATGTTATATATGAGATACAAAATGATCTTAAAAATAGATTTCTTTTTCACCTTCACGCTGTATTCTCCTCTATCTCCGCACATGGCGGACACATGTGATACACTGTTAAGCTAAAAATACTTTTTACGTACCTACGTTTTGGTGTACAAATGCGTATCTCGTTTGATTGATGATTATGTATCTTTTTGGCACTATTAATAGATATGTAATATTTGCCACCCGTCCTTGCGCAGACTTAAAGATAAAAAGGTCCAGTCGTGACGCAAGGATAAGCGTGCTACTCGATAGGCTGTGGGTTTGATTTCCAAACAAAAAAAAAATAATGATGTGTTTATTTACTGACTCTGATGACGAGTCAAAACGCGGCGTTGAGTTCCGCATCTTAACATGTAATATTTTCAAAAAGGCGCCAAGTGGACAATTGAAGTATTTTAATAAAACACACTAAGTTCTCAGGGTCCCTCTGCTATGTGCGTACAGCGTAAAGATAAAAAAGCTGGCGCTCTTAATCCGTGTTCTAATCGAAGCGCGGGGTTGAACTCCGTAATGTAGCACAAATGTTTAAAAAATAAATGAAAAGTTGTAAAAACGTATAAACACACGGTCTTGCCACTTTGAACTCAATATTCTTCGCTTCTATTGTTTAATCCCGTTCAATTATAGCAGAAATTTCTAGAAAAGTGGGGAACGGAAGTGTTTTAATGGGAACGGCGTGTCTTTTCTTTAGATTAGATTTCGGTTCCCACGATCCATCATGCCATATGCGGGAAAAAGAGTGCAGCTAAAGAAATATGAAGCTGATGCCAGGTGACTTAAAAAGCTTGTTAGAAAACGTATAAACATTATGACCATCTTTTAATCCTTTTTTTTTTACTTATTCTTTTCTAAGTGGAGTATATAACTTAAAAAAATTTAACACAATTTAAAATAGCTGCACCCAGAGATTTAACTGGCGTTAAATTACATGAAACCAAAACCAATGTACCAAATTATTACCGGTTTAATCTCAATTAAATGCAAATGAACATTTCTAAATGGGATAGAAGGGCCTTCAAGTTCTTTGACCCTGTGTTGCCCTACTTAGAAAGTAGTTATTGAGGCTTTATTAGCAGTCTGATGCAACAACTTTCACAATATTTGATGTAAGGGCCAGTTCTTATTACGTATACGTAATATTTAGTTTAGTTATGTATGCATGGTTAGAATTTTTACTGTTTTAAAGTGTTAGGAAAGAGAAATAATCTAAAAATAACTACGTAGCGAGATTTGAACCTGCACTTCGTGGAAATAACTATGGTTAGTATGATGTTGTGTGAATGTGACCGACAAGATGTGGATTCGATTCCCACTCGGGAAAATGAAATGTTTTCATTTATTCGCTCTAGCACAAGGCAAAACGCGTCGTTGAGTTCCGCCACTCAACACGCAATGCCTCAAATTCGGCGGAAAGTGAGGAACGGAAGAGGAACGGAGTGTCATAACACTAGGTTCCTGATTCCCCTCTGCCTACCCTGACATGTGCGGGATACAGCGTGAAGCTGACTGAGTGAGTGAGCATAACGATTGATGGGGCAAATATATGTACGTAAAGTTTTTATAGCTTTTTTTATTTATTTTTTAGGTTGCTAACATGATATAACATTTTTACATAAAAAAATCTGTACATAACAAACAAAAAATATGTACTAAATGGTGCCCTCATTAAAAGAAAGAAAGGAAACAACATCAGATTTCCAATAGTAATATTAAAAAAAAAAATAATAAAAAAGAATACAATGTTAAGATAAACTAGCATATTGTAATTACAAGAATTTAAGTTTTATGGATTTCTTGAACTTAATTAGGGAATCAAAAGAAATATCAACATTACCTATGACTTGAGGTCGATTCTTTAAATGTTCTTAAAATCTTGTTAAGAGGTGCATTATAACCAAGGTTATTTTTACATAATTTTTCATGAAACAACGTTGCATTCTTAGATCTAGGTAGTCTACTTGGGATAAGATCCATTCTGAATCAACGAATCTCCTTACAATTTTAAATAGAAAATGGTTGTCCAGTAATTGTCTTCGATCAGATAAAGAGGACATTTTAAAGTGTTTTAAGCGAGCCACATAATTATGCAGATGCTTAACTGCCCCACAACGGTATGACACATGTCATAGCAATCGCTTTTGAATAGATTCTATCCTTTTTATATGTGTATTTACAACCACACCACAATATTCCAAAGTGCTACGAACTAGTGCATTATATGAGTAAATTTTAGTTATTAGGTTTCCTTAATTCTTTACAATTTCGTAAGAGGTATCCAAGCGTTATTAGAGCTTTTTTGCAAATATTATCAATATGCATATCAAAACGCAATTTTGAGTCGAGAACCACGCCAAAATCCGTTATGTACTTGACTTCATGTAATGGAACATTATTAAAGTAATAATTGAGGCCTGTCGTGGCGCAGCGGCACAAGAGTGTGACTGTAATCGACAGGTTCTGGGTTCGATCCCCAGTCGAGGAAATGAAACATTAAATATTTTAAATTGAAAATATTAAATATTATATTTTCAATTTAAAATATTTAATGTTTCATTTCTTCGCTCTGGTAATAAGGCAAAGCGCGGCGTTGAGTTCCGCCACTCAACACGCAATGCCTCAAATTCGGCGGAAAGTGGAGAACGGAAGTGGAACGGAGTGTCATAATACTAGGTTTCACTTCCTTTCCCTCTGCCTACCCTGCCCAGTGCGGGATACAGCGTGAAGCTGAAAAAAAAAATAAAGTAATAATAGTTATGGAATGCACTAAGTTGTCTCGTAAAGCGAATGAATTTACATTTGTCTGTACTCAACAACATATCATTATCATCACAACACAAGGTCACTTTGTCATCATTATTCAGTATGCATCTGGATATTTTTATGTCACCAGTCTATAAATAGTAGTCAGAATATAAGAAGCAATTACAAAAGTTTGCGCTGATCTTCTATCCATAAGCGTGCGACTGACAGGTTGTGGGTTCGATCCCCAATCGGGGAAATGAAATATTTATTATTTCCAATTTAAATATTTAACGTGGCAACTGGGACGCTTGGAACGCCATAATTAAAGAACCATACCATACCATACCAATATTTAACGTTTCATTTCTTCGCTCTGGTAACAAGCAAATCGCGACATTGAGTTCCACCACTCAACACGCAATGTATAACAATGCAATGTCTTAAATTCGGAAAATGGGGAACGGAACAGAGTGTCTTAATTCTAGGTTCCCAAGTTCCCTCTGGCTACTCTACAGTGTCTTGAGTTCTGCTCAACACGCATAGTCTTAAATTCGACGGGAAGTAGAGAACGGAATTGTCTTAGTGAGAACGGTCTTAAAACTTGGTTCCAATGTTCCCTCTGAACAAGAAAAAAAAACAAATGTTTGTAGTTTCATAATCTTTTGGGTTGGGAGATACTTAGATGTGAAGATAAGTTAGACATCGAGCAAAGAAAATTAAATTTTCCTTAAGCTGGTAAATATTTTTTTAGCTTTACGATATATTCCACACACGGCAGGATAGGCAGAGGGAAGTTGGGAACCTAGTGTTAAGACACTTCGTTCCACTTCTGTTCCCCAATTTCCGCCGAATTTGAGGCATTGCGTGTTGAGTGGCGGAACTCAATGCCGCGTTTTGCCTCGTACAGAAGCAATATTGCATTTCCTCGAGTGGGGATCGAACCCACAACGTGTCGGTTACAGCCACACGGTTGTGCCGCTGCGACACGACAGGCGTCAACGTATTAAATCCTTTAAATAGGCAAGTGACTGTGTTACACACGTCATATAACCAGAATTGTGTGTTTATTTTTAAATAAAAAAAAAATCTTCGTAAAATGGAGATAAGGTTAAAAACTACACGATGTAGTTTAACCTTATCTAAACGAAAAAAAAAATGATAACTTGTTTTTTACAATCTTCCGCATTTGCGACGCAAATTAAAGAATTTTGCAGTAGAATTTCAAGCTATGCTTCTTATTTTATCATAATTGTTTGCTGTTGAATAAAAAACATAAATCAAAAATACATATTCAAGGTCTTCATTATTTTTTATAAAAAATACTCCCTTTCAGACCTGGTGTACACGAATGTGCACATAAAATATAAAATAAGTTTTTGTATTGATTTCGTAACAAGTGCAACTGAGAACGCTTGTGTTAAAATGTCTACATTATAAAGTACAAAAATTGATACTAGTAACGCTATCTCTTAGCAGTGTTTTTGATTTTTTCTACATGTTTCGACCAGTGGGTGAACCGAAGTTGGAGCTGTGTAGGTAAGCTCGTAATTTTATTTCTAAAAGTAGGAAATAGCTAAATATACGCACTGAAAAAAATATGAATTGATGTGTTATATTGCTAAGGTCATACGTTACATATAATTGGAGTTTGTTATTCTATTTTTGTATTAATTATCACAATTTTTATCCTTGTACACAAATGTACACATCAGGCGTAAACGATGCTTTTACGATTGTTGAAGTATGCTAGCTGTATTTGATAAATCAATTTTGAATATGTTTGTAACCATATTATTTAAATGTTATATAATATATATTGAGATTAACTTTTTTTACATTTTCAGATAAAAACACCGATATGTTTTAACCGGATGCCTTAATAGCCCTACTTGAAGGAGATCTTTCCGATTTAGAGCTATCGTCTGATGACGAAGAACCGTTTGGACTCACATCTGAAAGGGAGTTTCGGTCTGTCCGAGTTGGTGCAGATATCATCAATCAAAACCAACGAGAGGTATTCCCACCTGACACTGACGATGATGAAGGGCCCAGCTCATCGTGGATTGGGACGAATGATCCAGGAGCTACTCACACCTGCGGTGAAGTGGTTCTCAAAGAACCACTGACAACAGAAATAGAGTCCTCTCATGAAGATATACTTCAGAATATTACGCCTAAACAAAATATAAGGTGGAGACACAGGGAACTCCTAAATACAATTTCATTAGATTGGTCTCCACCAATGTTAGTTGACCCTACTGTTAAAACCCCAGTGGATTATTACTTTCGGTACATACCAAAACAATTATTTGAAGTTATGGCTGAAATGACTAACATATACGCAATACACTCAAATAAACCCAGGTTTAAACCTACTACTACACAAGAAATAGAAATTTTATTTGGGCTACATTTAGCTACTGGTATATTTAGCTATCCTTGCTTGAAAATGTACTGGGAATCTGGCATCAGCATACCCTTGTTCTCAGAGAATATGGCCCGTGATCGCTTTTTTGAACTACGTAATAATTTACACCTTGTTGATAATATAATAATACCAGCTACTTGTAACGATGCATTTTACAAAGTTCGACCGATATTTGATGCTGCTAGGGATCGATGTTTAGAGTTACCGCTTGAACAAAAACTTTGCGTTGATGAGCAGATAGTTCCTTTTACTGGTAAACATATTGCCAAGCAGTATATAAAAGGTAAACCTTGTCCATGGGGACTCAAGATATTTTTTTTATGTGGTGGTAAACATGGGCAAGCCTATGATTTTTTACTTTATCAAAGCTCTAGTCCAGAACTTGATAATAATTTGACAAAAAAAATTGGATACGGTGCAGCTATTGTCCTTCATCTCACAAAGAGAATTGGAGAACGTAAGGGTCACGAGCTGTACTTTGACAACTATTTTCTTCATATCATTTGTTACAAATTATGAAACAAAGAGGCATTATGGCTGCATGCACTGCTCGTATCAATAGATTCGCCAAACCATCTCTACTAAGCGATAAAGAAATGAATAAAAAGCAGCGAGGATTTTCTCAAGAAGTAAGTAGTTATGACAACGATGTAAGTATGGTCAAGTGGCTGGATAATAAGATTACTCATCTTGCTTCTAATTTTGTTGGTATTGGTGAAAAAGATTTAGTCAAAAGGTGGTGTAAGAAAGACAAGAAATTTATTGACGTTGAACGCCCCGAAGTGGTCAGGAAATACAATCACGCAATGGGGGGAGTTGATCTATTAGATCAACGTATGAGCTACTATAGGACGTTCATAAAATAAAAAAAATGGACTCTTCGTATGATATTTCATGCTTCTGATTTGGCTGTAGTGCAGGCATACCGAGAGTACCAAATTGACAATGAGTTACTGGGCATACCAAAAATAAAACAACTCACGTTGCTTCACTTTCGTCGTCAACTGGCTGAAAGTCTAGTGTTGAGGAATAAAATTATCATCAGTAAAAGAGGACGGCCCAGTGGCAGTAGCCCAATACCGCAAATTCTCCCAAGAAGACCAGGAGAGGTTCGCCCTGAAGCGGATATAGCAAAAGACGGTGTTGGGCATTTCCCTGCACATGATGAGGGACTTGGGACACGGTGCAAAATGGTGGGATGCAAGGGAAGAACTAGGATTAAATGTACTAAATGCAAAGTTCACCTTTGTCTTACGAAAGATAAAAACTGTTTCTTAGCATTTCATACGTAAACTTATGAAACATGCCTCTTGAATTGGGCGAATGACTGTTTTACCTTTGTGCCAATTTTTAGCTATCCCAAAGAGGAAACCTATTTTTTGTTAATTATTATAAGGATTATTCTTTAGTTTTGTTAATTTTGTTAAAATAATTAATATTTCCCAATAAAAACATTTATAAATTAAACTTATATATTTCCAATGAAACCCCCTTATACACTAGTCTTATTATTACGTGGGACGGATGTGCACATTTGTACACAAAAAGAAAAACAATTTTCTCTTGAAAACCAGACATCCAGAAGTTTTTTTATAATTTTTTTCTTAGTCTTTTTACCCTACTCTAGCCACAGCTTTTTTTTATTTTCATTGGACACTAAAAAAAAATTCAGGTCTGAAAGGGTTAAAGTGAGATATAGGTAAAATTGTCAAATTAAAGTAAAAAAAGAAGTAAGATTTTTAGAGTTTTTATAATTCACATTGAGTATATTCACTTAATTAATTATACTTAGTGGTAAGACACTCTGTTTAAACCAGTTTAGTGGCAGAAAGGTAACTTGAGAAATCTGAATATAATTAGTTTCGCGAAACCCACAATCGTTTTGTTAATAACTACATGCTATGCCACGACAATTTTATCTGTAACATAGGGCCAATATTTAATATATACTTTGATGTTTTACTTAATAATCGTTCAATGAACGTATAGAAAAAAAATAAAATACTTGAAAATCGAAAATAAAACTAATATGTAATTTTATACAGACACATCAATTTTATTGCGGTGTTATGTAAATATAAAAAAAAAATTGTCAATAAAATTTCCTTGTTGAGGGAATGCTTATATGCAAAACATTTGGTTTTTTCAATTTGCGTCGTCAAACGCGTCAGTAGGCAGAGGGAACTTGGGAACCTAGTGTTAAAACATTCGGTTCCCAGAGAGACACTTCCGTTCTCAACTTTCAAATGGAGTGGCAGAATTCAACGCCGTGCTTCGCCTCTTTTCCAGTTCGAACACACAACCTGTTTGGACGGCAGTTCAGTTCAGTTCTGTTATAATTACTGTAGATTATCTCATCCTTATTCCATTTTTTTTTGTTTTTTTTTTTATTGAGAAGAGATCACCTGATGGTAAGTGATCACCGCCGCCCACTAATATATAATCTGAAATATGGTTATTTAGAGAAAATATTATTTCACAAGAAAAACGTCATTATTTATTCTATTAGAGAGAATTAAGGGCTGTTTTCAACATCCACTTTTTGGATATTGTATGGAAAGAAGAATCCCAACAATTAATTGCTGGCTGCACCCTACACATAGTTTAGTTATAAGCACTGTTCTCCCCGTTCTATAAAATTTGAGACAAGTCGCGGAATTGAACGCCGCGTGTAGCCTAATAACATACATAAATGAAAATAGTTCATTTCTTCGAGCGTCAACGAAAACCTGTCTTAAGTCACGCACGAACAGAGAATCATATTTTAAAAAAATAGCGAGCTTTGCTCGTTATTTCTACGTAAGCCAGGTTTTTTGGAAAGTGCATTTGGTTATCAATTACAAATTGAAAAGGAACGTAGTTTTTCTGTTTCTGAAACCGCCTGACCTTGACCTAAGCTATTATATAACGTTTTCCAAAGCAAAAATTACCCTCTTATTTAAATCACATTTTGTAGGAATTTTCCATTGCCTCAAAAGTGTGAAAAAATATTAGCCAAAAAAATTAACCTAGTCAGATTAATTTATACTTAGCTTCACACTGTATCCCGCACTTGGCAGGGTAGACAGAAGGAACTTGGGAACCTTGTGTTAAGACACTCCGTTCCACTTCCGTTACCCACTTTCCGCCGAATTGGAGGCATTACGTTTGAGTGGCTGAGCTCAACGCCGCATTTTGCCTTATTACCAGTGCGAAGAAATGAAAACATTAAATATTTAAATTGGAAATGTTAAATATTTCATTTCCACGAGTTGGGATCGAACCCCCACAACCTGTCGTTTCCAGTCACACGCTTGAGCCACTGCGCCACGACAGGTCAGATTAATTTATAGCCCCCAAAACACCCTACAAACTAAATCCAATTATATGTAATGTATATATTAGATAAGATAAGATAAGATCCGATCCGAAGATAAGATAAGATAAGAAAGCCTTCTTAGGCCTGTCGTAGCGAAGCGGCACAAACGTGTGACTGTAACCGACAGGTTCTGGGTTCGATCCCCAGTCGGGGATCTGAAATATTAAATATTTTCAATTTAAATATTTAATGTTTCACTTCTTCGCTCTGGTAATAAGGCAAAGCGCGGCGTTGAGTTCCGCCACTCAAATCCGCATCAACCGCAATGCCTCAAACTCGGCGTAAAACTAGCTCCCGGGTTCCCTCTGCCTACCCTGCGTCGTGCGGGATACAGCGTGAAGCTAAAAAAAAAAAAAAAATAAGATAACATAAGATAAGAGTAACATTCTAAAATATATGGTGTTTTAATAAAATTTTATATTCATCTTTATACAAGGATTGCTCTGATTTTATACTTATAGCGTTGTTATTCATATTTTTAAATGTGTATTAAAAACATTTTCAATTGTTTACTTCAATAATTCAGAAACAAGGATATTGTGTTTTAGTTATATTGCGTTAAAATTTATTCTTAAAATTCCATTTATAACTGGACAAAGTGCAGCGTTAACATTCCGGCTGGACAAAGTGTAACTGGACAAAGTGCAGCGTTGACATCCATGATATAAGTTCTTGTAATTTTTATAGATTAGGCAACCGCCTAATCTATAAAAATTACAAGAACTTATATCAAATAAAACAATGCTTAATTTTTTTTTTCAGCTTCACGTTGTATCCCGCACTAGGCAGGGTAGGCAGAGGGAACGGAAGTGAAACCTAATGTTATGACACTCCGTTCCACTTCCGTTCCCCACTTTCCGCCGAATTTGCGTGTTGAGTGGCGGAACTCAAGGCCGCGCTTTGCCTTATTACCAGAGCGAAGAAATGAAACATTAAATATTTAAATTGAAAATATTAAATATTTCATTTCCTCGACTGGGGATCGAACCCAGAACCTGTCGGTTACAGTCACACTCTTGTGCCGCTGCGCCACGACAGGCCTCATGCTTAATCTTAACTAAATTTAATTAAGAAATGGCAATGGTTTCGTTTTCTTAAACTTCACACTGTATCCCATGAAGTTAGACGGTATTAAGATGGATTACACGCATGGTATTTGTCATAAATTACTCAATTTCAGAGACACACTCTGTTTTGAGTGGCGGAGTTCAACGCCGGGCTTGGTCTAATTACACACTGAGAGGAAATTGGAAGTAATGCCCCAAAATGGAAATTGAACAAACGACTGCTTTTCTGTATACAAATTATTATATATTCGGTGGAAGACGAAATTATGCGACAAAATAATGTTTTACTTGTAATATGGACGAAAACAAATAATAAAATAAATATTAAGTATAATACTATAAGCTATAAAATAGGTACATAATATTTTTATAATTTTTCATTGTTTCAAAGTTGTCTGAAAGTTTCTAGAATATAAAGAATATTTGATTGTATATTATTACGACGTTCAAAATAATAATCGCTTAAAAATATTTTTTTGCAAAAAAAAATATACATAACATAAAAATTCTTTATTGCACACTTAGGTAATAAACAAGAATAATAATAATAATAATAATGATAATTTCTTTCATCTATGCACAAAGGCGGCCTTATCACTGGGAGTGATCTCTTCCAGGCAATCAATTAAAACTCCGAAAGGATATCATAAGGTAGTGCGGGCATAGTGAGGTGCAAAGCAAAGTAATCAGTAATTAACATTTTTATAATATATACATACATAAATACACACATATATACAATATAATTATATAAAACCTATATAAATAATCACATAGAATACATGAAATAAATATTCATACAGCCATACATATATATTTAAATATACATACACATCTACAAAAATAAATACATACATACATATAAGATAAAAAATTCTATACGTTCATTGAACGATTATTAAGTAATGCATCATAGTATATATTAAATATTGCCCCCACGTTACAGATGGAATTGTCGTGTCTATTTCTTTATTTATTGTATATTTTTTTCAGCTTTAATCTGTATTTCACAATTTCATACTTGGTAACCAGGCAAAGCCTGGCATTGAGTCTCGCCACTCAACAAGGAATGCAAATGAAAAATGGAAGGGTGTTAAAGAATGGAATGTTTTAAGATTCCCCCTGCCTGCCCTTCTGTGTGTGAGATACATCGCAAAGCAAAAAAAAATAAAAACTATATATTTTGGAAGTTCTGTGGAGAATTGGTCATGCGTTTCCTGTAGATACGTCCATATTTACGCTAAAAAACAACCACCTCGATCCTAAATTCTCTAAGTATGTAATGTTTAAGGTTAATTGTTTAAAGTAGTTACCTGGAATAATGTTTGTTAAAGGTTAATTTAGACATTATATGATATTTTTAGACAGTGCATGCAAGATAAGCAGAGAGAGGAAGAGCCAGCAAGCAGCAAGAGAGCAGCTTAGTAATTCTCTAAGTAATACAAAAAGTAAAATAAATGTATATTGGTGGGGCCTATGTAATAGAAAAGGAAATACTTATGATCATTGGTGCGAAAAGGTTCCCGAGTGTAGGCTACGAACCGGTCGATGCTCAGGAGGCTGGTCCCCAACAGTTAGACCAGCGATCTTATCAAGGTGACCGGAAGCCGCTGGACAAGCGAAGCGCAGGATCTACCGTCGTGCGGATTATTAGGAAGGCCTATTTCCAGCATTAATAAAGGCTGGGACGATGATGATATTTACATTTTTAACATATTTTTTTTTCTATCTCACGCTTTGTTCTGCGTATTTAGGTACAAAGAACTTTATGTTAAAACACTGAACTTTTTGAACTTAACTTCGATTTATGTCTTATCGGAAAAGGAAATGACCCAGGAAGTTGCCAATCTGTTCAACATAACAATAAGCTTGGAATTACATTGTTCTAATTATTATTTAAATGAACGGTACTTTTATTGCCGTTAAAAGAAATATAATCTTTATGGTCGTAACCTCAGATGTTTATAGTCGTGTTTTAACAAAAAAATGTATTTTTAACAAGGTCATAAAACTTTTGCATGTTTTTTTTGCAAGGTGTTCAGTGGAACGATATAATTAGCTACTGCCCGAGCGTCGCCCGCGTAAATCTCGATTTATTCAATGGAAACCATCTGAGTTGTAACTACCTTCAGCACTTTAATTCTCCTTCGCATAATGATCGAATCGTAATCGAACGATTTTTTCATACTTAAGAATGGATATACTATATATTTTTGGTATGTTCTTTATTATTGCAATTATTGTAGTTTTTGTAGTAGGTTTACTAAGATGACATTTACTTTCAATGTAAAATTTTACACTGATTATTGATTATCTATGCTCATATATCAAGCTATATCTTTCTATTTATAAACGGACACTCAGTTTACTTTTTGAATGGGCTAACGTAAAATATAAAAACGTACAGTCTATTCCAAAAAATACATTTTATAAATGGTAATAAAATGCTCGCTCCAGGGTATTTCAAATGTGTCATCGTCACTTATAATAATATGATGAAAAGTTTTGATATAAAAATACATGTCTTGATGAGTTTCATTCGCCGGTTCTTCTCATGTCTGACGCACTAATATTAGTAAACTGGTGGTAAATTGTTTGACGTTCAAAATCGAAGCTTGTTACTTCTTATTAAATAAAAACTTTCTTATTAAATAGACTATTTACAAAATTCTAAGGTTTTTCCCAACTTTTACAGTCAAAAACTGTAAAACTTGGCTTGTGATTGTTAAAATTGGAAAAAGCTTAAATTTTTATAAATCGTATTAGATTATAAGTGAAATTATTTAAATATTTATTAAAATTATGTTGACAAGAGCCTTGTAATTTTTAGCATTATAATCATTTAGTGATTATTACTAACCCTGTGTGTAGATAATGTATATATTTATTCTAAAATATGTATTTTTTTTTGTTATAGGTAAAGTCAATTTTTAACTTGATCTTCTTTTTTTAATATGCATTCTCCTATTGTGTAATATTATTTTTTCTACCGTATAACCTCCTTCGTGTCTTCTCCATTCAACGTGACATTGGCGAAGTGATATGTGCTCAACTGACACGCTCGGAACGCCATAATCAAAGAACCATACCATACCATCATTTAGTGCTAGAGTTACTTTAGTAAATATTTTCCAATGAGCTACGAATGTCTTCCAATATACTTAGTTTTACACATTGATAAGAAATATTGTACAAATTAAAATTTTGTTTGTACACTGTGTTCATAGGTTTTTCTCCGGAGCCAATATATATAGACCTGAAATATTACTGACTCTCGAAGAAGCCATATAAAGTTGTTCATGAGTAAAACCACCAGTCCTTTAAGTCGATACAATTGGTTTTGAGGTTCTATCCCTGTGACTTATTAATTGTTATCGCAAGGCAAGTTCAGGTTAAATTTTTACCGTAAATTGTTAGGTATAAGCGGTATGCGTAGTAAAACATGATTTCACCAGCACTAACCCTAGTGAGAATTTCTGCTTTTGCAAATATCTCAAAAGCATTACCAGAACACAAATTAAAGTGTTATTTTGTTAGCAGGGAGACTTGAAAAACTCAACTGAGTAGTTCGTGGCGTCATTTTCCTCCAATGCCTTATCAGAGGAATTAAATATACGAAGTTGTATATTCATTTCCAAGAAATTCTACAATTTTTTGTATTTACTGTACCAGCTCGATCATAAAAGTAGGAATTTTGATTTGACTATTCTTTTCAAGAAGGAGAACTTTCCCAACTTTTAATATCATTTCAGAAAACGGCAGAGTTTGTCTTAAATCACGTCAGAATAAAATTATAATTTTACCCATAAAGTCTCGCAATCCCAGAACGTCCCACAATGTTCCGTCAACGGATTTTATTTCCTTTGAGTAAGTAGTATGGTAGTCTCATTCCATCTTATCTATCTATCTTATATCTATCTATATCTATTTATCTTATATTTATCTATATATATGAAAATAAGCAATCCTGTAACAACTTTATTTTTTCACAATTTCGTGAACCAAAATGGTTGGAATGTCACCAACATTTTACTGTTTTGCCCAAATCGGTTGGGATTTTAAACATGGCGTGTCTTTCAGCCATAATCAGTGAGAGATTGAGATCAGTGAGGGATTGAATCGAGAATACAATATCCTGTATAGAACAAAGGGAACAATTAATTGCGCTTTCATCTGCTGGCAGTCTAACACTATGGCCTTCCACATTATGCCTAGAAGTACGTAAAAATCGTCTGATAAACATTGTTTGTACTTTTCTTACAATCTTGAAGGATCAAGCTAATACTGAGGTGCACCAGCCCATAGGTGGGAACAGTATTCCATATGAGGCCAACCCTGGGCCCTATACAGGACCAAAGGGTGTTTTGGCGTGAAATACTGTCTCGCTCTGCTGATGACCCCCCGTTTTTTGAGGTCAACTTAGCCTTGCTTTCCAGATGATCGCAGTACTAGTAGTAGCTCAAAAAGCAGAGGCCCAATATACTGACACAGGGCGCGGCTTTAAGAGGGGTGTTCTTGAAAACTGGTTGATACGACAAATGGGGTTTTGTTAGTGGTTAACGCATAGACTTGTGTCTTCTGGGGGTTGACTTGAACCAGGTTCTTTTGACACCATTCGGAGACATTCTTGAAGGATGGCTCAATGGAAGACACAAGTTGATTTCGGCGCTGGTCGACGTTTTCCCGAGAAAGACTTGGACGGCCGGAGTATACAGCATCCACAGTGCTATCATCTGCATAACAATGTATGTTAGAGTCCTCCAACATATCATTGATATGCAGAAGAAATAGCGAAGAGGACAGCACGCAGGTTTGGGGGACGCCAGCTTTCACGGGCATATATTCCGTGCAGAAACCACCGATAGTGACCTTGATGCTGCGCCCTGTGAGAAAGCTAGCGATCCACTTGCATAAACTCTCGGTAAGTCCGTAAGATGAAAGTTTCGCACACACGATCGAAGGCCTTCGCGATGTCCAGACTAACTGCTAGGCCCTCTTCCTTGCTATCAATAGCCAGCGTTTGGTTAAGTAAACCAGAAAATCAACGGTTGAGCGACCTTGACGAAAGTCATATTAGTGGTCGTTAATCAATCGGTGATCAAACCACTAGATAAACCAAGAGCTGGTTATTAATTATGCTCTCCATAACTTTTGAGAGCAGGGAGGTGATAGTAATAAGCCTGTAGTTAGTTAGATCGGAACCATCGCCTTCTCTCGGAATCGGGTGGATAAGAGCGCTCTTCCACGAATCTGGGACTACGCCGATTGAGTAAGAGTGCCGAAAGAGACGCGTTAGCACCGGAGTCAGCTCAGGAGCACATGAACGGAGCACAAGAGGAGAGATACCATCTGACCCACTCGACTTGTGGATGTCCAAGGAGGACAGCGCTTGCCTAACAGCTTTCTGACAAATTTTAAAGTCAGGCGTTGAGTTCTGACACCGCGATATGGTTAGCGGCGCTGTTTTTTGGTCATCCATAGTTTTTACAAAGGAAAAAAGTCGGTCGTCGAAAAAACGTGGAGCAATAAGTCCAAATAGAAACATTCCCCACTATTAGGATGCTTTGTATATTCTCTGCCAAGAGCAGCATCTGGCAACATATTTTTTTTTGCCTTATTACCAGAGCGAAGAAATGAAACATTAAATATTTAAATTGAAAATATTAAATATTTTAATTTCCTCGACTGGGGATCGAACCCAGAACCTGTTAGTTACAGTCACACGCTTGTGACGCTGCGTCACGACAGGCCTCACAAATTTTTATTACTCTTCTCCTTCTCATAAATTGTTATTACTCTTCATGTTTTTTGCAAACATTTAATTTGCAAACATCCCCTTTTAGTTGAACATATAGTTGATTTTCGCGAATGTTACACATTTTACATAACCGGTTTTCACAGAGTATAAAACATTATAGCTCCTTCAATATTTTAATCTTATTAATATTTTAATATTATATGATGGGCAATTTAATTGCCTATATTGAAGGAGCTAAGGTTTTTTTATATCTTTTTTCTATTTTATTATTTTTTAATATTCTTCATATAGTATAAGTGATTACATAAATGTATTTAAGTAAAACACATCCATTTCTCTGTCCCAACCACACAGCTCTAATTTTATCCTACCACCTCATTATATCCACAATCATTACTTTAAGATGATTTATTATATTAATTAGATAGATTTGACGACAGCCAACGATTACAATTTAAACAAACGTCTTAACTTCTCCCAGGTAAACATTATACATACTAATTGCAAATCTTGATACACACGAAAACGACAATTAAATGCCAGGGTGTCTCCTTTACAGCATAAGATGCATCCACCCGTAGCAAATTTAAAATTACGTTGAAATTTTAAAAATAATATATATTCTATTACAATTTTTTATTATGTTACATGCATTTTTTTTTGTTAAAATATTTTATGTACAATATTAGTTAAGTTATAATTTATATTTACCTACCAGATATTCCATATCTTTATTTTTTTAGTCAATAAAAATATGTGTAAAGCTGCACATCTTTAAACAATTCTGTACTTTATTATTTCTTGTAGCTTAGCTTGAACGTTCATCAGATGTTGTGTCATTACGCTCGATGACTTTTGTCAAGACACCATTTCATTATTGTTCATGAGATATTCCAAATCTTCAATTTTCATATTTCAATGTTGGCTTATAACTTTTGTAAACAGAATTTCAATATTTCTTATAGTTTAGTTGGACTTATGGTTGTTTATCAGAAGTTCCAGATCTTCAATTTTAATATCTTATTGTAAAATGCTCATCACCCCTTGCATAACAACTTTTGGTATGGACGCATTCAATCATTTCTCATAGTTAATCTGGACCCCAGCTGTGCTGCATCAGGTGTAATATTCAAAATCAAATATGGCCCATGTTCTGCCCAGACCAAATAACAATACGAAAATATATCATTGAAATGGGTCAAATAGATTCAATATACAGACACGACATTTGACTTTTTTATTATAATATAAATGACATGAATGATACGATTAGTTCCTTGAGTGGACGCCGAACCAGTAACTGTTATTGATTTGAGGTTTGAGGGCTGTGAGACGGTCATATAAGTACATATCCAACAGTGAGCAAAACAAAAATATTCATGATTTCGCAAAACTGGCTAATATAAAGACGTACATATATTCGTAACAGTATATCTTGTTTTTTATGTGGACTAAGATTAATAGAACTACTTAAGGATTCTTAGTAGGTAGTTATAAAAAATCTTATTAATTAAAAGCTAACAAATAATATATATTGTTTTATACTGTTCGTTTTTTGTTCCAAGCGTCGATGGGGCTGGAACATTTATTTTAAATACTGTAACTAAACACTTTATTGTTAGGCGAGTTGAAATTGGAAAACTAGTGTTAAGACACTTCTGTCCGTTACTCACTTTCCGCCAATTTCAGATATTGCGTGTTGAGTGATGGATCTCATCACCGCTCTTAGCCTCGTTACCAGAGCGAAGAATGTGAACGTATTAAATATTTCATTTGAAAATATTTTTGACGTATTATATTATATTATATTATATTAAGTATCTTTTCATTATTTTCAATTTAGGTGGATAGTGGGGAACGGAAGTGGAACGGAGTGTCTTAACACTAGGTTCCCAAGTTCCCTCTGCCTACCCTGGCATGTGCGTGAAGCTGAGTGAGTGAGTAAAATATTAAGTATTTTATGTTCTTATGTAGTAAATATTTTAAATTTTAGATATTTTTCCTTTTATTGTTTCATACATTGAGGCATTGCGTGTTGAGAGGCGTAACTCAACGCCGCGTTTTGATTTTATTTCTTTAATAAAATATATAACGACACATTTGTTTAAACAATATTATCTTTAATTTTACGAAGCAAGGTGTGAAACAAAGTGGTGAACGAAACGGAGTGTCTTTACACTAGGTTCCTCCTGCCTTTCCTGCCACGTGCGGGATACAGCGTGAATGAAAAAAATGAAGAAAATTGTTAACGTACAAAACGATTACATAAACATATTATAAACAATATAATATGAGCCTAAATTCATATGATGAAGTCATTATTTCTTAATTACTTTATCAAATATTAGTATTTCTTGCTATAAAAATGCTCAGGTTTTTGTTTAATTACGTAAATTGTAATATTTGTTTGCAACATAACTTTACATATCTTTTTTAATGAACAATCTTTTATTTATACCTAATTAACATGGTATATAACTTTTGTAACTTATTATTTGATAATTTTGTAACTGTTTTTTTTGAAAAAACGTTTTTTTTTATTTCGGTCGTATGTTTGTGTAAATGTTCGTATACTTGTAACGGAATCATTGAACACGACTTTGGATAACTTTGATTACATTGCAATGCAGTAATATATTTTTACTATGTTTTAAAGTGTTATTCCACACTTAGGACAGAAAATACTAAACTTATATTTAAAAAGCGTATATTTTTTTTTAAAAAGCGTATAAATTTTTTTTCCTGTCCTGCTTCGTTCAAAATTTTTATACGCTCTTTAAATTTAAGTTTTGCAGTAATATATTTTCTTTTATGGATAAGACACGGCAAACGAGCATACTTGTCCCCTTATTGTAAGTGTCACCGTCGCCCAAGGCCCAGTGTCACTCCAGAGGAGCTACAGGAGCGTTGCCGGTCCTTATGATGGATGGGCACCGGGGCCCGGCATTACCCAATGCGAAACGTAGTGGCGGAAGCAACTACTTACAAAAAACATGCTTTTGTGAGAAATATTACTAAAAGGTAACATATTTTTTTTAATTAACATCATTTAAATACAACATCAGCTTTTGTTTATATAAATTTTAATTTTTAATAAATCTTATAACATGTATCTCTTTTCAAACTCCTTCGTATGTTTTTCGTAAAATCGGACATTGGCGAAGTGACACAATGTTAGAACAGAACAGAACATAAGAAGTCTAGTGTAAACTCTCCGTTTTTTATTTTCTTTATAAAATGTTCCATTAGATAGATTTATCATTATATGTTTTTGTTATATGCCTTTTCATTTTTGAGTTTGAGTATTCTTGAGTTTGTCGTGGCGCAGCAGCATAGTAATCAGACTGTACACGTAAACGTTTGTGGGATTATTAACTGTGTTCGGGGAGCGAAGAGTGATGCCACAAGATTCTCTGCTTACCTCTCTCTGACTTTTTGAATTGCAACTTAAGACCCCTTAAGTCTCCATTAAAGGTAAACAAAAATATAATCTAAGTCCAAAGAGATCATCTGAAAGATAAATATAATTACTTGTTTTGTTTTGAAAATATCTTCAATTATTACATAACTTCCATGTATAGTTTTTATCTTTAAAAATATGTGTAATCATAAATAAGCGTCCGTATATAAAAGATGTATAAAAAAATCTTATACCATTTTAAATGTAATAGGGGTGTAGATTGTGGTTTTGCATGTTTGTCTGTCCGTTTGTACGCACTAATCTCTTAAACGCTAATCAGATTTAAATGCAGTTTTCACTATTGTACTTTAGCGACCACCTCCACCATCCACTTTTAGTGTTTGTTTTAATTAAATCAGATGATAAATTAAAAAATATATTAAATCCATGTGACATTTTTTTTAAATTTTAGTTTTTGATGTATAGATACTCTCTTAAAAGTGATAATGTCATTAGAACGAGAAAGCAATTTAAATAAATAAACAAAATAGTACCTATAATTTAAGCGGGCGAAGCCGCGGGCAGGTCACTAGTCATAAATACATTTTAGCACAGCAAGTACTTATGTGAATGAAGTATATTTAATTTGTTTTATATTATCCGAGTCATAAAACACATAAACACACAAAAAATGTTCAATATCATGCTTAAAAATTTTAATAACATTATAAAACTCTGCAGCGTAATATCTAAAAATAGAAATAAATCTCGATTTTGTTTAAATATTTATAACTAAAAAGGTGGCACTTGTTGATAGTAGGTGATTTTTTATTTTACCAATAATTAAAACAACGGTATCCATTGAATAAAATGGCATAAAATAATATAATCTAATAAAAAAATATAGAATGAGGCCTGTGTGGCGCAGCGGCACAAGTGTGTGACTGTAAACGAGAGGTTGTGGGTTCGATCCCCACTCGGGGAATTTTATTTATTCAATATTTTCAAATATAATATTTGCATTTATTCGCTCTGGTAATAAGGAATAGTGCGGCGTTGACCTCCGCCATACGCAATTCCTCAAATTCGGCGGAAATCAGCGAACGGAAGTGGGACAGAGTGTCTTAACCCCAGGTTTCCAAGTTGCCTCTGCCTATTCTGCCATGAGCGGCATACAGCGTGAAGCTGAACAAAAAAATATACTTAGAAAATGTCTCAAGACTTACACAAAGTTATAACCAAAAGAGAAATTCTCAGTTCCATTGACAGAAGTTTAATGTGGTTATATTTTTTCGCAAAAAAGAGGGATTGAGGCCTGTCGTGGCGCAGCGGCACAAGCGTGTGACTGTAATCAACAGGTTCTGGGTTCGATCCCCAGTCGAGAAAATGAATATTATTATTCAATATTTTCAAATACAATATTTAATGTTTGTATTTATTCGCTCTGGTAATAAGGCAAAGCGCGGCGTTGGGTTCCGCCACTCGACACGCAATGCCTCAAATTCAAAAAAAGTGGGTATGAAAGTGGGACGGAGTGTCTTAACACTAGGTTCCCGGGTTCCCTCTGTCTATCCTGCCTCGTGTGGGATACAGCGTGAAACAAAAAAGAGGAGGCTACTAATTGATACCCTCCTCGTTTGGTTAGAACTTTGTGCAAGTGGTGAGACATTTTCAATTTTTTTTCTATTTTCAATTTGCTTTTCTTGTATGTGTCACAATGTTATATAAAAAAAATATTTGCTAGTAGTAAATAGTATGTATTTTATTTTAATCATGTTAATATATTGACACATTGCGAACAAGTTTAAGATCGACGAGACGATCGCTGTTTTGTACATTATTCTTACAAGTATAAAAGGTCATCCGAATCATATGTGTACAAACAAGTAAACCTTTTTTATACTTTGTCGCGGCTTTAAGTATGTAGGTTTAACTTGTTATCGATGGCCTTTTGTAAAGGATTTTGTTTTTATTATCGAAATGAGAAAAGATCATAAGGTAGAGTGGTAGCATAGGTACAATATTTTTTCAAAAATGAAATTTGCCTCAAATTCGGTGGAAAGGGGGGAACGGAAGTGGAACGGAGTGTCTTAACATTAGGTTCACAAGTTCCCGCTGCCTACCCTGAAATGCAGTGTGAAGCTGAGAAAATGAAATTAATATAATGTTAATTTTGTTGGTAAGTTAGTATCCAAGCCATGCCCTGCATAGTTATAATACAAAACACAACAAACAAATAACACAGCTTCGCGCTGTACCCCGCACATGGCAGTGTAGGCAGAATGAACTAGGCGGTCATGTATGGGAAAAAGGGAGATCAGAGCTTACTCTCCTTATGTTAAATGCGATTGCGACGTTTCTGCGTCTTCGGTATGTTCCCAGTAACCGTTTACTACCGTTCCGTTTATTGACAACGCTCTGGCGTCCATCGCCCTGCCGCGTGTAGACGCGTAGCTTCTTCGCGGTTGTTCTATGATTGAGAGGATGCACCTGCCACGGTCGCTAATTTGTTGCATACAATAGTTGTTGAGATTTCAAAGAAATATTAAAAAGTAGAAGCAATCGCGACCCCTAGTGGTGTGCGTGTACCAATACAATGATGATGACATATTAAATGTAATTTTCATTGTATTATATTACAATGTATTTATGTAATCAACATGTACCAGTCGTTAGGTGAAATGAAACCAATGATATACAATATTTAGCGATCAAATATAAATATATAGTATAATGTGTGTATAAGTGTACTTTGTATAGATATAAGAACAACGAATGATGTTTAAAAAAAATTATAATAATCGTATAGAACAAGCAGACGAAGCCGCGGGCGGGACGATTGTACAAAATAATTATAAACCTCGAGATATGGACGCTTTTGCGTTGAAGAATAAAAGCTCTAAGTCCATATATAAACTTTACACTAGAGAACCTAGAAGACAGTCCAATACACATTGCGTATTGAGTGATGGGACTCAACTCAAACTTAAATTCAAGTTTTGGTATTAGAGAAAATAAAGATATTAAAAATGCTTCATTCATTCGAATGGGAATCGATCCCACAGTTGCGTTTACATATGGACACTGTGCCGCTGCACCATGACACCCACATTACACAAGTTCGTCCTAGACACAATGACTAGAGCATATCATTATTTACAATGTAAATAATTGGAATCGCTAATCAAATTAATAATATAACTACTCGTATTTATAAAATTAATCTCTTTGGTCTTTAGAGGATTCCGTCCCAATATTTTTTTATACTGTAAGGCAAGTATTCTTTTTTTTTAGCTTCATGCTATATTCCGCACGAGGCAGAGTAGGCAGAGGGAACCCGGGAACCTGTGATGACCCAGGACACTGCGTTCCACTTCCGTTCCCCACTTTCCGCCGAATTTGAGGCATTGCGTGTTGAGTGACAGAACAAAACGACGCGCTTTGCTTATTACCAGAGCGAAGAAATGAAACATTAAATATTTAAATTGAAACTATTAAATATTTCATTTCCTCGACCGGGGATCGAACCCAGAACCCGTCGGTTACAGTCACACGATTGTGCCGCTGCGCCACGACAGGTCTCAAGTATTCTACAGATTTGTTTACATGTGAAATGTAAAAAATCATATTTTTGTATCTGTTGTTTGCGCTGACTTCGAAGGTGCTGGGGCACAAGCGTGATTGTAAACGATATGGTGTGGTTGAAATAATTAATATTTTTATTTCTTCGCTTTGGTAACAAAGCAAAGCGCCACACAATGTGTCAAATTCGGCGGAAAGTGGGGAACGGAAAAGAGTGTCTTAACTTCCCAAGGTTCCCAAGTTCCCTCTGTCTGTCAGCCCTGTCTTGTGCGGAATACAGAGTGAAGCTGAAAAAAGGAAACAAAAAAATATACAGAATTATTATATGTATATTAATTAATAGATTTCTCCTTAAAAATGATTAAAAAGTTCTTGGGGTGTATGATTCTCTTTTAAATGCAATTCTATAAGACTCACTTCTCCTTAAAAAACAGGGTCGTTCCTAGTTTAAGGAGTTAGAGACCTTCTTAAAATAGTATAACTTGTACAATCCTTCTTGTAATATCATTGGTAGTAGTTACTTTCTTCGTGGAAAATAAAGAATTGTTATAATCATTCAAGTTTCGACACCCTCAAGCAACTACGCAGTGCTTCAGTACCTATGAAAACTTATAGGGCTATGATAATTAACCTTACTATTTTAAAATCTATTCGTTATTTTTATTTAAGTTTCCAGAAGAAAGACCAACTGCCATACTGCGTCACGGACACAAAATCATGTTTATTGTGCCCTTTTGTGGTGCAGGAGCACAGTCGTCCATCCAAATATTTAATTGTTACATTTCATCGTTCTAGTAACAAGGTAAAACGCGGCGTTGAGTACTGCAACTAAACACGCAATGCCTTAATTTCAGCGAACTGTCAGGAACGGAATCAATAATAACAAAGTGTCTTAGCATTAGGTTCCCAAGTGCCCATTGCCTATCCTGCCAAGTACGGGATACAGCGTGAAGTTAAAACTAAATCATAGGGTGTTTACAAACTTACTTACTCGGCTTCACGCTGTATCCCGCACATAGCAGGGTAGGCAGAGGGAACTTGGGAACCTAGTGTTAAGACACTCCGTTCCACTTTCGTTCCCCACTTTCTGCCGAAATTGAGGCATTGCGTGTTGAGTGGTCTGTCGGTTACAGATACGCGCTTGTGCCGCTGCGCCACGACACACCTCGACTTACTTACTTACTTGAGTTAGTTATTATTACGAAAGCTCACGTTTATACTATACAATACTTAGTTCATTTAAGCGTTACTCTCTCGAGTTACTGCTCGTGTGATAGTGTACAGTGTACAGTGATTAGTAACACGATGTGGTCATGTAGTGTCGTATTTCTCCTTTTTATGTTCACGAAGTGTTCTTGTGTGATTTATTATTTAAATGGTGAGTTAGAAAATATAAATTGATTTGAACCTACTATATATAACGATTCATTAAAATATACACATACATATGTGTAAGTCTAAATAATATTACCGGAAATGCCTATAATGATATCTGGGAAATAGAAATTTTGATAAGCGGTCTTACTTATAGACCTCAATTAGCGCTTAACTAACATAAAAGTCTAATTTAATTAAAGGATGAACTATTTTTTAGTCAAATGTTAAGATGTCAATTTTACCGGTGGCTTAATAAATACTTATACTCTATGTAATAATTTACTTTCTATGGTTTCTTATTTTAGACAATAGGTAGTGACACGATGTGGTGTCATAGTGTCGGATTTTTCCTTTTTGTGTTTATTACGTGTTATTGTGTAATCCATTACTTAAAAGGGGTGAAAGGAAATAAAATTTTGTGTGTAAATTATTAGAAAATACAAATGGATGTTTATGTTTGTTTATCCTGAATTCTATTTCCGGAAATTGATTCACATTTCCGATTTACGATTCTCAGTAGGTAAAGCGCTCAGTTAAGAATAATATTACTCAAAATATGAGTAGTAATATTGACCATTGATCATAGGAAGATTTCTGTGCCCCAGTTTTAAATATTATAATACATAAAATATTTGAATACAATACTTAAGAAAAATTATCACTGTCGTATATCATATACGAGTATATACATATTATGTAATATATATATATATATATATATATATATATATATATATATATATATATATATATATATATATATATATATACTTTTTTAAATTCGTATATTTATGCATTTACATACATACGTATGTATGTAAATGTTGAAGGTTGTTTGAGGAAGTAAATCGTTGCCAATTAGTTAAAATTGGAAATACTGCTGTATTCCAAGAAAAATTACATTTGGAATTCTCCAGGGATCCATATTAGAGCCTCTATTGTTTTTAATTTATATAAATAGTATTAATCAGATTGGATTAAAAGGGGATCTTTCTCTTTATGCTGATGACTTGACCATTAAAGAATTATTATTATTAGAAATATTATATATATACTTATATATATATATATATATATATATATATATATATATATATATATATATATATATATATATATATATATATATATATATATATATATATATATATATATATATATATATATATATATATATATATATATATATATATATATATATATTTAATATACTTATAAGTCATGTCTTTGTAAGTCTCTCTCTCAGCTTCACGCTGTATCCCGCACACGGTAGGGATGGAAATCCGAAGTTTCGAATATTTTGCAGTAGTCCGGGTCGACTGAGGTGGTATCTGTCTATGCAGAGGAAACCAAAAGTGGGTGAACCCACTTGAGGAATTGAAATAATAATATAATATATTAATTTGATTTTGGAAACGAGATTAAGCGCGAAAAGTGGGAAACGGAAGTGCCTTAAAGGAATGTCTTAACACTAGGTTTAATTTTTGACACTTCTAAATGAGCCTGTCCCAGTTCGTCTGTCCGTAGTCTTAATTTCAATAGCCTCGCCATCATTCTAAAGATTCTCAGTTCTCAGTAGCGAGGGTGTGTGGTTTATGAAACCTGATACAGTAATTGAATTTATTCAGATACTCATTCTTATAATCCGGTTAAATTATTCCGTTTATTTTTTTTTTGCTTCACGGTGTATCCCGCACGAGGCAGGGTAAGCAGAGGGAACCCGGGAATCTAGTGTTAAGACACTCCATTCCACTTCCGTTCTCCACTTTCTGCCGAATTTTAGGCATTGCGTGTTGAGTGGCGGAATTCAACGCCGCGCTTTGCCTTATTACCAGAGCGAAGAAATTAAACATTAAATATTTAAATTGAAAATATTAAACATTTCATTTCCTCGACTGGGGATCGAACCCAGAACCTGTCCGTTACAGTCACACGCTTATGCCGCTGCGCCACGACAGGCCTCAAAATAGTATATCTTATAGTGCTTAAAGACATATAATGTACAATGCAATTTAAATAATCTAATTTCTTGTAATTGGTCACTAGTATACAATTTATTTTTATTTAAAGTGTGTAATTTATTATGACTAAATGTTTATTGTACAGATTAAAATGGAAAAGGCTTTGTTTATTTAACAATTGTCCCTTTTTTCTTGTTTTTTATACATTGGACAACAATGAGTTATCTAATGTATAAAAAAACAAGAAAAAAAATCAATTTACAATAATTATATGTACATTCTGTTATATTATATTATAGAACTAAACTCTTCAGATATTGTCTAACGGTCAGACCAGATTATATAGGGTGTCCAGAAAATAGAAACGAATATTGAAGTCCTATATTGTTTTGGATTCAACTTACAAAATTTATAAAAATATTTTCTTACATTATAATGTCTGTCGTGGCGCAACGGCACAAGCGTGTGACTGTATTCGATATGTTGCGGATTCAATCACCACTCGAGGAAATGTAATATTTAATATTTTCAATTTAAATATTTAATGTTTTCGTTTTTTCGCTTTGGCACAATGCAAAAACGCGTATGTATAATAAAATTCCACAAGTAATTTTAAATTTGCCGCTTTAACCTTTGCCAAAAATTTAAAGTGAATGTTAAAAATATATTGTTAGGCAAAGCAATTTATTCAATTCAAGAATACTACAATGATAAGAGTGCGTGAGATTCAACGCTGTTGGTACTCACTCAGGAAGCTATGTTATATATTTACTTTAATTGATATTTTGAAAAGAGCAACTGTTGAGTTTCTTGCCGGCTCTTTTCAGCAGACCCGCCTTCCGAGCCGGTGGTAGCTTCCTGTAAGGACTGACACTACAGACATTTATATGTAACTTGACGATTCAAAAATGCTTAAATGGCCTAATTGAATAAAGAATATTTTGATTTTGATTTTGATTTTAATTATTTATTACTAATTAAATCTCTTTAGGCCTCTAGGCTAATCATGTTGGTAGTGCGTTTGACCTTATTTGAAGATGATCATGTTTAACTTATGTGTCTTTCCTTGTTTACTAACTTATTAGACAAAACTTGACCTAAAAAAATATAACTATTATTAACATTCGATTGAACATCGAGTAATCAACGTTAGCTCAAAGCTCGAGCTCAACGCTGATGTGTTATACGCAAAATTTAGACACGGCTATAATTCGATGCGAAAAACAATTATTGATTACAAAATAATTGCCATATTGAAAAAAAAAACATTTAGGTATATCTGGTAATCTTTACGACGTATTGGTGTCATGGTGTCATGTGTCATTGGTGTATGTTAGCAAATATTGATATTTATAGCTTCACGCTGTATCCAGTTCGTAGCCGGGTGAGCGGAGGGTATCTGGGAGTTGACTTTTAAAAATAACTACTATTAATACAGTCCTCATTAAAACACTTTTATTTCCTATTTCACTGTCGAGTTCTGGCGGCGTTGCTTGCTGAGTGTTGGAATTTAACGCCGCGCTTAACCTTTTTACTCCAAACATGTTTTTTTTTTTAAATTAAAAGGTAACCTTTATGTTATCGGGTTAATGGAAGGAACTCCATCGAAACATATATTTTTTTTCCCGCTCTAGAAATAAGACAATGTGCGACGCATAGTTCCGCCACAGTGTCCCGAAAATTTTACAGAAAATGGAGAACATAGTGTCTTAACACAAGTTTTCCTTTGCTTAGCCAGGTATATGCGGGGGCTATAATGAAATAATGAAGAAAGAATAAATTAAAATATTCATAATTTTAGCGTTATTGTGGCCGATTTTATAACAAATTTTAAAGATAGCGTATTGCTGCCGATAACAGAGTTAACGGTGCCTTAGCTAGCATTGTTGAGACGTCGACACGTCAGCATAGCTGCGCGTTTGGCCGTACACAATGCAGTGTCGGTACCGACACTGTTATACGGCAGCGAAACGTGGGTATTACAGAAAAAGAATGTGAGAAAGATGCATACTGTAGAGATGGATTCTCTTCTTAGAATATGAAAACTCAGTTTAGCTACCATATGTTAAGTCAGACGCTAATGCGTAATGATTACATAATACAGTTAATGTATAATCTTTTTTAAGGTTAATTATAAGAGCCATTAAGTTGTTCTGATGATTAGATTTTTCTAAGAAAGGTTAGTAGAGCGTTTAGTTGAGATGGTCGCGTCATTTTTTCGTTTATTATAAAACAATGGACATTTTAGAGTAAAAATAACTGTTATTAATTTTTATAGAAGAGAAGAATTTTAGAGGCCTGTCGTGGCGCAGCGGCACAAGAGTGTGACTGTAACCGATAGGTTCTGGGTTCGATCCCCAGTCGAGGAAATGAAATATTTAATATTTCTTAATTTAAATATCTAATGTTTCATTTTTCTTCGCTCTGGTAATAAGGCAAAGCGCGGCGTTGAGTTCCGCCCGAATGCCTCAAATTCGGCGGAAAGTGGGGAACGGAAGTGGAAAGGAGTGTCATAACACTAGGTTTCACTTCCGTTCCCTCTGCCTACCCTGCCTAGTGCGGGATACAGCGTGAAGCTGAAAAAAAAAAAATCAATCAATGCAATCTTTCGATATCGGGCTGGAACGGAGTGCCTCATCACTATATATGCGGGATAGAGGGTGAAAGTAAAAAAAAAACTAGGGACAATTTTTCAATTGTGAACTATATAAAGTTAGATCTCCACACTGTATCCCGCACATGGCAGGGTAGGTAAAGGGACTGGGGAACCAAGTGTTAAGACACTCCGTTCCGTTCCATTGAAGAAATGAATATTTTTAGTCATTTCCACCAGTGGGAATCGAACTCACAACCTGTCACGTTTACAGTCACCCGTTTGTGCCTGCCACCACAGGCGTCATACATTTAATATATCGAAAGTATAGATTATGTTAAAAACTTAAACAAGTTATTATGAATATTATAATAATAAACACTTCATATATATTATTTTGATTCACGCTGTTTCCTGCACGTAGCAGGGCAGACGAAGAGAACCTAGCAACTTAGTGTTCATACACTTCCGTTCCCTATTTTCTACTAAATTTCTGAGGTTTCTACTAAATTTCTGAGGTATGCTGTGAGTGGCGGAGATTAAGTTTTCCTCGTTACCAGAAGGAAAATTTTAAGTATTTTATTTGGGAATCGAACCCATAACCGTCTGTTTGTTTTCGTTTTCTTAGGTATTTCAAGAAGTCCCCTAGTCCACTTAGATTCCTATATTTAACTTTATAGGTCCAATAGTCTCATCTGTACACTCAGTAATCTATACCTACTTGTAATAAATCTATAACTGATCACTGTCTTTATATGAAAGATATATATAGATATGAAAGATATATATATATATATATATATATATATATATATATATATATATATATATATATATATATATATATATATATATATATATATATATATATATATATATATATATATATATATATATATATATATATATATATATATATATATATATATATATATATATATATATATATATATATATATATATATATATATATATATACATTAAAAATGCTTAAAAGTGGACGTTTGTTAATGCTATTAGGCCCTAAATTATATAATTAAATATTTTGTCTGTTTGCCTGTTTGTTTGTTTGTTTGTCTGTGCGTTTGTACTCCCTAATCTCAGAAACGGCTAACTAATTATATATTAAATGTAGTTATCATTATTAAATTTTGACAATACTTCCTTAACATTGTTTATTTTATTTCCATTGGGTTATAAATAAGAAAGTTATGTCAATTTAAAGTATTTGATTCGATAACTATGCTACAATATTTTTGTTCGATCCCCAGAGGAAATGGAATATTTAATATTTTCAAATCAACATTTTTAATGTTTTCATTTCTTTGTTCTGATGGCAAGGCAAAGCGCGGCGTTGAGTTCCGGAGGAAAGTGGGGAGTGGAAGTGGAAGGGAGAGTCTTAACACTAGGTTCCCAAGTTCCCTCTGCGTACACTGTCATGTGCGGGATACAGCTCGAAACTGAGTGAAAGAGTGAATGTTATTATAACACGCAATGCCTCAAATTCGGCGGAAAGTACGGAACGGAAGTGAAACGGAGCATCTTAACACTAAGTTCCCAAGCCCTCTGCCTACCCTGCCAAGTGCGGGATACAGCGTGAAGCTGAGTAAGTAACACAAGCAGGCGAATCCGCGAGCGGGTATATATTTATCATAATCATGAAAGTCTAACGTGGAATAGTTGCAATGGAGCTGCGTAACCCCAATTACCGACAGTTTATATAAATTGAGTAATATAATAATTATTATGCAAGTAATATAAATTATTAGCAGTCAGTTTAATTATATTTTTTTTGCAGTAAATCAGTTTTACCCTAAATGGTTAAGGTGACTAAGAAATAATAGAATAAATAACAATAGTAATTTAAATAAAATATCCTTATACTTTTTTTAAGCGGAGATAATCTTTTTTCTGTCTTATATAAAAGAATGAAAACAATAACTCGTTATACTTATATAGGAATACATACATTTTTTTAATTTTATCTACAAACAAAGATGTATAATATAAATGTAGATGCTCACTTCCTCTGGGAGGTCCTTAATGTTTTAATTGTCCAGCCTCTATTATAATCGATGATAAACTTTTGAAAGTTGAGGTTATAACTGTCTCCGCTGAGTTCACTGTCGGTATAATATTATTATTGTAGATTTCTCCTTCTTCCATCCAAATTGCGTGACGTGTATATGACGGCGGAGCTCAACTACGCACTTTGTCCACCGGAGTAGGGACTTATAAATAACGAAAAACTGATTAAATAATTGAGGCCTGTCGTGGCGCAGCGGCACAAGCGTGTGACTGTAGACGATAGGTTGTGAGTTCGATCCCCACTCAAGGAAATGGAATATTTAATATTTTCAATTTAAATATTTAATGTTTTCATTTCCTCGCTCTGGTAACAAGGCAAAGTGCGGCGTTGAGTTCCGCCACTCACCACGCAGTGCCTCAAATTCGGCGGAAAGTGAGGAACGGAAGGGGAACGGAGTGTTGTTAACTAGGTTTCCAAGTTCCCTCTGCCTACCCTGCCAAGTGCGGGATACAGCGTGAAGCTGTTTAAATAATCGTTATGCTTCTGATAAAACCCTCATTCATCTGTTTACAGTCTGATGGAGCGAGTCAGCACATTTCAGCACGACCACCTCAATGGAGCTTTTAATTATTTTTTCTTATTTAGCTAATATCATTGCTAAATGACGATTATTAGCTTTCCACATTATCCTAATGATAACAGAGGGAACCTGGGAACTAGTTTAATTCAAATTCCACAGTTTTTGTCTCACTTAACTCCGAAATCTTCAGGCATTGCATGTTAAGTGAGCGGAGCTTAGCTTATCAACTAAAGTTGAAGAGCAGAGGCTGAAAAATATAAAATGTAAGATATTTCATTTCTTCGGAAACGAATAAAACCTAATATACAACTATCCAGGAGAAGTTAGTTAGTATTTATTTATATATTAAAAAAATAACCGTTTATTCCAGACACAGAATATGGACGTATGCCGCCGAAATATTCTCTTGATGACTATGATGATTGTATGCAGCAGCCTAGTGGACGTTACTGTACTATTGACTTTGAATTGGTGTCAGACAAGCCAAGTGACCTTTTAAAATTAATACAGGTTTTGTACATTCTTAAAATTTGCAACATTATTAAATATTGTCGGAATATTAAATTTGGAAAAGGAAAATATTTTTATCTTCATGCTGTGATGAATCACTCATAGCAGTTTTGTCCTGCTGCTATGAGGGATTCATCACATCCTCCTGGATCCTGGGAACCCAGTGACAAGACACTCTTTTTCCATTTAACGTGGGAAACTAATGTAGTAAACGCGATGTAAACGGATGTTTCCAAGCAGTGAGCTTGGAAACATCTTCTTTGGGCTGCATACCCTGTTGTGTGCGATATAATAATAGTATCAATATATGTAATATTGACGAAAAACATACATGTGATCTATTTTAGGAATATTCTGAAGTAACAACAACACACTTTAACCACACAAAATTGAAATATGGAATATGTCTATCCGGGAGATGTCAAAATTATACACAGAATATAACAGCGGTCTCAAAATACACCTTTGAGGGGTGCCTTAATGATTCTCTTTGGAAGAATTATGAATTGAAGGCGAGGGTGACCCGTCACAATTGTTTTAGTTTGACTGATAGAATTGCAGATATTGATGCTGCCGACTGGATCGTGGCTTTTATATTAGGACTTATTGTAATGCTTAATGTTGTTGGAACTTTGTATGGCCTATATAAGTCAGATACAGCAGAAGGTAATGTTAAACAATACAAATATTTTTACTAATTTTTAAGTGATAACCTATAATTAGAAAAGAAAAATATTTACTTGCAAAACGTATAAAAAGTTGAACGTAGAGAAATTCGACATAGTTTGATGAGAACGTACGGCTTGGTGGTCAGAGCGCTTAAATTGTACCCAATAGGTACGAGTTTTATTACCGCTACTTTAATTTTTTATAGGTTTTATATAAATATATTTTGTGATTAAGTAATAGTATATAGTGTGACTATAAATGCGACAGCTGTGAACTTGATCCCCATTTAAACCATTTTTTGTTTTTGAGCTTAACTCTGTATCCAGTAGGTAGAAAGATTTTGGGAGCTTTGCGTCAAGTTAATCTGTTCCGATTAAGACAGTTAGCGCATTATTTCCCCTTTTTACCGAATTTTTGTTTAACTAGATCTTTTGTTTTTAATATGCATTCTTTTAGTATGTAATATTATTTTTTCTACTGTCATACTTCGTGTCTTCTCCATTCAAAGTGACATTAACGAAATGATATGTGCTCAATTGGGACGCTTGGAACGCCGTAAACAAAGGATCATGCCATACCGATTTTTTGGGGAATTGCATGTTGAGTTATGAAACTTAACATCGCGCTTTGCCTCGTTGCCAGAGCGAACCAATTAAAATATATTTTTTTAAAATTTTTGCGATAGGAATACAACCCACAACCTATCGGATTGACAGCAGCTGCGCCACGAAATATCCAATTTTAGTTTAATAAAGATTATTGCTTGTTCTGAAAGATAAAGCGAAGCCTTGATTTCCTTCATTCAACACATTTGCGTCTCTCATTAATTCTTTAGAAAGTTAAGAAATTGGTACTTATTTAGAATTATACGTTCTCTCAATAATTTTTTATCTATGCTAATATGGATTAACACTTAACAATTAATAAAAATATTTAATAAATTAGTGCCTAATACGAGGGTTTTCTATTATATATATTTAACCCATCAAATTTGTTGCAAATGTGACATTGCATTAATAACAAATATCGGTGATGCTCGTTCTTATTGCAATATTTGCTTTTCCACAGTAATATGCCTATATATTTGCCTTTTTTAGATAGTTCAATACTATTATGCTTCTCAATAATTCAAAACTTGAAACGGTTGAGTTATCAAGAGAAATCTGATCGTAGATTATCTCGTCTGAAGGTGCTAAATGCTATAAAGTAAGTATAATTATATATTATTATTCCGTTCAAGAATATTAAAAGATTATGGTAGAAACATGTGGATATGAAATCATTTGAATTTTACTGCTAGCTGCCATTGTTATATTTAATATAAATAATGATTTGTAAATAACTAAGTTTGAAAAGTGCAACCATGAGTCACTTTGTGGGGTCTTTTCTGCAGAATTGCTTTAATGGTGATAATTTTATGTTCCTTCGAAAATACGATTGCAAGAGCCATAGAATATTTAAAAAATTAATTTGATTGATGGATATCTAAATATAAAACTAATTTAAAAAACTGACTTTTTATACCTATTCTACCTTTACCCAATTGTAAGGAAAAGTTTGCATAGCTACATATCTTATAGGGGTGTTAACACCTTTGAGAAATACCTCGAAATCGATAAAGCTACTGAATCGTTTTTGATGAAAGTTGAACTGCTCGCTAAGATGGAACATTTCTGTAAGACAAAGCGTGACGTTGAGTTCCACCACTTTTTAAAATTGGGCGTAAAACGAGAAACGAAATGTCTTAATACAAGCTCTCTGTTTCCCTTGCTACGAGTAGATGCGGGATAGAGCGTGAAGCTATTTCATTTTTTACTCTTTCGCTCTCTAATTTGTTTGTCTTTCAGAACAGTAATACTCGTGGGTGTTGTAATGGCTCACAGTTGTTATCCAGTTTTGATTGCAACAGAGAATTTGCATAATTTAGAATTGGTATGATTTTTACTATACATATTTTATTTATAAAGAATTTTTAACAGTGAAGTGAAATAAAATAACCTGAAAATTGTAAATGACGCGAATGTATTATAACATTTGAAACACCTAAAATAAATTTTATTTCATGTAACAACGAAACGGTTTTCATGATGTAACATGACCTATATCCTTCCTCGATAATATTCAACAAAAAGCCATGTTTTTATATGAACAAAAAGTTTTTGAGGTTCAAAAGCCCCCAAGTATTTGATTTTTGCCCCCAAGTATTTAGTTTTAGTTTCCTTAGAGTGGAATTAAAATCTGAAAAATCTTGTCTTTTTTTGGTGTACGCTGTATCCATATAGTAGAGTAGGCAGAGGGAACGTAGTATTAAGATAATTCCTGCTAATTTCTGAGACAGGTGTAACGGAACGCAACTAAATACCGACCTTAGTCTTGTCACCACTGAAGGAGGCTATGAAAATAATTGATTCTTCCCAGAGGATGATAATTTATTCTCTACATACTCAGCTTCACGGGCTGAAAATATTAAATATTTCATTTCTTCGAGTGGGGATCGAACTTACAGTACGTACAGCTGCGCCACGACAGACAGGTTATTCTCTACATTTTATTGTTATTTCCAGGCCTATTATAATTTGTCGCAGTATATTTTATTAAATGGGCCCTTAGCTATTCAAGCGTATCTGGTGGTCTCAGGATTTTTGTTGATCTACAAAACGCAGATATATTCTGAAAAACGCGAAGTAAATTGGATTATGGTAATCCGGGGAATTATGTTGAGATATTTACGGTACGTACTCGTATTTAATTGTAAAATTGGTTAGGAGAGAGAAATTTGGAGTTTGGAGCGTTTCATCTGTCTGCCCAAGAAACATATAAATTTTCAAATGAAACACTTTTAACCGGATTAATCCGATAAAGACATTATTATGTGAACCAGTTCGGACTGGAAAACGTAAATATATAAATGTAGTAGCTACTATATAGTTTGATAGTATAATCCAAGATGTCTTTTTTATTATGACTTAATTCCTGGAAAAATTAAAACTTGTAAAAAATTGTACTGGATTTTGAATTATACCATTATATTTAGTAGTTGCTGGTTATATATTTTGCATTGAGAAAGGGAAACTAGTGTTAAGACAATTAGTTTCCTACTTTCCGTTAAATTCTTTTTTCTACTATGTATGGAGTGGAACCCAACCGTGCTTTGCCTTTTTGCCAGATCAAAAAATTAAAATATTATGTTTATTTAATAAGTGAGATTTTTTTTGCCTTGCACTAATTAAATTGCAATTAAAAATGTGATATTAATGACATGTATCTATTTCAGCTTAACCCCATCTTGGGCGGTTCTTATAGCATTGTGGGCGACGTGGTTGCGATTTATAGGACCTGGTCCGGTTTGGGAAGTAAGAATTTTTATTTAATTTAACGATTTCACTATATTTTTGATCGATCGCCGTTATTCATGGCAGTAGTTCTTAAGTATATTCAATAAAAATCAGATTTTGTTTTTCAAGAGCTACAAGCACTTTGCTAAGATGATGTTGTGATTTTGGGCTAGGGTGTTTTTTAAATAAAAATAAATATTGTAGTACATTTTCACAGCTTTTTCCAAGAATAGCGTTTCAAGAATTTTTTTCAATAATACTTTTTCTAAAAAACTAAATCAATATTTTCTATGAACATTTTTCAGTATACTGGAGCTCTAGATGCAGCAGACTGTCGCAGTCGGTGGTGGGCAGCTCTACTGTACATTAATAATTATGTACCTGAGTGGTCCTGTATGATGCATACATGGTTAGATATGTTTATTAATATATTCACGATGTATACCTCCTTTGCAGGATAGATAAAGGGAACCGTTTACATGAATATAATTCAATTCCATCTAATGACAATCAAACCTACAATACTATGCGACTCTGCCGCAAAGACGCTCGAAACATATGTGTACTTGTGTATATATATATATATATATATATATATATATATATATATATATATATATATATATATATATATATATATATATATATATATATATATATATATATATATATATATATATATATATATATTTGTGTATATATATATATTATTTCGAGCGTCTTCGCGGCAGAATCACATAGCATTATAGGTAAAGACTCTTCTACTACCTCCCCCCTATTCGGACCCTTTTGTTAACCATTTCCTATCGTCTTCATGCATTGCGTAACTCATTACTCCGCTTTATCTCGTTGCCAGATCGTGTAAATGCAAATAATTAATCACCTAACTAATATTACTAATATTTTCAGGTGATGCACCTTGGAAGGTATTATTAATATTTCTGTACATACATTACAGGTATCTAGCAGTAGATATGCAGCTATACATATTTGGTCTAATACTTTGTGTTATATTGAAAAAACGAGGAAAAAGACGTATTGTTTTAAGCGTCTTCTTTATATTGGGCTTGATTATACCAGCAGCACATATATACTTTCAGGATTTGGATGCCATCTTACTTATTAATTTGGAGTAAGTCTTTATTTATATTTAGTTATTGTGGATTTTTTTTGCGGAGTAGTATCTGTCGCTAGTGAGGATGTCACAATAAGAATGAACAAGAAGGTGCTATTTTGGGCACGTTTAGACGATGAATAACGGAAGAATGATAAAATAAATTATAAAGAGTAAATCTAGAAGAAGTGGTTAGCAAAAGTTGCGGCAGGTACCAAGTTAAACAGGTAAAAAGTGGTTCTCCAGAATGCACTCTTTATGATAAATGTGGTGTAGAGCGCATAGTAAGGAAAGGTCTACACGCAAAGCAGATTTACATATTATTGGATCCCGAACGATTCAAACGGCTCTAAGTTATATACAATCAAATGGTTCCAACTGATACTTTAGTACATCAACCTAGAGTGTGGTAAGAACAATGTTTTGGCGTGAAATACTATCTCGCTCTACCGACAGTTTTTTTAGGGCCAACTTGGCCCTTCTTTCCAGATGATCTCGATACTGGCAGTCACTTAAAACGATAAGGCCTAATATACTAATGCTAGGCGAGCCTTTAAGAGGAGGGTACTTGAAAACTGATGACACGACAAATTAAGTTTTCGTAGTGATTATTGCACAAACAAGCACCCTGGCAAATGAATGTGTCCAGATTCCTACAAAGAGTAAGTAGACATGCACGGGCTAAGTATACAGCATCCACAATGCTATCATCTGTACAACATTATATCCTAGACTCCTCTAACAAGTCATTGATATGCAGAAGTAAATGTGAAGCAGAAATCATGCTGCATTGGACACCAGTAGCATATTTCAATCAGAAACCGTCGACAGCGACATTGAAGTTGCATTCAGTGAGAAATCCATTTGAACAAATCCTCAGGATGCTTGCCATACGGAAGCGCCTCGTGCCACGTCATATTTATTTTGTTTTCTTTCTTAATATTCGTTAGTGTTTTAAACATGTGATACACAGAAAGACATTGTTGTATTTCAAATGTATATACTGTAATGTCCTTAAAAGAGGAAGATTTGTATCATCAGCTGTTCTTGTCCTATGAAGGCGCTCATATTGACTTGTCAGCGAAACTGTGCCAAAAAAACGCCAACGAAATTTGGAAAACGGTTAAAGATAAAAAATATAGAACTTATAAACAATGTTGTACGAGATTTCAAAATATTGACGAGAAAAGAAGAAAGAAGAAAGCAAAAATGCTTAATTATTTTACTCATGTAAGTTTTTTTTATTGTACAGTATATAAACTTATATTTTTCATAAAAAAAACTGGTCCAAAGTATTATATATTTTTAATTATCTATGAAAACATCAAGGGTACCAGCAACACTATTGTCACCTTTTCCCGGTTTGCCCAACATAGTTGTGACTTACTTTTATAAGCAAAAATGCTCATTTGGGTGTTACGCAAGGTTTTGAGATGGAGAGAGACGCTATATAACAACGTTACGGCACGTTACATGGGGGTATACGTAATACTTGAACGTCCCTAATACTGTCCGTGACTTTTGAGAACAGGGAGGAGAAAACAATAGGTCTGTAGTTAGTTGAATTAAAACCATGGCCTTTTTTCGAGATTGAGTGGATAAGAGCGTTCTTCAACGAGTCTGTGGCTACGCTGACTAATTGATTGAACTTGTAGATGTTCAAAGAAAACAGATCTCGCCACTTTTTTGATTGAAGTTAATACCATTGAGCTCTGATACCGTGGGATGGTTGACGGTGTTGTATCTTGGTCATCCATAGCCAAATTAGAGGCAAAGATAGCGTATTTCAACTTCGCCTCTCACGTAGCCAAGAAGCGCTTGCGACTTAATTCAAGAACAGGGTAATCTCTTCTTTCCCCATACGAAGCAACTGTAAAAGCTAATAGAGCAAACAGAATTAACCACGAAAAAAAAAGTAGTGACGAATTTATTAAAGAAATAATCTGCGCAAAAAAGTCACTATTACAGACTTGCTAATGTTATACTTGCCTCAAGGTATAAAGCAGGTAGTTGTCATTTATTTTGAGCTGTATACTGAGGCGTTAGAGACTATTTGTAAACTTCTACACTGACACCGGAAAGTATACAAAATCAACATCAATGTCGAGTATTTTATAGGTTTTCGTTTTGCCGAGGATTTGTTACTACTTTCTGAGATCTTCGAAAAACTGAACACAATGCTCAAAAATCTCCGCTATACTTATCAAAGGGCAGGACTTAAGATAAAGTTGGATAAAACAAAAAACCATATTGAATAGCGAGCCATAGTCCAGTTACTATTAGGAACACTAACCTTGTTGACCATTACACTACATATAACTAAGATATATATTCAAACTAGGTAAATTCAACTTTAATAAGTAAAAAGGTACGATATATGGCCCTCCGCGTCCATAATATCTCACTGAATCTTTAACCAGTTTGTGTTGCCAGTGATGAAATACACATGATATTATCTAAATTTCACTCAGCGGGCATTGGAGAGAACAATGCTCGGTATCTCTGAGTCTTTAGGATGTATTTAGGAACACAAAAGTTACGATCGCATTGCACGAAGGATTGTTCAGCTAAAGTGTAAATGAGTGGGACGCATAGCAAGGAGAACCGATGGCCTTTAGCAATGTGACGTGACGAGGCGAAAGGGGTAAGCAAAGACTGCTCGTGACTCTTTACCTGGCTACCTCGCTAGGGATCAAGTGTGATGCTAAAATTAATAATAGAGATTTCGTCTAATAATGGCGGCCGCAAGGACACAAGCGTGCGACTGTAATCGACAATCCATTAAAATTAAGATTCTTAGTCTAAGAAACTGGCTTACGCAAGTTAGCTTATATGTATTTTTTGATAATATTTCTTTTTTTTTAACTGTCGACGAAAGTATTTGATATTTTGATCAGTCTGTCTGTTTGTGCGTCTTTTTAGCATCATAGAATGTGATTGGATGAACTAATATGAGGTTTCCTTAATACAAATATTGTTTTATAGTTCTTTGTTGTATATTTTTCCTGAGATGAGAAAATTCTTTCTTTCTTTCTTAGCTTCACGCTGTATCCCGCACGAGGCAGGGTAGGCATAGGGAACCCGGGAACCTAGTGTTAAGACACTCCGTTCCACTTCCGTTTCCCACTTTCCGCCGAATTTTAGGCATTGCGTGTTGAGTGGCGGAACTAAACGCCGCGCTTTGCCTTATTACTAGAGCGAAGAAATGAAACATAAAATATTTAAATTGAGAATATTAAATAAAGAATATTAAAAAAGATGAGAAAATGATTTTTTAATTTGGTTTTATTAATTTTAAATTTTGTTTATTGTCTAGAGACACGTCAAAATTATTTATAGATAATCCAACCTTCAATGAGGTGTACAGGCGAGGTCATACAAACATAGCGAGCTATGTCATCGGTTTAGCTTTAGGCTACTTGGTATATGACTGGCAGGATCGAAATATCGAAAAGTATAAAGTAAGTGGTTGGTTGTTTCTAATGTTCATATAAGAGGCGGAAACCAACGCAGCGTTTTGTCTTGTTATCAAAGAAAAAAGTAATAATTAATTGCTAGCTTAAAAAGTATTAATTGCTAGAGTACGTATAAGCGAACTTATGATCACCGCGGTTAACATCCCAGTTGGAAGCAATCCCATTTAATCCACTGTCTTTACTTTCAAATATGTTGTTTCATTATTATTATTATTTACAATTCTTAATTTATTTGAAAATACATTTATAATTTTATGTATTTTTCAGAAATATCGTTTCTTCTACTGGTTAATGGTACCCTTAGGTATTGCAATATTGCTATCCGGCCGCATCTTCTTTAGAGATGCGCCAAGAGATTCTGTTTATGTAAGAATGTTGTATGGAGCATTAGCAAAACCATTGCTAGGATTCATTTTTGCTGTATTGATTTGTGGTTCAATTCTAAAGTATGAAGGTATGTCTACGATATTTATTGCTTCAATATTTTAGTTATGTTTCTAGTTATATTTTTTAAGAAATTATAATAACTGGTCAATAGTATAAACACACGCGTCAGCGTTTCTAACTAAGTTAAAAAACGGGACAAGCGCACACCAATTAACGTTCAAGCAACTTTTGAGCCAAACAAGAATTAATATAAATTATATTTGATCTAACATAAAACTTGGTACATTTATTAAATCTGCCAATTTATGTCTACAATTCATTTATCAAAATTAGTTGTACAGTTACTTTTAATGTTTGTTCCCAGATTACTATCGTGGATTCTTAGAGATGCGAGTGTGGACTGTACCTAGTCGTCTGTCCTATTGCGCCTTTCTGATACACTTCTGTTTGATTTCGGTGTTTACGTCGTTACAGACTAAAATAAAAACTGTAGGTCCTTTTTATATGGTGAGTGACTTAATATTATTTCTATCCCTGTTTAGAATCTATAGCCCTACTTTTTGTATCCTATGCTCTTAGACTCCATTTACATTTATTGTTGTTTTACACATTGCTTGTAAGAAGAGGTTGATGGCAGTGGACGAGGCGAAAGAGTTATGCCAGGACCTTAGCGTTTAATGCATCCTTAGCAGCAGTATAGCAGTGTAGCTAATAAAAATAAAAAAGAGGCACTCCTATCTTCCTGAATTCTAATTTCAGTCAGGAATTGAATTTACTTAAAAAATATGGTACACTTAAACAGTGGCTCACGGTAAATGCGGCCGTGAGTTGCAATTCTCCTGCGCTACGAAAGACCTCCTTTAATTAAAATAAAGTAAAATTTACTACAATAATAATTTTATTATTTTTACAGTATTTCGTATCATTCTGGGTAGTGATCGCTATGTTCGCGTTGGCTGTACCCCTATGGCTGCTAGTCGAGTGTCCCTTCACTGAACTAACGAAATATATATCTAAAGTAAAGGAAAAGAGAAAAATAGAAGGAAAAGTTAACGAGGCTGCTAGCGTTAATTTGTAGTATTGAAATGATTTTTTTTTTCAATATACAGTATATAGTACAAATTTTTGATGTCTTGTTTTATTTTTTGATTCGTAGACGACATGTATATATATTTTTAAACATGTTGTCATTAAATAGTTAATTGAAGCTTAGATATTGAGAATCAGGTTCACTTCCCTTTTGTCGTTATTTGGACACTTCCTCCTTAGTGGCGCCACTTATTTACTCAACTCAACTTATTTATTCATTCGTGTTTCATTTAGTTGTATAAATTGTCTTTAATAAATAATCGCTCAAAAGCAACGATTAATTTTGTGTTCAATTTACTGTAAATATTTTGTTTTTTTACAAAGAAGAACAATTTTATCATGAACTGTGATTTATAATTAGAGTTTTGCCTATTTGCTTATTAAAACTTTATTTTGCTCAAATCTTGTACGTTTAAAAGTAATTATATATTTTCTTTATTTTTTGACTTTATTATCATAAAACAATCTGTGTGTGCTTTAAATAAAATGTTTAATTAAAAGCTCACGACATTTTTTATACTTTTTATTTTCAATCTAAATCTTGATTTGATTAATTCTAAAAAAACGTAGAAACTAAATAGCTAATGGTAATCTAGATCAAGGCAACATTTTTTTCAGCTTCACGTTATATTCCGCACATGACAAGATAAGTAGAGTATTGTTGGGTGCCTATTGTTAATACACTCCGATCGGTTCTATAAGTCTGTGAGTGAGGACTTTCAGACACAACGTGTTGAAAGGTGGAACACAACGCCAGGGTTTGTCTCGTTACCGGAGTAATATGAAATTATTAAATATTTCATTTCCTCGAGTAAGGACTGAACCCCAAACCTGTTTACAGTTATTATGAGGCGTTGAGTTCCGCCACTCTACACGTAATGTCTCAAATTTGGCAGAGAGAGCACAGCGTAAGTGTCTTAATGGGAGTGTCTTAACACTAGGTCTCAAAGTTTCCTTTGCCTATTCTGCTATTTGCGGGATTGATGTGGTGCCAACTTCTTGAACACAAAAAGTAAGCAATGAAATTGTTTTAGCAAAATTCAAATAAACCATTGATTGCTCTACTAAAAATGAAGGGGCAAATCGTAAATTGACTGAATTTTTGAGGTTTATTTTTCTTTTTTTTTATGGAAAAGGCAAACGAGCGTACGGATCTGCTGATGGTTAGTGATCACCGTCGCCGACGGCCCCATGTAACACCACTAGCTAGTGGTGCGTTGCCGGCCTTTAAGATGGAGGTAGACGCACTTTTTAAAGCTAAATACCTAGGGGACGAGCTTTGACAGGTGAAGCGTTGTCAAAAGATCTACAAGCCTACCACAGTTATGAGCCAACACTTTTACCATATGTGAAGGGGATTACAGAAAGGATCGGCGACATCTTTAGAAAAGCTTCTAGAATGTGAGCTTATTTTTGAGACCAGTAAAATTCCCTTTTAAACTGCTTGACACAAAAGTCTGACAAGTTAAAAAGACCTACTAGCAGAGGCACATGTTTTAAAATCATACTAACATCGGCCGAAGGAGAATATCTTACCTTAATGACAGAATACGCAACAACCACTTAACTATAACCGATAAATTATTAGAGGCTAGGTTTAGTAAGCTGGAACACGTAATGGGATTATGGCGTGCAAAGGTGCTTTCTTACGACTACCACTCAACATGTATTGCCCTAAAATTCAGAGAAAAATGGGAAAGGAACGAAGTGTCTTAACTCTAGTTTTTAAGTTCTCTCTGCCTATACTGCCATGTGCTGTGCTGCTGTATCACTTCTTCAGCTTAAAACTAAGAAATTTTAAATAACACACAGTAATTTTAAATAAGTATAAAGTTATCACCACAATTATTTCTTATCTTTCTGATGAACACTTTTTGACCCGAATGTTCCAAAAATATTAAAGATAATGCGTATTACGTGCTGTGGAAATTATCACGTCACGTTATTTTCCAGACCAGGGAAAGGAAAATAGTTTGAATTTGAATTGAATTTGAATTTGAAACTAAAACAGTTGTGATGAATGACACTCATCTTCACTCCATAATTTATCCAAAGAGAATCGTTAAGGTATTCCTCAAAGGTGTATTTTGTAACCGCTGTCATATTCGGTGTATAGTTTAGACACCTTCCCGATAGATATATTCCATATTTTAATTTTGTGTAGTTGATTGTTGTTGTTGTTATTGCAGAATATTCCAACAGACCAAATATACGTAAAAATAGACATTTAAACATAAATATAAATAAAATATTATAGATATAGTATATTAAAGTAAATTATTTATCTAATATATGTGAATATATTTAAAAGTTTAAAGTATTTGTGTTATGGCGTCCCTTGTAGTGTGTGTACAATAATATAATTTTACTTTCTGGATTGCAATGTTCCGCGAAAAATATTTTACCAATAGCATTTTGATTTTTGGTCATATCCAACGTTACGTTTATTACGCTATGTTTAGGCATGTCATGGCAACATAATATTAAGTAACATATTTTGTTGTTTCCCAAGCCCTTATTTCAAGACATGCTAATTGAGTAGTGGAATTCAAAGCTTAGTTTTATATTGTAAGCAGAGCAAGAAATTCTAAATATTTCATTCCCATAAGCGGATTCATTATTCATCACTCACAAGTGCAAGTGCGCTCACAACAAGATATATCAAAACTCTTATCCGCTTGTTACAATTTATTTATATTGTTAGAACTCCTGAAGGTCGATTTTTACAAAAAGCGAGGAACGTAACGTTTACCATACCAGGTTCCCAAGTTCATTTGGCAGCGTGGCAAGTGCGGGATACAGCGTAAAGCAAAAATAATAATAAATAAAAAAAAGGTATAATTAAAATTTGTTATGTTTAATTTACATCGAAATTTAAGAGCGAGAAACAAAAATCTAAATATTTATAAATGAGTATTACTATTTATCTTTTCATGACATTCGTAATTAATAACAGGTTTTTTCTTCTGTGCTGAATTGGACATAATATATTTGGTAAGTTCTGTAAAGGGAGATTCAACGAACAGCCAGAGAGGGACTGCCGTCAGCAAAGATATACCTGTAACACACGTCGTCAACAGAATCTGTAAAAAAACAAAAAAAAAAATTAAGTGGAAATATCTTTTTCTTTTTTAAAGGGAACTTTGTATAAACTAGGATTTAACATTTTAAACGGTTAGTTTTAAGATCGATTAATGGACTCTCCAACAAATAAATATTTTTTTAAATTGGTACCTACCGGTTCAATGTTTGCCTTATTAGCATGTTGAATGAAACACACTACATAGTAATATTTTTTGTATACTGATTTTCATAATTATATGAGTCTAAATTATAAATAATTATAAACAAGGCCGTGAGGCCAAGGCTGAGGCCTGTCGTGGCGCAGCAGCACAAGAGGTCGACTGTAACCGACAGGTTCTGGGTTCGATCCTCAGTCGAGGAAATGAAGAATTTAATATTTTCAATTTAAATATTTAATGTTTCATTTCTTCGCTCTGGAAATAAGGCAAAAGCGCGGCGTTGAGTTCCGCCACTCAGCACGCTATGCCTTAACTTCGGCGGAAAGTGGGAAACGGAAGTGGAACGGAGTGTCTTAACACTAGGTTCCCAAGTTTCTTCTGCCTACCCTGCCATGTGCGGGATACAGCGTGAAGCTGAGTGAGTATATTTAATTAATTTATTATTTATTTGAGATTTTCATGAAGAGTTGCACGTTCGTTTCCCATTAAGAGGATTGGACAGGACAGGACAGGACAAGGAGAAAGAGGGTGTTTTAATTAGGTTCCCTTTACTTCCTTCTGAGAGATACAGAATAAAGCAACTTACCATATGATAATGAGCGATGTACATCAAATGCGATTGCATAGCCACATGTATACGTATATAAGAAAAATGTATTAAGTACACGCTGTATGATAATTTGCTCGGAATGGACCAAATTTTGCTTTCGAAGAACGTACTGTACATATCTGAAAGAAAAATAAACAAACTATTCATATTCATTTCATATAGATTCAATTACTTTTCTTCGGGTAAAATTTTTGCGAAAAGTGTGGTACAAAGTGTCCTAAAATGAATCCTTCACGATACTTTATTGAAATTGAAGCTACATCAAAGAGTAGTTAAAGTTACCGTTGTATTATTATATATATCATCTTCACGCTGTATCCCGGCCATAGCAGGGTAGGCAGAGGAATCTAGTGTTAAGACACTCCGCTTCGTTACCCATTATTTTAAGCAATAAAATTATACTGTCTGTATTAAAAAGAGAAATGACGGCAAGTTGCGAATGTGATGCCGGCTCGTCTCAGCAGAACCTGCCTTCTGAGTCCATGGTAGCTCTATATTCATACCATAATGACTTATCAGTTACTTACTTTCTATCTTAAATATTAATCCACAAATTAATATAGCCATTACAAAACTAAATAAAGGCTTAGAAAACGTTGCGTATAGAACTCTTATATAGAGCGGTGCCCTAGGGCCGTCTTGATAGAAGATACTGCCTGACATGATAATAGCAATGAGAAGCGGAAGCGATGCCCAATGTATGATGCGGTAGTTCTGAAAAAAAAATTAAACATAATTATATAAGACAGAGCACAAGCATGGAGTTGTAAATACGGTATGTTCTGGACTCGATTCTCACTTAGGGAATGAAATATGTAATATTTTTTTTTGTTATCCTGCAATATAAGAAAAATGGGAAACTTTCCTTAGCTACAACCTATGTATTCCTCAAATGAAAGGTTGGTCTAGGAACCTTGAGTTAAGATACTCCGTTTCCCACGCACTACCCAATTCTCGAGATTTGTTAATTAGCGAAATTTAACGCCGTTAACGTTTAACACCTAAAAACGCCAAAAGCGTGGAGTGGAGGAGACGTTGTTCTGTTTTTCAAAAAGGGTGATAAAACACTCTTGAAGAATTACAGACCAATCTCTCTCCTATGCCATGTCCATAAGTTGTTTTCGAGAGTCATCACAAATCGTCTCGCCTGCAGGTTCAACGACTTACAACCTCCCGAACAAGCCGGTTTTCGAAAAGGCTTTAGTACCATAGACCACATACATACGCATACATATGCGGCAAGTTATACAGAAGTCTGAAGAGTATAATTTGCCACTTTGCTTGGCGTTTGTGGACTATGAAAAAGCCTTCGACTCGATTGAGACCTGGGCAGTGCTGCAGTCTCTCCAAAGGTGCCAAGTAGACTACAGGTATATCGAAGTGCTAAGGTATCTCTACGAACACGCCACTATGTCGGTCCGAGTACAAAACCAGAGCTCTAATCCTATCCAATTGCAACGAGGTGTGAGACAGGGAGATGTAATTTCTCCGAAACTTTTCACTACGGCATTGGAGGATATTTTCAAGCTTCTGGAATGGAAAAGATACGGCATCAACATAAATGGCAAGTATCTTACTCACCTTCGATTTGCCGATGATGTAGTTCTACTGGCTGAGACCTTAGAAGATCTGAACACTATGCTTGAAAATCTCAGTAGTGTGTCTCAAAGAGCAGGACTAAAGCTTAACATGGATAAGACAAAAATTATGTCGAACGCCCATGTAGTACCTGCTCCAGTTACTATTGGGAACACTACCCTCGAAGTTGTTGACCATTACGTATACCTGGGACACACGGTCCAGTTAGGTAAGTCCAACTTCGAAAAAGAGATCTCTCGTCGAATCCAGCTCGGATGGGCAGCATTCGGGAAGCTACAAAAAATCTTTACGTCCAAGCTACCTCAGTGTCTCAAGACAAAAGTCTTTGACCAAAGTGTGTTGCCAGTAATGACATACGGGAGCGAGACGTGGTCGCTAACTATGTGTCTCATAAGAAGGCTTAGGGTCACTCAGCGGGCAATGGAGAGAGCAATGCTTGGTATTACCCTACGTGATCGAATCAGAAATGAAGAGATCCGTAGGAGAACAAAAGTTACCGACATTGCTCAGAGAATTGCTCAGCTGAAGTGGCAGTGGGCAGGACACATAGCAAGGAAAACCGATGGCCGTTGGGGCGGAAAGGTTCTCGAATGGCGACCACGAACCGGACGACGCTCAGTGGGCAGATCCCCCACCAGGTGGACCGATGATCTGGTCAAGATCGCCGGAAACCGCTGGATGCGGGAGGCGCAAGACCGATCGTCGTGGAAATCCTTGGGGGAGGCCTATGTCCAGCAGTGGGCGTCGAACGGCTGAAATGATGATGATGATGATGACCTAAAAGATGAAAAGCAAACCCAACATTTCATTAGGATTAAAAGTCGTATTACAGTATTTTAAAATAAAAAAGTTTCAGTAGATATAATGAAACGTCGTCATGCTTAATTTTTTTATTTGGACTGTTAAGACCTGGGGATATGAAGTAACAAAGTTATTACATACATGCATACATACAAGATCCACGTGAAAAATGAACACCTTCTTTTGCAGTCAAGTAAAAAACAAATACATAATGTTATGATCTAACCTTAAACTGTTTCACATCTATTTTCTTCTGCTGAAGTCCATAAACAAAATAGCCGAGTGTTATTCCAATTAAAAAACTGGGTACATTAGTGTGACCAACCTTGTACACCTCATTGAATGTGGGCTCAGTTTCGTATAGATAACGTGCTTCCCTAAAATATATGTGTACATTAGCAGTTACTTTTTTTTTTCCCAGCTTCACGCTGTATCCCGCACTAGGCAGGGTAGGCAGAGGGGGTTTCCCACTTTCCGCCGAATTTGAGGCATTGCGTATTGAGTGGCGGAACTCAACGCCGAGCTTTGCCTTATTAACAGAGCGAAGAAATGAAACATTATATATTTAAATTGAAAATATTAAATATTTCATTTCCTCGACTGGGGATCGAACCCAGAACCTGTCGGTTACAGTCATACTCTTGTGCCGCTGCGCCACGACAGGCCTCAATTAGCAGTTACTGCATACCGTATATAACAGGGTAAGCATAGGTGGCTTACTCGGGAAGCTCAGTTACGGAACGGAACACCATTAGGTCTTTTTTTATTATTTTTCAGCTTCACGCTGTATCCCGCACTAGGGTAGGCAGAGGGAACGGAAGTGGAACCTAGTGTTAGGACACTCCATTCCCCGCTTTCCGCCGAATTTGAGGCATTGCTTGTTGAGTGGCGGAACTCAACGCCGCGTTCTGCGCTCTGTCTTAACACTTTTAAACAATCTGTTTCTCACGCGACTGTGTATGTTCTATATACCTATATCCTCTGGTAAGATATAATATTTGTAAATTCCACCAATACAGTGATGGGTTCGATCCCATTAGGGGAAATTGAGTATTTCTTAGTTTCATTTCTTCGTCCTGGCGACGAGGCAAAGTACAACGTTAAAATCGGCGATAATCATCGGCAGTAAGTGGGCGGCGGAGGTGTGTGTGCGAAATACAACAAAACGCAAAAAAAAAATAAAAAATACAATCCATTCTCACCCGGGTGCAAGAAGTAACGTTCCATCGAGATCTTTTAAATATGTAATTATTCCTGGAATCGCCATTCCTACTATAATCAAGTTGGCCAAAATTATCTTCTGGAACCTAGATTTACTTATTATGGTACATAAAACTAGTCCAAAGCAGAATAATTGCATATCCGTTGCTAAGTACCTACAAAAAACAATAGTAATAAAAGCGTATATAACGGAAACGAAAGTGTCCTAATGGGAACAGAGTGTTTTAGTACTAGGTTTCCATGTTTCCTTTGCTCACTCTGCCATGAGCGGTATAAAGCAAGAAGTTGACAATAAAAAAACACATATGTGTGCTGAAGTATAATAATTTTGTTTATTTATATATACTTAACTCGAATGTTATTGTTAATATTAAAGGGAAGCAGTGTCATATGAAAACTACAAATATTTTTATAAATGAACATTCGTTTGAAAAATGGGGAATTCAATATTTTCATTTCTTTGCTGTGGTGAAACGTGGAATTGAGTTTTAACACTTAATGAATGTGTCTTAATGGAGTGTCTTAACTCAAGGTTCTCATGTTTCTTCTCCCTAAGCTGCCATATTAGGAATATAGCGTGAAGTGGAAAAAAAACGAAATGCCTCAAATTCGGTGGAAAGTGGGGAACGGAAGTGGAACGGAGTGGAACGCTAGATTCCAAAGTTCCTTCTGCCTACCTTACCATGTGCGGGCTACAGTGTCTCAAGCTGAGTTGAAAAAAAAAAAAACGAACGTAACCTAAAATTATCAATGCATTAATAAAATAGAAAAATTTCTCAAGATAATCTCTCTCACTCTCTCAGTTTCACGCTGTATCCCGCACGAGGCAGGGTAGGCAGAGGGAACTCGGGAACTTAGTTGTGACACACTCCGTTCCATTTTTATTCCCCACTTTCCGCCGAATTTGAGGCATTGCGTATTGGCGGAACTCAACGCCGCGCTTTGCCTTATTACCAGAGCGAAGAAATTTTCAAGATAATCGTACGTTTATTTTCATATCATTGTTTTTTTTTTCAGCTTCAATCTGTATATCGCAGCAAGGTCGGTAAAAGAAATCAAGAGTTGAGACATGCTCGTTTTATACTTTCCACCTAATTTTCAAGACATTGTGTATTGAATAGTGTATGTAGTTCACCGCTGCACGTGGTCTTGTTACCAGCGATGAAATGAAAAGGTTTTGACGAGTTTCATCGAGGGAAATGAAGAAAAGAAAAAAAAAATGAAATTAAATTACCATCCTTGTAGTACACACTGTGAATTGTATACATAATTGTTCAAGTATAACAGGTTCAACCACCAGCGGTTTTGACAATCCACCAGAGCTGGTTTGGCTGTTACCTAAGTGTTAATAAAATTTTGTACTTTTAAAAAAAAAAGGTTTTATATTTAAAAAAAAAATACATTTAAAAAAATGAGCTCCGCCACTCAACACGTTATGACTCGGCGGAAGGTGGGGAACGAAGGTGGAACGGAGTGTCTTAACATTAGATTACCAAGTTTCCTCTGCATACCCTGCCGTGTGCGGGATACAGCGTGAAACCAAGTGTTTAAAATTGATGCTAAAAATTATTTATTTTTAGCATCATTCAGAGACAGAGGGAGGGAACCTATTGCTTAAATATTCCACTCCTCACTTTCCGCCCAACTTCTGGGAAATTACGTGTAGAAAGGCGGAAACCAATGTCGCGCTTCGGCTTAGTAGGGCAAAGAAATTAAATAATTCAGTTTTCCAAGTAGAAATCGACGTAAAGCACAATTGGGTGATGTGCCGTTGTTTAACAACTACGATGTCCTTCAATATTTTTTTCTCAGTGTTCATAAAGGTCGTAAAGTTGAAAACGGAAATAAGCTTCATGCTGTATCTCGTACTTAACAGGGTACGTACAGGGAACCTAGTGTTGAGACACTCCATTCCCAATAATAGTAATTTGTGCTGAGTGTTGGAGAACATCTCCACGCTTTGCCTCTACCAGAGCGAGGAAATGAAAATATTAAATATTTTATATAGCAGTATATACAGTTAGTATTTAGTATTACACGCTTGTGACCTTGCACCTATTCAATTTGTATTCAAATAGATTACCTCCCACAAGGCGGACGGTCCTATAAATTTTAACCACGTCGCCATAAGAGCTATCACTATTGCGTAACCTGGAGTTAACCTGTTAAAGAACACAAAGAAAAACTTAATAATATTAGAAAATTATTAATTTAAGTTATAGTGAATCTTCAAGTATTTCCAGTATTTTTTAGTTTCATGATGTATTTTGCACATGACAGGGTAAGCAGAGGGAACATGGGAATCTAGTGTTAGGATACTTAGTTTCTAAATTTGAAGCATTAGGTGTTGAGTGGCGGAACTCAACGCCGCACTTTGCCTTTTAAACAGAGCCAAAAAAAGTAAAAATTAAATATTTCACTCTCCGGAGTGTGGATCGAAATTGCAACAGCCGTGATTACAGTCAGAAACCCGTTCAATGGTTTATTTGGTACGGTGGAGCTATAATAGATCAAAAGATAATATACTCGTATTTTCTCTCTTCTAAATGAACATTTTTTGCAACAAATGTCAGATGTTGTAACTATTGTAATTCATCTATTTATAGGTACATAGAATATACTTCAAAACAGCTTTAAAGCCTGCATTTTGATGCCTATCATAGCGTAAGGGCACAATCAAGTGCTTGTAAACGCGACAGCTTATGGGTTCCCATTTGGGGAACAGAATGGTGCGTTAAGATAACATAAGAAAGTAGTGTTAAGATAACACTAGTTTCCTAAGTTTCCTCTACCTACCCCGCCATGTGCGGGATACAGAGTGAAGCTGATAGAAAAAAGAAATACAAAACCTTTAAGGTTTCGTGTTTAGAAAAGAAAAATCAAAAAAATCTTACCTTAAATAGCGTATAAAAATACCCTTAGGAATTATAAGCCAATTCATTTGGTGTTTTTCTGTATACAGTTCCAAATTGTAAGACAAGAGTAGTCCTGATATTACTATACATGTTTGTATCGCTATGGAGCCATTAAGAAGTATGTGTAGAGGTAAAAAATTATACATCTGAAAGAATTATTTACTCTGCTTAACGCTGTTTACTCGGCTTCACGCTGTATCCCGCACGTGGCAGGGTAGGCAGAGGGAACTTGGGAACCTAGTGTTAAGACACTCCGCATTGCGTGTTAAGGTCGCTCAACGCCGTGTTTTGCCATTTTTTTAATATAATAAGTAAAAGAAAAAAAAATTATGCACATATGGCATAAGCATGCGACTACGCGTGCATTGTGGGTTCTATTTCTACAAAAGAAAATTAAATATTATCTATCCATTTTCATATGCGTAACGAGGCAATGTGCAGCTTTGAGTTATAACACTCGATGGTTCCAGAATTCAGCATTTCAATAATGGGAACGAAGTGCCTAGAACTAAGTTCCCAGGTTCCGTCTGCCTATATGTTTGTTACAACTTATTTATGTTGTTAGCATCTCTGTAGGGAGATTTTTACAAATTTCCGCTATATAAAGATAATACCTAAGTTAGAATAATCGTTTGGCAATAGAGCATTCAATTTTTATTATGAGTTTTTAAAAATATATATTTTGTGCCCCAGGTCCACACCTGGGGCACAAAATATGTTAAATGTGCGAGAAATATTAAAACTTACCTCTTCTAATGTATGAGCATTTTTTACAGCCACCAAATATGCCCAAATTGAGTGAACGAATATCATTCCGTATAGAATAACACATCTGTGGGCAAACCAAATGGGAAATACATTAAAAAAAATCAGGTTCATGGTGTATCCGGTCCATGGTGGTTAGGTAGTGATTTAGAAATCTAGAGTTGATCCGCTCTGTTCCCTCAAATACAACGGTATCTGGAGAATCTAAGTGCCCAGATACCACCGTATTTGAGGTATTGCGTGTTGAGTAGTACGACTCAACGACGCACTTTTCCTCGTCACCAGAGAGAAACATAAAAATATTTAATATCATACTTCCTGTCAAGCCCTGTCGTGGCGCAGCGGCACAAGAGTGTGACTGTAACCGACAGGTTCTGGGTTCGATCCCCAGTCGAGGAAATGAAATATTTAATATTTTCAATTTAAATATTTAATGTTTCATTTCTTCGCTCTGGTAATAAGGCAAAGTGCGGCGTTGAGTTCCGCCACTCAACACGCAATGCCTCGAATTCGGCGGAAAGTGGGGAACGGAAGTGGAACGGAGTGTCTTTACACTAGGTTCCCGGGTTCCCTCTGCCTACCCTGCCTCGTGCGGGATACAGCGTGAAGCTAATAAATAATCATACTTCCTCGAGATAGATTGATAGAGGCTAGTCGCAGACGCAGGGGCACTAACAGGTAACGCCGACAGGTTGTGGTTTCAATTCCCACTCGAGGAAATATAATATTTAATATGTTTCTATTAAATATTTAAAATGTATTCATTGTTTCGCGTTTGTGACTAGGCAAAGCGCGGCGTTGACTCTCGGTACTCAACGCGCAATGCCTCAACGGAAAGTGGGCAATTAAACGGAGAGTCTTTACACTAGGTTCCCAAGTTCCCTCTACTTACCATGCCATGTGCAGGAGAAAGCGTGAATCTCAAAAAAAGATTAAGTCCACACATGTAAATAGTAAAAGCTAGTTTATTATATTTTCAAAATACAGTCTAGAAAGTATTTTATGTCTATACAGTGTGAATCGAATCTACAACCTGCCACGTTTACAGTTGCAGGTCGATGTTATGTTTGTTCATAAAAATTAAATAAAAAACACCTTTGACCATATACACATTTGAACTGAATGCTAATTATATATAATTAAATATTTAATTACTTTTGTTGGTATTTCATTAATGTTTATTTTTACAAATAACAATATTGTCATTCATTGAGCGATCATAAAAAATAGTAATTATTTATCATTTATATTGAAATTGTCGTCACTTGCAACTTTGTTTGCGTAAGTGACGCAAACGTAGTTGCGATGAATCTAGAGAAAACTTGGAAGCTCAGCGTTAAAACATTCTGTTAAGTTTTTTTTTTCCATTATGGAACTTGGCTATTCTACTTTCCGAGGAATTTGAGGTATCGTGCGATGTTGACTTTAACTCACTACGCAGTCTTATTTTAACTCAACGCCGCGCTTTGCCATTTTACTTGAGTGAAAAAATTAAAAATGTTAAATATTTCATACTTTCGAGAGGGAATCGAACACACAACTGATCGCGTTTACCTTTTGAGCCTTTTGGAAAGCAGCCTTCAACTGCGTTTTCCGGCAACAATTTTACATTCTTGACGTCCATTGGTTTCGTTTGTATGGTATTTTTGTCAGTCACCATTTAATATGGTGGGGCATGGTGTACGAATTTTTAATCTCAGGTTACACTTAAGGGGGACCCTTGGTAAATAGTATTAAGAAACTCCGCTCCGTTCCTGACTTTCCAACGAATTTAGGGTATTGCTTATTGAGTGGCGAAGCTCAACGCTGTGCTTTAATTTTTTATTAAAGCTATGTAATGAAAATATTAAATATTTTATTTTCTCCTGTATATCTGTTGCCTTTACAATCGCACTTGTGTGCGCCACCGTAGGTCTTGTGAAGTTTTCTAAAGACATATTCGTATATCTGAATTTGTAGCAATTGTATCATAAATATTTAAATATTACCTGATACCATCTATTCCTTTGAATTTTTGCATGCTTGACTCCTTACTCTGAGTCGAGAATGTCAGCCGTTTCCAATTTCGTTTTAATGAAAAACATAGTAATAGGGCTTTGTCTATAACAGATACGTGACATTAATTTAATAGTGTGTAAATTAATATTGGTAAAGTTTAAGATCTATCGTGATACAAGCGTTCGGCTGTAGAAAATAAAAAAATATATATTTTCATTTCCTCGATCTAGCAAAGCGCGTCGTTAAGTAGCTCCACTGCACCTGAGCGTAGAAATGAAAAATATCTTTTTATTTCCCTAGTAAGAATCGAAACCACAACCATCACATTTACAGTGGCACTTTGGTGCTTTTTCGCCAAGACAACATCATTTCACTTTGATAGCAGGAATGCTTTTAAATAGGGACAAAGCAAGGTATTGACTTCTGAATTACTCAATACAAAATATCTCGAAAATTACGCGATAAGTGGGTGGCTGAATATCTTAACATAAGGTTGCTACTCCTTCTCCATAAATGCACCAAAAGTACCTGGTATGAAAAAATACAATAAATAAAACGATTTATGTTAATATTCTCTAAACTTACCCTCAGATTTATGGAAATATTTATCGTATATACTTCCGATGACGTTTAAGGCAACTAATAATATCAGTACAACAAGGACAATCACATCAGCTGTATCTATTTGAACATTGTTATCGGAATCATTGTAACAAACATAATTTTGAACTTTGGCTTTTAATTGATAGTTTTTCCACATAGTTTCATTGAGGCATTCCTCAAGGGAGTTCGCTGAGACCTCTGATTCATTTTGTATACGTTTACAGTTGTTAGTGACGCAAACGCCGTATCTCAGTTTTGTGTGATTATAATGAGCTGTTAAATGTTCAGAATATTCCTGCAATAATATTAAATAATTATACAAATAGTAGAAAAATACTTGTAAGTTCTAGGTCTTATCAAAATATATTTACTATCTATATGGGACTAATATTTATATTTATTGTTTAATTAGTTTGTTTCTTTTATGTATTACAATATTCAAATTCTATGTATATATAATATTTAATAGTATTTATATATTTTATAACAAGTATTAGTATTTACTATACTATATGTACGATTTAAAGTGATGTTGAATAAACTCAATGTGAATCGTATCGAAAGTGGCTTTTTAACTTCACGCTCTTGCTAATATGACTCTCATAGAATTACATAAATCACCTCTTACGATACTGCCAGTACCAGGGTGATCCTATCCGCCAGAACTGATAGCTGACGATAAATTATGATCACAAACTATTTAAATTTTCACAACTTTTAGGTTAATAAATACCGTTTCTAATTACCTGTATGATATGAAGAAGATCACTCGGTTGATCTGATACAAGATCAAAGTTTATGGAGCAATACACATTTTTCGGAGTTAAGAAACATTCATCATAATCATCTATCCGATACACCGGCGGCATTCGTTCGTATTCAGTTTCTTAAATTTAAAATAAAAAGTTAATTAACTATTATAAATTTTTTTCATGCACTTCCCTCAGAATAGAGTCGATGTTAGAGCGATTTTACAGGTTCGATTCTCACTTTGAGGAATGTTTTTTTTATTATCTTGCTCAGCGGGACAAAGTGCGATGTGGATATCCGTCAGTTAAGATACAATGTGTAAGATCCAAACGGAAAGCGGAACCAATGCTAGTATTGAGCGTAATCTAAAAAAAATGTTTCAAGGGTGCAAAAAATATTTTTATACTAAGACAAAACAAAACTTTTTTATATAAAGCACTGCCGCATTACTATAAAGTTATTGATTCTATTAAAAAAAAAGTAACAAAATCTCAACACGAAATTAATGGAAACTCAACGGTTAAAATTTTGATTCCAATTGGGGGAAATTAATTATTTCCTGCTCTGGAATCAAGACAAAACGCGGCGTTTAGTTTCCACAACTCCAGACATAATGTCTTAAAAATTGAAAATAGAATAAGAAACTGAGAACTTTGAAAAAATCGGCGGAAAGTGGAGAACGGAAGTGGAACGGAGTGTCTTAACACCAGGTTCTCAAGTTTCCTCTGTTTACCCGGCCATATGCGGTATACAGCGTAAAGCTGAGTAGAGTAGAGAGTCTTAATATTACGTGTACCTTAATTACATTAAAAAAAACTTACCATTCAAATTATAAATAACCCCATAACAATGATGTGTCAAAAGTAATATTAAATATATTGATTTATACATATTAATTCAAGCCCTCTTAGATTTAATATACTTTTTTTTTAAATGAAATAAATATTGTCAGCTTATATAAATATTCTAAGGAGAACTTGGCGGTTTAAGGAAACCAGTGAAAATGTAAATTTTATTCTTACCAAGACTATATAACCGTTGCCGTATCGTTAATAAACTGTTTAAATTTAACTACCTTGGTTATTACTATAATATGACAATTCGGCTTATAAAGATGATTTAATATTTTAAATGTATAAAAACTATGTAGTATTTACTGGTCCGAGAAATACTAGCATTTGGCTGCGGCTCCGCCTGTTGTGGTTGTGGTCAATTTGAATTAAACAGTTCTGTTTAGTTTCTTGATTATGATTACACATGAAAATGTACTGTAAAAAAAATAAACGGAAATATTTATGACTTGTGACATATTACATCACGTGTCACATGTCACATGCCACGTGATACATATTTCACGCCACATGACACATTTCCAAGGGAACTCAGACAGAAGGTACAGTGGATAACATTGAAACGGTGATGTTATCGTTTTTTTCGATAAAAATACTGTACGATATAAGTAAAGGTTTTTTTCAATTCTGACCACTTCCTGATTGGTCAAACAAACTTGTTAAAGTTATAAAATTAGTATAACATTTCTGTGAATATCAGCATTTGAGGCTATTTTATATAAATATGTGTTCTTTATTGGCGATTATATGTGAATATATTTTCTTTATTTTTTGTATTGATAATAATTATATGTAAATGTTTTTTTTATTTGCTTCACGTTATTCCTGCACATGGGAGGGTAGGCAGACTTCATTTGGGATAGTGTTAAGGCACTACGTTCCGTTCCCCATTTTCCACCGAACTTGCAGCACTTGTTCCGCTACTCAACAAACAACAACTTGTTTTTTGAGTGGCGGAACTCAACGCAGCGCTTTGCCTTGTTACCATAGTGATGAATTTAAATTGTTCATTTTCTATAATGGGGTTCAAACTCACATATTGGTGCGTTAACAGTCATAAGTTAAGTCCTTGCGCCACGACAGGCCTCAATTACTATAATAAAAGAATTTTAATACTTTTAAAGTTCTTTCTCAGTAAATGTGCTTGTATAAAAAAATATGTTTAATTGTAAGTATTTTATTTCAAATTCTTGTACTTTGTTTTTTAATATCTATTTTGTTAAACCTTTTATACTTGCTGTTAACGTTTGTTTTTAATTACTTCTTTAACGTTTTGAGATAAAACCGCTCCTAAAAGAATTGAAATTCCTTTGAAATTTTATATTTTTTGTGTAGTTTATATATACAGTTAACACAATCTCTACGTAAACCAATTCTTGTTTTCGCTGATTCATATTATCTTGATTTAGGGGAAGAGCAATTAAACAAACTTGATTGGTTACAGAATCTTGTAACTCAGTTTATCTTTAGATTAAAAAAGTATGACCACGTTTCCGGATTTTGAACAAAGCTTAAGTGGCTCCCTATCCTCCCTATCTGATTTGGCAGGAATACTCCCTTTCTCTTCTCCATCTTCTTTACCGTATACTGTTGGATCCATTAATACCACCTCATATAAAAGATCGTTTTGTGTTTTTGTTTCTAAAGCGAAGAAATGAGATTATTTGATTTGAAAATATTATATATATATTTCACTTCTTCGAGTGGGGATCGAGCCCACCACCTGGTAACAGTCAATTACATGCTTGAGTTCGTGTGCTACGAAAGGCCACTGTGGATATGAAGATCAATACAAAATAATTAATTTTCATTTTAATATATTATTTAAAATTAATTTTCATTTTAATATATTATTTCATTTAAAATATTTAATATTTTCAATTTAAATATTTAATGTTTTATTTCTTCGCTCTGGTAATAAGGCAAAGCGCGGCGTTGAGTTCCGCCACTCAACACGCAATGCCTCAAATTTGGCGGAAAGTGGGGAACGGAAGTGGAACGGAGTGTCTTGACATTAGGTTCCCGAGTTCCCTCTGCCTACCCTGCCTCGTGCGGGATACAGCGTGAAGCTAATTTTCATTTAATTTATTTGTTGTTGCCGTTTAAATGTGGCATAGTTCTATACAATGCTTTTTGTGCAGCGGCACAAGCGTGTGTCTCGCCTTCACATGGGTTGCCTAAGCAAAAAAAAATATATCTTTTTTTTGTTTTAGCTTCAATTGCTAACAAAGTGGCAATCACACAAATCGTTGAAGAAAGAAGAAATGAAGAATAAATTGTACAAAATGGTGGTACTCTATGTGCGTATTAATGTTTGTAGATTTGTTCGATTATGTTATAATTCATTTTGATTAATTTGAATAAGAAAGTGCGTCAAGTCCAAGTCTTGAGTAGTAGTTGGAGTACTCTCCTCCGTCTTAGTGTAGCGATTTTGCCCCGAAATAGTGTTATGGAATATTGCAAAAGGACGTTGTATTAAGTAATATTTTTTTATTTTGCCAAAAGCCTGTATTTTCTGTGTAATTTTAAGCTGTGTAATACTAATTATAATATAAAAGTATTTGTCAATTGTATTAAAATATAATTTAGGTTCAAGAAATTGTGTACATGGCAGGGTAGGCAGAGGGAACTTGGGGACCTAGTGTTAAGACACTCCGTTCCACTTCCGTTCCCCACTTTCCGCCGAATTTGAGGCATTCGTGTTGAGTGGCGGAACTCAACGCCGCGTTTTGCCTTGTACCAGAGCGAAGAAATGAAATATTCAATATCTAAAATGGAAAATTTAAAATATTTCATTGCCTCGAGTGGGGATCGAACCCAGAATCTATCGGTTGCAGTCACACGCTTGTGCCGCTTCGCCACGACAGGCCTCTTTACAGATAGATGTACTAGGTCAGGGGTCGCCAACATTTTGTGTCAAAAGAGCCAAAAGTTACAATTTACAACATTTTTAAGTTTTTAAAGAACCACAAAATGTTTTTATGCCTACAGTAAATAAGTAATGTAGTCCTACTCTCACTGACATCGACTTACTGCGCAGGACTTTGCTTATTGTTACCAACTAGGTTTCGCATTCTTAGAGTTCACTCTCTCTTCCTTCCACTCTCTCTTCCTTCCACTCTCTCTTCCTTCCACTCTCTCTTCCTTCCACTCTCTATATCCGATGGGACGGTTAATCGACACGACCGGTGAGAGATCAAGTGCAGGACCGACGGCTTAACGTGCTCCACGATGCACGGAATCAACTACTTTCAGTCAATCATGGTGATTCAATCACAATAAATAGTACTTGCATAAATAAAGTAACTTATAATTAAAAATATATATATATGTGGTGCCGTGAGAAGCGGGTACAAGCAAAGGCTATGTGGTTGAGAGATAGAAGTGGTGTCGAATCTTAATTAATCGGTTCAGAAAGTTTTAAAATGTTTTTTTTTTTTACAAAATAAATAATATTTGTGTTTGGAACTAAAGAGCCGCAGCTTCCCAGCCAAAGATCCGCATGTGGCATTTTGCCGACCCCTGTATTAGGTTAATAAGATTTTTGTTTTTCTTCAATTTATATTAAGATAAACATCGTTCTAAATAAATAGTGTAAATCAATGTAATATATATATATATATATATATATATATATATATATATATATATATATATATATATATATATATATATATATATATATATATATATATATATATATATATATATATATATATATATATATATATATATATATATATATATATATATATATATATATATATAAATGATAATTTAAAAAGATATAAAGTGTTTTATTATTATCCTTGGATATTAGGGTGAACAGTAAAACTATAACTACAATTGCGTTGCTCTGAAAAGAGATTTATTACTTTAACAAACGTTTATAGTATTACAAATATTCTTTAACATTAAATCAATCACAATCTCACCTGAAAAGAGAAACAACATTTAAAGCTATGGCTTCACCAGTTCGTATTATTTAAATATAAAAATCAATTCTTCTTTCTTGGTTTTAAAAATATTAACGTTTCTCTGTATTATGTCATTACGTTAACGTCATAGCTATCGCTAAACTTTCACAGATTATACATGATAGTAATTAAAGAGTAAATTTAATCTAAATATTGAATGAAGTGTCACGCACTTCGTTTACATCTCCCCCACCCCGTATAGTTAATCATCTATTAATACTGGAATAAGTTTTGTAATATGGAAAAGATTTGACTCTAATTTTTTGTAACCCGTATTTACTTTGTAAATGGAATTGGATATTTTCTCTACAATTTGATATGGTCCAATTTTCAATTCATCCAGTTTTTTTCGGTTTATCCGATTTCCGTTTTCAACGTATACTGAATCTCCTACTTCAAATTCATAATGTCTTCTGTTCTTATCAAATCTATGTTTATTATAATTATGTGACTTTATAGTGTTTTCTAAGGCAATTTTCCGGTCTCGTATTAGATGATGATTCTGTATTTTATTTTGTTTCAATTCATTTGGTAGTATATCCACATTTTTTCCCTGCAGTAAATATGTTGGAGAGAATCCTTTTGTACTATGTTCAGTTTCGTTGTATCTTTCCGTGCATTCGTGAGCAATAGTAATCCAAGCTATCTTATGCCTTCTTTCATTAATTTTACAACGAATTTTATTAACCAATGTTTGGTTTAACCTTTCGTTTAACCCATTAGAAAATGGTGCATTTACTGCAGTGAATACTATAGGTATACGTTCCTTTTCTAAAAAATATTTAAATTCCTTTGAATTTATGCCCGGATATTGGTCTGACAGAATCAAGTCAATCTTATAATCTTGTGTTACTTTTTGGACGAGTTTAATAAAGTCGCTTGCATTCTGAGTTTTGGATGTCAAAATATAGGCGTAACGAGTGAAGTGATCTACTAGAAGATGTAAATATACTTTGGTTGAACGTGCTCCACCGAATCCACCTATGGTATCTATAGACACTATTTCAAACGGATATGTAGCGGGTCCTAAGTGAGACATGAGTCCGAACTTGTATGCTCCTCTCGATTTATTTTTTATACAAACGTCACAGTTTTCGCATATTTTTTTAATGTTGTCTATTAAATGTTTAGCTTGATAAAAGGGTTTTATTTTATTTTCTACTTGTTGCCTTCCTAAGTGGCAGTAGTAGTGATGAACTTGTTTTATAATGTGTTTACTGAACTCTTCGGTTAGTATAATCTTTTCATGTTTTCCGGTTTTTTTATAATATATATATTATTTCTACAAATAAGTTTGTTTATATTTTGTTTTATCTCTTCGTTTTTATTTTGATCCTGCTGTATATCTTCTATTTTTACAAAATTAACTACTCTTAAACAACTTTCTTCATTTTCACATGGTTCTAACTCTAGGTTTCTGCTTAAAGTATCTGCCTCTACATTATATTTTCCCGGAGAATAGATTATTTTAAAATTAAATTGTGACAAATAAAAGGTAAGGTCTCCCAGTTCTTCGTCCGTTCTGGCTTTTATATTCAAATTTTCTAAGGGTTTGTGATCTGAAAAAACCGTGAATGTTTTTCCTATAAGCCAATGTTGCCAGTATTTAACTGCTTCTTTTATAGCCAAACACTCAAGATATATTGCTTTTTTCTGTTTTTGAGAATTGTTTAATTTTTTGGAAAAATATGCACAAGGATTTTCATCACCGTTGGGTTGAATTTGTTTTAATATCGCGGCTATGCCCTGTATGCTAGCATCCGTATAAATATGTATTGGTAAGTCTGGATCAAAGATTGCTAGAATTGGTTTAGAACATAGAAGTTTTTTCACATTATCAAATGATTCTTGACATTTATTAGACCAAACAAATTTTTCTCCTTTTCTTAATAAATTATGTAATGGATCTAAAATTATTGACATATTTGGTACATATTTACCATAGAAATTAATTTTTCCCAAAAATTGTCGGACATTTTTTTGTGTTTTTGGAATCGGAAATTCTTTTATAGCAATTAAATTATCTTTTAGTGGAGTCACCGTGTTGTTTTTTATTATGTGTCCTAGATATTTTACAGAGTCTTGTGCAAAGTTACATTTCGTGAATTTTAATTTAAAACCTTCTTGAAAGATTGCTTCCAGTAGCAAAGATAAGTGCTCTATGTGTTTTTCAAACGTTTCTGAAAATACCAAAATATCGTCTATGTAATTTACAGTAAAATCTGACAGTTTATGTTTTCTTATGATTGTACTCAAGATTCTCTGAAAAATGGCGGGTGCAGTTTTCAGGCCAAAAGGTAAACATGTCCACTGATAGTGTGCATTCTGTGTAACAAATGCAGTTTTTGGTCTATCTTCAATCTTAAGAGGTATGGACCAGAATGCTGAATTTACATCAAATGTTGAAAAAAATTTACATTTTCTTGTTTTAACCATTAAATCCTCGATTAAGGGAAAAGGTTGCGATTGGGGAACTACAATTTTATTTAATTCTCGAAAATCAATACAAAGCCTTGATCTCCTTCCATCTTCTTTTTTAAATGCTAGCGTTACTGGAGCGGCAAAAGGGCTATATGACTCTTCTATTAAATTATTTTCTAATAATTTTGATACTTGATGTTCTATTTCTTTCATATCCTCAATAGAACATCTATATGGTCTCTTGCTGCAATATTTATCAATCAAGAGATCTATGTGTGCTTCGTAACCTTTTACCGTTCCTATATCATATTTGTCCTTAGCGAAAATTGAACTATATTTGCATATCAAGTGATCAATATCAGATCTTTTTTTATGATCTAAATGATTTACCGAAATATCAAAATCATCGATCAATATATTTTCATTAAAGTTTACTTTATATTGGTGAATTACATCTTGTTTTTCATTTTTATATATCCCTATACCACTACCCGAACTGTCAGGAATTTGTTTTGTGATTATAGGCTGCTTTTCCTTGTTTTGGATATTTTGCAAGATTTCTAAATTCTCATTTTGAGTTAATTTAAATTTTTGTATACAATCTAATCCAACTAGAAAATTATAGTCGAAGTTTGTTTCATCTATAACAAAGACATCAACTTGCTTTTCAATTTCAAATATTCTTAGTTTTAAAGTTACCATTCCTATTGATTTTTTAACGCCATTAATAGTTTTCAAACCTGCTGTATTATTATTAGTATGATTTTTTTTTAAAGCTAATAACCTTGAATTTATTAAGGACACATTAGATCCGGAATCATAGATTCCTGATGTTTCCAAAGTGTCATTTATTAGTATTTTAATTTTTATTAATGGCGGCACTTCTAGTTTTTTGGATTTATTTCGTTTAATTCTATTTCTAATTCTGAATTGTTTACACTCCTTATCTGATCTTTCCTCGTTATATCATTATTTTTTATTTTAAACCAACATTGGGATTCAGGGTGATAACGTGTACCTTTATTTTCATTTTCACAAATTTTACACGGACTAGCCACAGACCTTACAATTTTTTCTTTAATTATATTTTCAGAAGCTGGTATTTTTTTATCCATTTTTTTTTATTTGCCATGTGCTCTAAACTTCTAATAATATTAAATAAATCTTGAGTTTCCTTTAAACTATTCCTATCAATTTTATCTGCAATGAAATTTGGTAATCCAGTGGCAATCAGATCAATTAAAGTCTGTTTATCTAAAGACTTATTTATTTCTAATAGTAATCTCTCTTTCTTTAATGCATATTCTAGTAATGAGCCCTGCCTATATCTAAAAAACATTGCATACCTGATTGGGGACCAACTCTTATCTGCAAAAGTCTCATTAAAGTTTTGTTTCCAGATTGCCCATTCTGAATTTATTGTATATTTAATAAGCATTGAACTATACCAGTCTTTACAGGATTCTTCTAAAAACAACCTGAAAATTTCAATTTTTTTGACATCTTCTTCTATGCCTACACGTTCGCATTCCGCTTCAAAGATAGACATCCACTGGGACACGTTAGCAATCTTACTGCAAAATTTTTCTATAACGAATTTTTCTGCTATTTTCCCCACATTAAAAGGTTTTGATGACTCCTTCTTCATTTCAGCGAAGCTTTCCATTAGTCTGGTTAGATATTCTTCAGAGATTCCTGCCGTAGAAGTTTTAGTTGTTCCTTTTTCTTCTAAGAGATATCCCATGAACTGCATATTTCCATCTTGATCACAATAAACCGCCTTCGTCTCGGGGCTCACTGATATCCACACCTTTCGTTTATTATGACGTTTTTGTAATGTAGCCTTCACTTTTTGAAAGATTTGTGTGTGTATTATTGCATCGTGTAATTTTACAGGTTGTAATTTATCTGGGAAGCCATAAGTGCGGCCATTTAAATCGGTAATTGTTGTTATACAAATAGTATTCGTTTTCACGTCTTCCCTGGCCCTGACCATGAATTCGAACTGTAATTTTTCCATTATTCTTGGAAATTAGCTGTAGAAATGTTGTTTTATAAAGTGTTTTATTATTATCCTTGGATATTAGGGTGAACAGTAAAACTATAACTACAATTGCGTTGCTCTGAAAAGAGATTTATTAAATTAACAAACGTTTATACTATTACAAATATTCTTTAACATTAAATCAATCACAATCTCACCTGAAAAGAGAAACAACATTTAAAGCTATGGCTTCACCAGTTAGTATTATTTAAATATAAAAATCAATTCTTCTTTCTTGGTTTTAAAAATATTAACGTTTCTCTGTATTGTGTCATTACGTTAACGTCATAGCTATCGCTAAACTTTCACAGATTATACATGATAGTTATTAAAGAGTAAATTTAATCTAAATATTGAATGAAGTGTCACGCACTTCGTTTACATATATATATACATATACATATATATATATATATATATATATATATATATATATATATATATATATATATATATATATATATATATATATATATATATATATATATATATATATATATATATATATATATATATATAAGTAAGTAGGAAGTAATGAGACCATCCTAGTAAGTTACTAGTATGATACTAGTACTTGTAACAGGAGGTCCTGCTCTTCCATAACACATTATACGTTAATTGTAGAAACGAAAATAAACAAAAAACAAAATACATTTACAGCTAAGTTTTAAACTAACATAAAGATTAAAAAATAAAAAAAAAAAAAAAAACACAAAAATGAAAAGTAGTAAGAGCAAGCCTGTGTATATGTGCTGAGTATGATGTAAAGTATTTTGAATTTACTTAAAAAGTTAGTGATGATTAAAAATTTACTTATAAAGATAATGATGATGACTCAAAAGTGAGTGCCTATAATTGTTACAAGAAACATTTTATAAAATAAAAAATGATATTAATTTCTCTTGTTTCATTTTGAATACCTATCACACATGCAAGTAACTAATATAACGATGTGTATGTATCGAGTTGTGTGTGTGTGTGTGTGTGAGTATATTGGTTCGAATTCATTTTACAGAGGCCACTGTAGTATCAATTTTTGCTCAAAAAAATTAAGCAAGTGTCCACTCTTTCTTAGGATAATTACTATACTCTTTGGTTCCGCCACTCAACATGCAATGCCTCAAATTCCGCAAATTGAATTGGTTTATACTTATACTTTACTTACATGAAATGTTAGTGCTTTTTACAAAGCGAAATCTATTGAATAATTATTCAAATTCATCAATAGAACACCATCTGTTAGAATCATTTAGAAGTAACAGATTCATTATCATAATACAATTTGCAATTGTCGGACAATAAATAAATAATTTATCGTTGAACGTCAAACAACTTTCCATCAGTTCACTAAAGTTACTGCCTCAGACCTGAGAAGAATCGTCGAAAAAATCTCAGCGGGACATGTATTTTTTTAACCAAAACTTTGCATAACCATATTATAATTGACAATGAAACATTTGAAATGGCCTGGAGCAAGAATTTTGTTTCCAACGTGTGTTATCGTTTATAAAATCTTTAATTTGGTAATAACCTTTAACATACAACGACTTTTTAACTTTGTGAAATAGAAAATTCTCGGACAGTTTCTGGGATCTTGTAGTAAAAGCGTACGCACTGTCCCATAAAAGAATTACGGATTCGAATTTCTTTCATCATTCAGGAGCACTTCAAATTGGTTAAGTAGCTTATAAAATCATCGCGGATAGACCACATAACTCGTAATTTGTATAGATTATCAGATTTATTTCGATCCTGAAGCTTTAATATCTCCTGACTATTTAAAGCCATATATATCATACGGTGAGATTTGATGCATTACATTTACATTTTTATAACTATTTGGTTTTGTTTTGGTATACATAAACATATGTTTTACTTACATGAAACGTTTGTACTTTTAACATACCGCCATCTATTGAGAACTAACTTAAATGAATAAATCCAATCAATAGATATCGCCATCTGTTGCTTCGTTCGTTAAGAACTAACAAAAATCTTTTTTCACATCAATTGTTACATAATAAACAAATATCTTCCAATAAAATAACTACACCCTCCAAATCAGGTGCTGGAATCAGCTGCCCGGTTTTATGGCACGGTAGGCAAAAGGATCTTGGGAACCTAGTGTTGAGGCACTCCGTTGCGTTTCTCAGTTTTCCGCCGATTTTATGGCATTGCTGTGTGACTGTAACCGACAGGTTGTGGGTTCGATCCCCACTCGAGGATTTTTTTTTTCCTTTTTTTTTCCAGCTTCACGCTGTATCCCGCACTGGGCAGGGTAGGCAGAGGAAATCGAGGAAATGAAATATATAATATTTTTTATTTAGATATTTAATCTTTTCATTTCTTCGCTCTGGTACAAGGCAAAACGCGGCGTTGAGTTCCGCCTCTCAATTTCGGTGGAAAGTGGGGAACGCAAGTGGAACGGAGCATCTTAACACTAGGTTCCCAAGTTCCCTCTGCCTACCGTGCCATAAAACCGGGCAGCTGATTCCAGCACCTTCTTTGGAGGGTGACTGTGTTTAAAGGGGCGTGGCTGCTCGGACAGTAGTAAGGTAGAGGGAAGCTTTTGTTAGTGCCTGTTCGCTAGCTCAGAGGAATCTGAGCGACACGGGCCCTGGATGTTCCAATATCCGGGGACAATCAGGTCGCAGCTGGAACTACGGGTCCGGTTGTTTGTCTAGGGTACCGCGGGGACCGGAAGTTCCCAAAGCCCTTGTCCGGTCATTAGGTGGGTGACTCGCGGTGGTTGTGGTTGGCTGCAGAGGTTGGGCATGTTCGTCTGCCTGGTATAATTGTCACCAGGGCGTCTGACCTCGCGTGCAGCAAGTTAGTGTTTTCACCGGCCCAAGGCGAAGGGCTGCCTGGTGGACCTAGCGCGGTCCGGAGCGACCGTTAGTGGCGGCCTAAGTACTGATAGGCTGCTACAGCTCGGGTACATGTCTGCTTAGCATTAGAGACGGGAGCTAGACCCGTATCCAAAGGAGCCGCTTGTAGGTCTAGGCTAGACCGCGTGATGCGTGTCGGGAAGTGAGTGTGCCTTACAACTCCGTTACCAACTGGAAATTGGGAGTCTGCTTCTCTGGCGGCCTTAGCAAGGTCAGTCGCGAGCATGTTTGACTGCATGCGGGAGGTGAGCGTGCCTATAGCTCCGGCGCCTATCTGGAAACAGAGGTAGCGTGATTGAAGACCGTCTTCCTTCAGGTGGGCGGTCGGAGGTTGCGTGGGGCTACTTACCCTCTAAGTACCACCACGAAAGTGGTAGGAGCCAGACCTGTCTGGTCCCTGCCACTGGGTATACTGGCCCACCTGTCTATAACCGCAAGGTTGGTACAGGGGGCCAGTATAAAATAAAGTTAGTCTCGAAAAGAGAACAGGGCTTTGCCTACCGTGCCATGTGCGGGATACTGCGTGTAGCTGAGCATGTAGTTGGCATGAAAGGGCAAAGTGTCATATAATGTATTATTACTTCATTTTATATTCTAAGGAACTTTAATAGGAAGTCATTTTTAATGTGGTAAGAATTGTAAATTCCTTTTCTTTTCTATGTTTATGCTGTATTCCAAACAAGGTAAAAAACTAATTGTTTACAACATATACAAGAGAAAACTACGTACACAGAAAATGACACTCGAGAGGAAAAAATATGTTTAAAAATATATATTATAAGGAAAAAAAATCTATAAAATTTTATACATTTATTACAATAATATTGCACTAAATTAAAATTTATTTTTACATTATTTTTTATTATTTTTTCTTAGACAAGAAAGCTTTTGTGAGTCCAGCGACGGGTGCCTCGACTAGAAGCCAGAGACCAGCTCCACATAAAAACGAACAGAAGATCGACGCATTAAGGAACATTAGCTGAAAAGAAAATTAAATATTAAAGAAAAAATAATAATTTTAATAAAAAAAAAATAGCTTCCCGTTTGAGCCCTAGCAAGACAAACACAGGTCATGCCACTAAAGATGTAATGTCCAAAAGTTTGTAGGAACAAGATCACAGATTGTTTTGATCTTTTTTTTTATAGCTTCACGCTGTATATTTGATTGTCAGTGATTGGAATATTTAATTATCGTTTACGTTCTTTGAGTACGTTATTAGTTAAGGAAGATATTTGACAGTGATCCGAAATCAAATTAATTATAGTTAGATTTAAAAATTCCACAATGGCGGAAAACGTTATCTCTACGAGTTGGTTGAAAAAAAACATTTGATTCAATATAGTCGTATATAAAAGAATCCGCATACAATTAAAGATTTACTAAAGAACATAAATTATTAAGAATATCCTTTGTTTTCTTTTCTAATACTTCAAAGCTACCTCTCACGAACTTAACAATTCATACTTCTCCGTATTTACTGTATTGATACATTTAGTGATCGGGTGCTCAGTAATACCCGAGTGTTGAGTGGTGGAACTCATCGCCGCGCTATGCCTTATTACCAGGGCAAAGAAATGAAACATTAAATATTTAAATTGATATGTAAAACATTAAATATTAAAATTGAAAATGTTAATATTTCATTTTCTTACTATGTTTTTAAAGTGTTATTCCACACTTAGGACAGAAAATACTAAAAAAAAAAATTAAAATTTAAAATTTAAGTTTAGTATTAATATTTCATTTTCTTTGATATTTTTAATTGTTGAAGTGCAGTTAAGACACTCTAATCCCATTAAACCGATACGGTTTTCAACTTTCCGTCAAATTTTAGGCATTGATTGTTATAAGCGTGAGTCAACGCCACGCTTTTCCCCAAAATTTATATATGGAGTTACACAACTTACCACATTATAATCTGACATAGTTACAGTTGTAATTTGACTTCCTACATAAGTCCTTTGGAATATAGTGTGAAGTAGAAACGCGCTATACGACACTCTGCCCGTCCAAGCGAACCCTCGCCACTCCACTATACCTCGATAGACGGCTAGAATTAAACAAAAAAATATATGAAATAGAATTAATATTAAATTTTTCACTTCATCGAGCGGGGTACGAATCCTCTTCTTTCACTCTGCATATATCAGATATGCGGGAACTTCCTTAGCTTCACGCTGTATCCCGCACATGGCAGGGTTCGTTTCCGTTCCACTTCCGTTCCCCACTTTCCGCCGAATTTTGAGGCATAGCGTGTTGAGTGGCGGAACTCAACGCCGCGTTTTGCCTTGTACCAGAGCGAAGAAATGAAAACATTAAATATTTAAATTGAAAATATTAAATATCTCGTTTTCCGATTGGGGATTGAATCCACAACCCATCCGTTACAGTCACACGTTTGTGCCGCTGCGCCACGACAGGCCTGGTGTCGTGGTGGGAACCAGCGAAGAAAAAATACAGTATACTCACATTCTAATTTGAATATACAACTAAGTATGAACATGACCACACAAAGTTGAAAGAACGGCTTGTACAGAGCTGCGTAAGTCACTTTTATAATAGCTGAAGGCGTGTAATCGTCAATGTAGAAGAGGCCTCCGGATAAAATTATTGCAACACCCATTGGGAACAGCAACCAGACGATAACACGGTATTTCTAAAAATAAATATTTATTTGTTAATATAATTTAAGTGATATTTATACTCATAGGGTACTTCAATTTTTTTAATACATGCAATTGGTTTTTCATCTTTACGCTGTATCGAGTACGTGGGAGGGTAGGCAGAGTGAATTTGGAAACCTAGTGTTGAGACTTTCCGTTCTGTTTGCCATTTTTCTCCGAATTTAAAGCATTGCTTCTTGAGTGGCGTATCTCAACGCCGCGATTCGTCTTATTACCAAATCGAAAAAATGTAAATATTATATATTAAATTTCCTGGAGTGGCGATAAGACCCAAAACCTGACACGTTTACAGTCTCAGTCAAATAATTAGAAAATTTATGAAAATTAAATATAAAAGTAACGAAATATTGGATAGATAATAAAATTTGTTCTTAACCCGTCTGTACTTCTTGAATCAAGTAAGCTACATTCTGTAAATATTTCTTTTATTTCTTCGGTTGTACGTTCAAATTGAGCTAAACATAGGAAAATATTAATTATATGACAAAATACTGTTAAAAAAAATTAGAAAATTATAGAGGCCTGTGGTTGTCTAGGGGTACGGGCCTGTCAATATAAACATGACAGGTTGGGGGTTCGATTACATCTCTAGAAAATGAAATATTTTATATTCCCATTTCCTTGCTCTGGTAACGAGGCTAAGTGCGTTAGTTTTGCCACTCAATACTGTCTGATGATGATGGGAAAAAATTTCCCGGGTTCCTTCTGCCTACCCTGCTATTTCAAAAACATTGCGTACATTGGTTTTTTAACACTTTTGGAAATCCAATGTTTCGAATGCAATAAAATGCAGGTATATACAAATTTCATTGTGACTATGGCTTATCATATATAGGTCAAACAAAGAGAAGCATCGGTGTTAGGGTGAAGGAACATATCTCCGATGTCAAGAATAGGCATGTATCAAAGTCAGCTGTGTGTGAGCATACATCGAACAAATCCAACCGTTACATGAAGTTTGATGAACCACACATATTCGCTAGGGAGAATAGATATATGTATCTCTAGTATGATCCGCGAGGCCATTGAAATACAAAAATAGCCTAATTTCAATAAAGAAGATGGTTGGAAACTTTCCACCACCTGGGTACTCGAGGCCATTAAAAAATCGTTGGCGGTAGTTTGATATAATAATCGAATGAAAGACGAATGCCAACGCAGTCTACCCGTGACCATGGACTACTGTAAAGTGTTTACGACACCGTCAGTACCAGGGTGATCCTATACTAAGCCGGAATCACATGGCTAGAAATCATCCTTTAATGGTATGGTTTAATACGACGGGTTTCCAAAAATGTTTTGAAACCAATATACGCGAATAAGCCGTTTTGAAGTTTCATTTAAAATATGTAAAGTCAAAATTCTTAAGATGATATTCTTATATAATATAATAATACAATGAGAATATATGGCTTAGTAGCCAGAAAGCTTGGACAGTTCTTAAGAGTTGTGAGTTCAAATTCAGCTAAATAAAAATATTGTATTGAATAGTACTTTAAAAACTTTACAATATTATTGAAGATACGTGACGATAAGATTTTTTTCCTACCTTATATTTAGACATGTCCCTTTCATCCGTTTGCCACTTATATGATATAAAGCCAGCGGCCAGTCCAAGTATATATGTCGAGAGATTTGTATGACCTCTAATGTATATTAGATTGAATGTGCCATCGTTCACGTAAAGGGAACGACAAGATCTAAAAAAATAGCGTAAAAAAAAATCGGTGAAGTGCGAGTTTATTCTATATGTTCTCGTAAATAATTATTTTATATGAGTTATTTAGTAATTACTATTAAAGTGGCATTCCATTGTCTATCACACTTCAAGAGATACAGTCTGGTAAAAATTGGACAGATATACAGCGGCGTTTTAGTAATAGGGTCCGTTTTACAATTTCAGCACGCAACCCTAAATCCACAAGTCATGTTCCTACTTAACACTAGGGACTCGCTACAAGGTAGTGAGTGCGTAGAGTTAAGACACTCCGTTCACCACTTTGGTAATTTAACACCGCTGGTCTACTAAAGCTACAAAATATATATATGAAAATTATTCTTACTCAGGAGACTGTATGACTACCGCATCTAAATTTTGGAAGTAAGTATGCGCGCTTGTAATGATTATAGACACTAATAGTAGCGTGATCATAATGATCTTCCTGTAGCGTGGACTTTTAATAAGTACAATCATGATTATGGCGAAAACGAACAGTTGGGTATCTGCTGCTAAATACCTAAAAAAAAATATATATAATTATTAATAGCTTCCACTTCAAATGGAAATAATTTATTCTGTGTGGAAATTGAACTGACAAGTGTCGAGTTTACAGACAAATATTTACAGAAAATAGGTCGCGATGACTTCATACTGAAACTAAAAAAATATAATTATTATTAATAAGTATTTTTTTAATTTCAGTGTTAAGCATCATAATGTGCATTGGACGGTAAGCAGAGGAAACTTTTAGAACTTATTGTTAATATACCGAAAACCGTTCCCCTTAAGATATTTCCATTTTTCATTGCATGTTTAGTGGCAGGACGCCACGATTTGCCTCATTCACTAATTAAAAATACTACTAATATTCACTACACATTTCTACACTACTAATGTTCACTAATTAAAATTATTAATTAAAATAAATAAATAATTAACTAAATAAAAAAATATATATATTCCGTATTTCAAATATAGATCAAACCCACAATCGACTAGTGTTACAGATTTACGCTTGTATCCATGTGCAATGACTATCTTCAGTTTCCGTTACTCATTTATATTTGAATTATTTTCATTAGGCGGTTCAACTCGCGGCGTTGAGTTCCACCACTCAACAAGCATTTTTTCCGAAAATCGCTAAAAAAGAGCGTCTATATACTAGACTTAGTACTTTCATATGCCTACCTTTTTTAACATTCACAGTGTAATACGCACATTACAAGATAGGTAGAAGTAACATGTGAACATAGGGCTAGGACACTCCGTTCCCCATTATCTACTATACTATGTAAAAAAGTATTTTCTCAAGCAATCATGACTTACCATCCTTGGGGAAAGCAGATGTCACGATTATAAATATAATTATTAATATATAATATGTTCGCCCACCAGTACTGCCTGCATATTTTGGACTCGTTAGTCACTGTCAAGTCCCACAGAGGGCCACTACCTAAGTGCCTCATCCAGGTGCAAATAGACGCTATTATGAGGAAGTAGGGTGGAGTGAGCCTGAAACGGTTATAAAGATAAATATATATAATTAAAAAATAATTCAATAAATTATATTTATAGTTATAAAATTATTATAAATAGAAATATTAAATATTTTAATAGAAATAGAAATATTAAATATTTTATTCTTCTGTACACGAATTAAAACTTTAATGATGTTTGCGTTTGCAGTCGCACTTGTACAACTGTAACGCTACAAGACTTAAATTATTCTTTTAACTATCAAATTTATTTCCTACAATTATTAAAGATATTCCGAGATCACCTAATCTTAAATCACTCTCTTCTCTGCCAGTTTTTTTTTTTTTCAGCTTCACGCTATATCCCGCACTAGGCAGGGTAGGCAGAGGGAACGGAAGTGAAACCTAGTGTTATGACACTCCGTTCCACTTCCGTTCCCCACTTTCCGCCGAATTTGAGGCATTGCGTATTGAGTGGCGGAACTCAACGCCGCGCTTTGCCTTATTACCAGAGCGAAAAAATGAAACATTAAATATTTAAATTGAAAATATTAAATATTTCATTTCCTCGACTGGGGATCGAACCCAGAACCTGTCGGTTACAGTCACACTCTTGTGCCGCAGCGCCACGACAGGCCTCAATGGCCTCTGCCAGTAATTGAAATAAATAAATAAAAATATCGAAATTACCTGATCCATCTAAATATAATGCCCATTGGTATTTGTGTCCATCTAACCTCACTTTTCTCAGCTTGAACTTGTAAGTTGAATGCCAGCAAAAAACTGGACATAACGAAGAACGTATGAGTAACCAGGCTACCGTTGTAAAGAATTTGCTTCAGAGGATCATCGAAAGCCTGAAATGGTATAAAAAAGATGTTGACACACTGAAAGACTCTTGGTCTTTCAGTGTGTCAACATCTTTTTTAAACAGACTCCTAACAAACTATTCCAGGAAAGAAACAAAGTTTTCAAAAAGCAATTTAGCATGTATATATTACCGAAAAGTTTTTTCGATTTCGAAACAAGATTTGTATTCTCTACTTTATAAAATAAAATAAAGGTCAATCAATACGTGTTTCATTACTTTTAAATGGTATAAAAATGTATAGGAACGTAAGGACGTACAAAAAATGGATTTAACAGGTTTACAATGTAAACTGGCGATGACTTATTAATAGCCTTAATTATTTTATATATTTTTTTTTCAGCTTCACGCTGTATCCCGCACTAGGCAGGGTAGGCAGAGGGATCCCGGGAACCTAGTGTTAAGACACTCCGTTCCACTTTCGTTCCCCACTTTCCGCCGAATTTGAGGCATTGCGTGTTGAGTGGCGGAACTCAACGCCGCGCTTTGCCTTATTACCAGAGCGAAGAATTGAAACATTAAATATTTAAATTGAAAATATTAAATATTTCATTTTCTCGACCGGGGACCGAACCCAGATCGGTTACAGTCACACTCTTGTGCCGCTGCGCCACGACAGGCCTCGACTTATATAGTGATTTATATATTATGATAGTCAGAAAATAAAAGTAAAATTATGCAATGGATTATACCCTGAATTAGATTGAACCCACAGCCATCTCGTTTAAAGTCATACGTTGTGCCATTGCACCATGACGATCTTAATAATGTACAAAAATAATATTATTATGTTATAATATTATTTTTGATATTCATAAAAATAAAAAATCTTACCTTTTCCATGTATAAAGGATTTTCAACATATGTAAACGACATGACCAGTGCGGTGTGAGAAAATATGACGCATATCATTGTCATTGTTCTGAAATAATAATTGAATTGTATGTGTTTTATATATTTTTTAATTCCACGCTGTATTCCGCAAGGCAGACAGTGCAAACTTTGAAACCTAGTTAAACACTTTCCGTTTAACACTTTCCGTTACCTTTAAGACATTTCCGTTCTCCACTTTGCGCTGAATTTGGTGACAAGTGAAACTGAACGCTTTGCTTTGTTCATTTTCTCGAGTAGGAATTGAACCCAGAACCAGTCGCGTTTACAGCCGTATGCATGGCATTTGTCGTGCCATGCATAGGACTATGTGACAAGCCTCAATTATCATTTTATCTAATCAATTAAATTCTCTGTATTTCATCGTATATCTTATAACTACTAGCGAACTCGGCTTCGCTTTATCTATATGAATTAAAAAAAAAGTCTGTCATATTTTAAATCTATCTTTATTTATTTTTTCAATTAAAAGTATATTTATAATAAATATATTGAGGCCTGTCGTGGCGCAACGGCACAAGAATGTGACTGTAACCGACAGGTTCTGGGTTCGATCCCCAGTCGAGGAAATGAAATATTTAATATTTTCAATTTAAATATTTAATGTTTCATTTCTTCGCTCTGGTAATAAGGCAAAGCGCGGCGTTGAGTTCCGCCACTCAACACGCAATGCCTCGAATTCGGCGGAAAGAGGGGAATGGAAGTGGAACGGAGTGTCATAACACTAGGTTTCACTTCCGTTCCCTCTGCCTACCCTGCCTAGTGATACAGCGTGAAGCTGAAAAAAAATAATAAAAAAAAGAAAGTATATTTGCGTTCTTAATACCTCTAAGAATTTTGGTGTGAAAGCGTAAGAAAATAAAGTTACATTCATACTTATATAAAAATAGTATCTTTTGGAAACCGTCCCAGCCCTTTGACCAAAGAAACCAACCATAGGTCTAAATTCTTATACGCTTGTAAGATCTTATTTATGTTGTTAGCGTCGGGAGATTTTTACGTTTGACAAAAGAGTAAGTATTTATTACATATTTTTACTGATTTTAAAGTGCTACTTTTTACTGTTATACTTGAGTATAGATTATAATATATCGATATATCATTCTCTTAGTTCCTATATTAAGGAAATGAAAAAAAAAGTTAAATTAAAATATATACTTCTTTTTTCAGTCCGCCGATTTTGGAGGTGTTGAGTGGCGCAACTAACACCGTGTTTTGCCTTGTTTTGCCTGATCGAAGAAATGAAACTATTTTAAGACTAGGCAGATTTCCACCGGGGTCTACTAAAGACTCTGGTGGCATCCGAAGCCTCGGCCAGTGGGGTTTCAAGATGAGAACTGGTATGATTTCTCGTAAAAGTTATCCTCACGATTGAATAACGAGTTTACCTATTTGAATTATTTCCAAGCCATAAAAGTCAAAAAGGGATGTCTTCGTTGTATAAGGCACATAGCGTGAAGCGAGAAAAAAATCTAACTGTAATAAGTACCTTAGTCCATTAAATAATTTAAGTCTTTCAAATCTCGGGTCCGATCCTTTACCAGAAGGCGCTACTAGCTTAGCCCAATTTCTTTTTAGCGAAAACGCTAATAAATATGGATTTCCTGTAAGAAATACAAACAAGAAAATTAGAAGTACTGTTTTAAAACTTCGGTCCATAAAATTACTACCTCACATTTTCCAAATGCTTGTAGCTTTTAAACTGCTAATCTGGTTTTCATAAAACAGTTAAATAACAACGCAAAGAACAAGATTGTCGATACCAAAAATCAATTGGTTGATTCAATCAGGAGCAACAGTATTACAAACAGACATGTCAATTTTATACCTTTAAGCACAAATTATATTTTTTTTGTGATAAAATTTTTTTTGGTAATAAATTGATTGAAAATACTTAATTTTCCTCTCATTTTGATAGGCACTTAAATAAAACTAAGTAAATTAGTAATGTGATGAGTGAAACCAGTGAGCTTATATATTTGTTACACGTAAACTACTCAAACGATTATCGTAACATTTATTAAATGTTTTTTAACAAAGAAGTCGAAGGTTAACAAAGTAATAGTTTATGTATATACAATAAGGCGATGTTTATATAAACATCTCCTTACGTGAGATTGGTATCTATGATTGGTGTAGACAATTAAAACTTAATTATTCGTATATAAAATATATTGTAAATAAAACACAAAATTGTCGGTGACGTAAGTGTAGAATGATGCTTGTCATGGTGCAGAGACACCAGCATACGGCTATAAATGCGAAAATTTAAGATTCAATATCCACTCGAGAAAATTATATATTTAGCATTTTCATTTCCTAGGTCTGGTTATGAGGGAGTTACACTACTCAACACGCAATACCACCAGATTTGGGAAATTGGACAACAAATGTATCTTATCGGGAAAAGAGTGTCTTAGCAGGTTCTGTTATTATATATTTCTAAGCTCTGGTAAGAAGCTTCAAACACGCAATCTGCTTCATTATTTCTTTTATTTATCTAAAATGAAATTAAAATTCGATTTTAAGTTAAAATATTAATCCAACATGTTTACATTGTTATTAATATCTGTGACGTATGATGTGCAATTCCAAGATTATGAACATTAACTTTATAATTGTTGTATAATATTTTATTGCGAGCTTTTATTACCGTGTTTTTAATTATTGTCATCTCAAATCAGAGAACTGAGTTTAATACATATTATTTATATTCAATTTATATTCAATATAAATGTAAATAAGATTAAAAAAATGGTAAAAACTTAATTCGTGTGCCTATTGATTAAGATATTGATAGACTGTAAACGCGATGATTTGAAGTTCGATATCCACTCGAAATAATTATTTTCATTTTTATGTAGTGGAAATAAAATATACAGGGTTGAGTTCTGGTCGACATCCGAAATTTCAAGAATTAGCTGCTGCATGTGATGCAGTAAGATGGACAAACCTTGCTTACCTCTTCCCTAAATTTTAATTTAGAATAATCATCATCATCTAAAATTAAACAAAAACACGACAACTTATCCTTTTATACAATAATACACAATATTATAATTAGTTATTACCTTTTTTATTATCCTCTTCGCAAATAATAATGTCGTAAAAGCTACCAATTATATTGAGTATAAGTATCATCGCGTATACGGCCGCCATCACAAAATCTGACGCGTCCAGTACAACTTCTTCATCATATCTCTTACAATAATGGAATTTTGCTAGTTTTGTTTCTATTTTATACTTCTCCCATATAGATTCGTTGACGCATCCTTCAAGGTGGCTTTTTAGGTCTGGTGTTGTTTCTAATGTATAGTTTTGGTGGTTATGACATTTGGTGATGCATGTAGCGCGGTGTATAACTGTGTGATTGAAGTGCTTTATTTTATCATCTGAGTATTCCTGAAAATGATTAGAGAAATACTATTTTATATCAATTTATAATTATTTGAATAAATCCTACATATGGCAGAGTAGGCAGAGGTAGCCTGGGAACTTAGTGTAAAGATACTCTGTTACTATTAAAACACTTACGCTATCCGCGTTCAGCTGAATTTTAGTGGTATTAAATAATAGTGTGTCCATAACCTGTTGCGTTTACAGTCATTATCGCCTCAGTACTGATTATATGTCATAGTTTAAGGAAAGTATAAAATTTAATTACTGTACATAACGTTTAGTCTTTAAACAGGTTTGATTATTTTGGTTTGATTTTTAATAAAAATATATATATTTTTTGGTTTAAACCTTGAAAATAATATTTTAGGAAAATTTTGTATGAATATTATGGTGCTAAAATTTAGATACGACACATTCAAAACACGACCTATCTTAAATTCAAATTCAAATTCATAATATTCGTTATACTAGGCTTTAGCAAGCATTTTTAAATCGTCACGAATTTAAAATTACCACCGGCTCTGAATCCGGTTCTGGTAAGAAGAGCCGGCAAGTTATCCAACAGTTGCTCATTTCAATATTGAATAAAGTTACAAATTTATTGTTTAATACAATAGTGACCATCCTGAAATTCAAATGACCTTAATTAAATACATTTTAATCATTCAAATATTCTTGGACAGTGTAGTACGCTTTCGTAATTAACATTACTTTAACATTTACTTTAAACTTCTCCAGTGGCAAATTCAAAATACTATTTATATATACGTGCGGCAGATACGTATACCCAGACCCATAAATGACTTATTGACTTTTTGGAGGTGATAACTAGGCGTCACTAGTTTGTCCTTGTTTCTCGTCCCAATCGTGTGCTTGTCACTGTTTTTGCTAAAGCACTGAGTATGTTGCCGGACAAACAAAATATTGTTAAATATATATTGAGAAGCAACCGTAAGAATACAGGTATCTTAGTTTATAAGAATACCCGTATCTTTATAGTAAAAAAATAATTATCACGAGTTGGAATTACTAAATGGAATTGCGACAAAAGTTAAGAAAAATCATAATTTTTAATCGTAGTGCAGGGGCTTAAGCGTATTACTTTACAGGTGTGGGTTCGATTTCCGATCGGCGAATATTTAATACTAGCGACCTGGAGGGCTACTCTTGAAACCAATGTCAATCCCACTTTGACAACAATCATGCCCCAATGTAATTTTGCGGCAACGTATTGTTGGTACTCTTGAAACCAATGTATTCAAAGTCGGATTGCGATTATATTGGCAAATCCTAACGCCGTTACAACTGACAGTTAGTGTTGTAAACTTCATACCGATAAATCAGTTACAGATAAGAAACACTCATTATTTTTTTAAATAATTAATTTACATGTATCTTTTTTCTAAAAATAATAATTATAAATCATAATTCATTTGTTTTACATAAATAAAAAATAAATCTTCTCAGTTGTTCTTAAAAATGGACATCTTTTATCTGTATGCCTATTTTTTGACTATTTGATTAAAATAAATGACGTTTGTAGCGTATGTTTATTTCACAATAAATATATTATTAATATCCAAATCGATGCTATATTTGTATAGTTAAAGTAATATAAATATGTAAATAAGCAAAGTATTTTGTTTAACTTTAAAATATGATAATAACGTTAAATGTTCTTAAACCTCACACGCAAATTGTTAAATCCGCACACGCAATCATATTATACACAACTTAGCTTCTAGCTATACTGTATCCCGCCAATGGCTGGGTAGGCAGAGGGGACTTAGTGACCTAGTCTTAACCTTAAGACACTCCGTTCATTCCCCACTTTCCACCATGTTTGAGGCATTGCGTGTTGAGTGGCGGAACTCCACGCACCTTACCTTGTTACTAGAGAGAAGAAATAAGATTATTAAATTAAAATATTGAAAACATCAAATAATTCATTTCCTTGAGTGAGGATCTAATCAACTTATTATTATTCTTATCTTATATGCAATACACAGTTATTAATCCATTATGTTGATAAAATTAAAAATGTAAATTAAAAATATTTACTACTAAAATTCTTTATTACAATAAGAATATTAATACTATTAAGTAAAAGTGTTATAAATAAGTATACATAAAATTGGATCACACATATTTTATTCTATAACAAATACTAAAAACTTACAATTTTGTTCTCTAATTATACAGAAAAACTATAACTTTGTTTAGTGTTATAATTTATTTTAAAATATTTCTCTGCACAGATATATAATTTTACATTGTATGCCAATGATCTCATTAAACCACAATAATTTAAATATAAGTTAAATTCAAAACTATCTTTACATAGTTAAATCTCTCATTTAAAACTGTAGATAACTTCAATAGTTCACTAATCACTTATAATTTTGATTATTTTTATAATGTTTTTATTGATTGAAAGTAATTCAATATTACTTAGTTAAAAAAAAGTCTATTTTCAATTCCTTTTCTTTATCTGCAATGCTTCTAACTTTTTTCTTGGCAATATTCTATCACATATTATGTTTCAATCACAATATGTGTTTAAAATATAAAACAAAATTATGCACTGATCTAGGGGGTCATCAAATTTCCAATTTTGGGCACCTGTAAAAAGATTTACTATAAGAATTTACAAATTTTACAAATTATTCAAGTAAAAAATTATTATAAAAAGTACTTATTCTATTTACCACTCTTCCAATAGAAATGTCTACCTAAAATACATATTTCTAAATCTATATAAAATTTTTTAGTAATTATTTTAACACTGTAATCAGCAGTTATTATTAAATATATGTATATTTAATAATAACTGCTTAGTACTTAGATTAATACAAATTTGAACAGTAACTTACCTTGAATTTAATATTTACTATTAATAATTACCTTTTTTTTACGATTTATGTTGTGAATTCTAAGAATGTGTACGAGGTATACTTAGGACACTTAATAATTTTCAATTTCCTTTTCAAGCCAATCGATGCTTTTCGTTTCGTTGTTTTTTAATGTTTAATTTATGTGTTTTTCTCAAATCACCGATAATAAGAGCTAATCGTGCCATTTTATTCACGTTTTCATCAAATAATTTAAAACTCAATAACTAAAAAGTCGCACTTTCATTATTGAGAAGATTTACAATTTCATTGTAATTTGGCTGTCATTATAGCTGTCAAAAACGCGTCAAGAGTACCAAATAATACAAATAATACCAATCCTAACGAATTCTACAATATTTTTTAGTTCACACAATCGTCAACCAGACGGCGGTAGAGGACTTAGATTATTATTGCGTTCGAGAGTACGAAATGACATATATTTTGGATTGATTATTGGATATTGGTTTCAAGAGTAGGCCCACTGCCTTCGGCTATGCCCGCTTGAATTACACCAATTTAATTACTTCAACTATTTCCGTGTTAAAATGACATTATCGTTTTTGACACGATATCCTTATATTAATGAATAAAAATGTTATAGCAAATTTGTTGACCTTAATATTTAAAATTGGCGTAAACAGTTTTGTTTTTAAAGTGATCTAAATAAAACGAACACTGAATGTTATGTAAAGGCTGCCAAATGCCAAATTGCATTTAAAATGTTACTAGCCGTTTCTGAGAGTAGCGCGTGTTAACGCCCAGACAAACTGAAAAAAGATTTGAAAAATCATTATTTTGGAGTCTATTACATTAATAAAAATCGCTTTTAAGATTTTTTTATATATGTTCCATGTACACCATTCACGTGTTACAGAGTAATAGCAAGTATAGATTTTCACTCCTTCTATATTTTGATATTTATTTTTTACTATTTTCTACGATAATTGGAATAATATTTTGCATTAATAACAAAGCATGAACCAATCTTGAAAAGGTTACAGAAACATGTAATTTTCTAAGAGCTATAAGGTCTCGGTACAGAGTTAACTAGTATATTATATATAATTATAAAATAACTATAATTATGCTAAAAAAAATACCTACATATTTATATATTTTTAAAATAAAAATAAAAAAAAAATAACGTATTGTAAGAAGAGGAGCTCTGAGCAATAGGATTTATGATGTAAGTATTTATGAGAACATGGGAACCTAGTGTCAAGTTCCCTCTGCCTACTCTGCCATGTGCGGGATACAGCGTGAAGCTGAGTGAGTGAGTGCTTGAGTGTTAAGACACTCCATTCAATTTCTCGGTTTCCGCCAACCTTGAAGCGTTCATCGAGTAGCAGAACTCAACGACGCGTTTTGTCTTTTTACAAGAGTGAAGAAATGAAAATGTTAAAATATTTAATTCTCTCAAGTAAAAATTGAACTCACTACCAGTCGCCTTTAAAGGCGCGTGCTACTGCCACTGCACCACGACAGGCTTCGGTATTTTATATATTATCCCTTGTTTGTTTTTTTGATGAAAACCTGTGCTTATGAGAGTACATTATTTTAATAATATATGATATGCTTTAGAAACCTGTTTTATTTTAGTTAGGTCCGATTTGAATTGAACTTTTTGTTTTGTAGCAAGATAAAAAGGAACTAGGCTAAGGAATAATAGTATTAAGCTATATAAAGTATTGTCATTTCTTGCACTATTAAACATTGAATGTGCCGAATATTGGGCAAAATCGAGACTTCTGTTCTCATTTCTGCCCATTAGTCGACACATTGTGGCTCTTAACGGCTCGTTCTACCTATTTTACTATGCAAGAAAAAGTGTACTATTTCTAAATAGGTAGTACTTAAGCATTAAACGGCCACGTGCGAGTTTATAAGGATATTCTCTTATAAATATAAGCTTGAACTCTTAACACCAATCTTTACAATAACAGTAATAATTATAACATACTAAGTACATGTAATGATTTAAATACCAACACGATCTTTTAAGCAGGGGGCAGCGTGTGACTATAAATGCGACCGGTCGTAAGTTCGATTCTAACTGTAGGAAATTAAATATTTAAAATTTTTGTTTCTTTGCTGCAAGTAGCATGCAGTTTTGCCAATATGCAATGAAATAGAATGATCTCCGATGGAAAGTGTTGAATGGGACGCGCAGTAGTCCGTGGTCACGGGTAGACTTCGAAACGTCGGGTTTCCCAAAAATGTTTACCATTCAATATACGCGATTAATCCGTTTAAAAGTGTTTCATTTAAAATGTGTAACAATCGCGAAAATCAAAGACATTATTATAAATATTTTAATTTAACGAATGATATAGAATGTAAATATGACATATTCGTGAAAATGTAACATTATTTGGTACTTAACCAACAAAACTATTTTACTTAACAAGTAAATAATGCCTCAAATTTTGGCGGAAATTGAAGAATTGAATATTTCAACTTTAGTTTAAATGTGTATTCTTTCTATATTTTTTTTTTTGTCTTTTATATCTTTACCAAATTAAACCCCGGGTAGGCAGAGGGCACGTGGGCACGTAGTATTTAGACATTCCGTTTCCATTGAAATACTTCCGCTCCCCATATTGAATTTCCCTTAAATTTTGGAGACATTACTACATTTTCCTAGTTACTACAGGGAAAAAAAAAAAATTTTAAATATTTAATTTTCACGACTGGAAATCGAGTTCACAACGTGTCGCGCTTACAGTCGCACTTTTATTTTTTTACCACGAGCACACCTTCCACTTTACACTGATTTTTGCACGTATATCTTTTTGTTTATTTCTTTTTTTCAGCTTCACGCTGTATCCTAGGCAGGGTAGGCAGAGGGAACGGAAGTGAAACCTAGTGTTATGACACTCCGTTCCACTTCCGTTCCCCACTTTCCGCCGAATTTGAGGCATTGCGTGTTGAGTGGCGGAACTCAACGCCGCGCTTTGCCTCATTACCAGAGCGAAGAAATGAAACATTAAATATTTAAATTGAAAATATTAAATATTTCATTTCCTCGACTGGGGATCGAACGCTTCACGCTGTATCCCGCACATGGTAGGGTAGGCAGAGGGAACATGGGAACCTAGTGTTAAGACACTCCGTTCCACTTCCGTTCCCCACTTACCTTACCTTTATACGACTTACCTTTATAAAATTTAATAGTTCAGAGTGTTCCTTGCTGTAGAGCTCGTAATCTGCCAAGCAGTATATGCCACCGGGCTGCATACATTCCGTATAGTCGTCCATAGCGAACAGCGGCGGCATTTTGTAATACTCAGTGTCTGTAACAAGTTATTTAGAAAACGTATAAAAAAAATTACGTAACGGGATTTGAATCCGCAGCCTTGAAAACCGATAAAGCACTTTAACCACTAAGCCATACGATTTCACCTTTGTGAGTCTAGTTAGTAATCGGTTAAATATTTGAATTATTATTAGATTAAATTTTGCAGTAATATAACTTATATATCAGTTTAATACTACATAGAAAAAAAATGTAAATACCTATTATGTAAATTTCGACATGTTACATAATAATAAATTTAAGCAGGCGAAGTCGCGTTTGGGTTACTAGTACATTAAGTATATTCGTAATTATGTACTTAGCTGTGAAATATAAAAAAGCTGTATACGAAAACCTTTGGCTATAATATGTTTCGAGAAAATGTATGACATGGCGGAGCGGCACAAGCGTGTGACTGTAAACGACAGGTTGTGGGCTCGATTTTCACTCGAGGAAATGAAATATTCAATATTTTCTATTGAAATATTTAATGTTTTTATTTCCTCGCTCTGGTAACAAGGCAAAGCTCGGTTCCGCCACTCAACGCGCAATGCCTCAAATCCAGCATCAGATAGTGGGGAATGAAACGGAGTGTCTTAATACTGGGCTCCCAAGTTTCCTCTGCCTACCCTACCATGTGCGGGATACAGCGTGAAGCTGAGTGAATGTTTTGAGAAAATTTGATCAACATCTGCATCTACAATTATATAATAAAAGTGAAAAAGTTGTTTGGTTAAACATACACGATTATCTCAGGTACAATTCATTGTAATTTAAAAATCTAAACTTTGGAACATTTATTTATCTAGATAGGGCCAATAAAAATATGGGGTAGCTTAAAAGCTTCCGGCCCTGCGATGTTAAAAGTTGACGTTAGAGAAAAGTTATGTACGATGTAAGAGTTTTTTTTTTTTAAATAAAGCTAGTTTGAAAACTAAATAAAAATCATGTACATTTAATTGAATATTCCAACTTTACTCCATGTAAACGACTAATATATATAAATTTCTATAGTTATTTTGATTACTATTTTTGTTCTCAGCCTCACATACATACATGGGATACATAACAGGGTAGACAGAGGGAACTTACGTAACCTAGTGTTGAGACACTACGTTCTTATTTAGACACTTTCGTTTCTCACTTTCCACGACACTCTTGAAACAATACGTACGTACGTAATATAATTTGTTACCAGAGCCCAGAAATAAACATATTAAATATTTCATTCCCCCGAGTGGCATTTGAACCTACAACCATCGTGTTAACATATACACGCTTGTGTCACTCTGCAGGTGTCCATATATATATATATATATATATATATATATATATATATATATATATATATATATATATATATATATATATATATATATATATATATATATATATATATATATATATATATATATATATATATATATATATATATATATATATATATATATATATATAAACAATACGTACGTACGTAATATAATTTGTTACCAGAGCGCAGAAATAAACATATTAAATATTTCATTCCCCCGAGTGGCATTTGAACCTACAACCATCGTTATTATATATATATATATATATATATATATATATATATATATATATATATATATATATATATATATATATATATATATATATATATATATATATATATATATATATATATCTATATATATATATATATATAATAACAGAAATAAATAAAAAGAACAGAAACGTGACGGAGTGTCTGGACACTAGGTTCCCAATTTCACCCTGACTACCATGGCATGTGCAGGATACGAGAGCTAGCTAACGAGAAGCTACTATAAATAATATTATGTATATTAAGCTAAAATGGGTATAAAATTACAATAAAGACAACACTGACTATGAGGAAAATGTTAATGTGGGGTCTTTAATAAACGCAGAGCATTTAAATAACCTTGTTAAATATTTGGAAACATTGGTACAAACTTTAAACTGTTAATCCAAACTTAAGATTTATATATATATATATATATATATATATATATATATATATATATATATATATATATATATATATATATATATATATATATATATATATATATATATATATATATATATATATATATATATATATATATATATATATATATATATATATATATATATATATATATATATATATATATATATATATATATATATATATATATATATATATATATATATATATATATATATATATATATATATATATATATATATATATATATATATATATATATATATATATATATATATATCTATATATATATATATATATATATATATATATATATATATATATATATATATATATATATATATATATATATATATATATATATATATATATATATATATATATATATATATATATATATATATATATATATATATATATATATATATATATATATATATATATATAGTAAACGTATAAGAAATTGAACATACCGGATTGTATACGATCGTCTTGGGCAGATTCCAAGAGCGGGTTCAAATATCGTTACTCGCAATTTTTTATATGTTTTCTATAATAAATATATTTTTTATGTATGATTTTTAACAAAACCTCTCTTTTTGCTCTTGTTGTAGATCCTTAACTATTCTTTTCTTTTAACTTCACGCAGTATACTTTACATAGCAGGGAAGGCAAAATAAACCTGGGTGCTTAGTGTTACGACATTCCTTTCAAATAAAGACAGTGCCATTTCTGAACTTTCTGCATTAATAATTTCAATACCTTAAAATAAGAATCGATCTTACAACTATACACGTTTACAACGACACGTTGGTACCCAAAAAATATATAATGAAAAAAAAAAAAAAAAAAACAGATTAAATATTATATTAATCAGTATTTTTATCAAATTATCGTTTTTTGTTGACTCTTAAACCCTCCACACGCAAACCTCTTTAAACGTGCGAAATGATCGTCCAAGCAATTGTAAGGTCATTCATAAGTTGTCACTGAACATTACATTGACCTGTAGTTCAAGTATATGGACACTATAAGGAAATGAGTTGACAGTGCGTATTGTGGTCTAAAACTGTTACAAAAATTTTCTCTCACGGCTCAGTGGTTGTTCTATTTCGTCTGTTTGAATGGTCTATGGTCCTGGATGTCTTATATAGAAAAAGTTATATATACACACTACTTTCTTCACATTCCGCCGAATTTGAGGCATTGCGTGTTGAGTGGCGGAACTCAACGCCGCGCTGTGGCTTATTACCAGAGCGAAGAAATGAAACATTTTTTTTTTTTTTTTTTCACACGCTTGTGCCGCTGCGCTACGACAGGCCTGTGTATTTCAGCTTCAGTTTTATAGGAATATACACACTACAACAGTTTTATAGGAATATACACCTAATATACACACTACAACTTTTATTTTCTTGCTATGGCAGGCGAAGCGCGGCGTTGAGTTTCGCAACTAAATGTTAAGCCTCGAATTTTTGTCGGTACGAAGGGACCGGAGTGTGCCTATTCTGCTTTACGGGACAAACGTGAATCGTGTTAGCGTGTTTTTCTTAACATTATCTTATTTGGTAAAATAAGGCGTTCAGTTCTGTTTTATAACAAACAATGTTTTAAATCCGGTTAAAAGTAAAGAGAGGAATACTGAAATGCACGAGAAATGAAAATATATTGACGATATTCGTATTCATGCAATTTTATGGTTTATTCAGTCTCAAATAAGTATTCACAGCGTTTAAAGGGTAAGTGACAACTTGTATTATCTAAAACAAAAGAAAAAACAACATAGGAAAATAATAATGATAAAATGAACATCTGACAGTAAACAAAAATAAAATAAAAATATGTGATAGTAAATAAACATTAACATTGAGACCAGTCGTGGCGCAGCTGAAAATTCAATACTGCAATACTGCAGTGCACCAATCGAGAGATTTGAACAATACTAGTACTTCATATGCGACCGAACATTAGCTCTATTTTAGGGTCAACCGATGTTAAGACATGAAGAACGGTTTCACTTTGTCGATGACACCCACTTACTTCATCAAATTGGTCTGCTTTGCAGATTATGGCTATAATACTAGTCGCTTGACATATTAAAGCTCAATGTAATTATATGGGCGCAGCTTACAAAGATATTTAATCGAAAACAGGCGATAGGATAAATTTAGATTTTTGAGAAGAAGAAGAAGAAGTAGCTGTATAGAAGAAGTGTGGATCAAACCGAAGCAAGATTCTTCCATCATATAAAAATTTGAACCCACATCTCTTGAAAACCATCCAAGTCCTACTACACTTCTTTTTTAAACTTTTAATTAAAAAAAAAACTGTTCTAAAAGTGGAATAACACTTTCAAAATAATAATTTAATGCTTTAAAATATATTTCAGAGTATAACGATATACGCTCTCTATGACAGTTTATTTTAAAAAATTATCATCTTTTGTTAATAATTTGAAAACAAAATCAATGTGTTTATTATGTGAATGACGCCAATTTCAATGAATCATAAGCTTTGAGATATCGCTTAATTTAAAGTGAAGATCAGTAGTAAATATATGTAAGCAAACCGAATGTAAAATATAATTTAAATATCTAAAATCGACACTATTATAATCGATTTCTACTTGTAAGTAGAAATTATTTTACTGTAGTAAATTCGTTTTAATGCGACTTCGCCCGCTAAGTGGCATGCCAAATGAGATATCTAAAAAGCCCAATAATGTTCTAGCTCTTAAACTGTTTATCCAATTTTTATCTTATACAATAAAAAAAAGAACTGGCTTTAGATTAAAAAAAACCCGCACTCAAACGATGCAGTCGTTCAGGAGCTAAGGTGCTGCGGACAGACATACTGAGAGACAAATTTATAACCTCTTTTTGCGTTGGAAGTAAAAAAATATATTCTACAAGACATATTGTAAGAGCCAAAGGTAACACTAGGAGGGTTAGTGGGCTATATCGAAACTATTGACTCGATCAAACAAAGCCTAAGACCTCTCTCGATACATAGACTATACAAGATAAAAATATTTTTTCAATTTCAATCAGTGGTTCCTGAGATTAGCGTTAGCAAACAAACTTGTTTTATAATATAGAAGACTATGACATACAATATTTAAAACCATAACAATTTGTCAATTATAACTCAAAAGGCTTTTGAGGCCTGTCGTAGTGCAGGGGCACAAGCGTGTGACTGTAAACGAAAGATTGTAGGTTCGATCCTCACTCGAGGAAATGAAATATATATTTAATATATGTAAATATTGAATGTTTTCATTTCTTTGCTCTGGTAACAAGGCAAAGCGCGGCGTTGAGTACCGCGATCCAACACGCAATGCCTCAAATTCGAAAAGTTAGGATCGAAACGGAGTGTTCTTAACACTAGATTCTCAAGTGCCCATCCTACCACGCGCGGATACAGCGTGAAGCTGAAAAAACTACTTTAAACTCACCGTTAATTCTATAAATGACAGCTAAGCTTCCATCGAACATTAATAAAAAACATAATATCTTAAACATTGTCCCATACATAACGTGCACACGTCCAGTTACAATCGAGTATTTCACGCTTAGTAAGTAAGAGTTCACTTCGTATTGTATATCCTTATTACTCTCAGTAATAGGGTGACCATGAGCCATCGCGGTACAGTGCTCATTATGATGTATATATATGCAATGAATGTTTGTTAGACTTTGAGTTAGTGTTATTTTTTTTTTTAAAAAATATTTAGTTTTGATTAAGCGTGGCGTTAAGGTTCCCGTTTAAATTTGAATTGTTTTTATTAAAATATAATGTTGCAAGAACTTTTGGATTGTCGAAAAAAAACATAAAGATTTCAGGACATATATATAACATATCTGTTGAGAAGGCCTGGTAAATAGTCACTTTTATTTAAAAAAGTACAGTCTGATAACTAGTAGTATACAGATCAAAAACAATTCAATTCTGGTTTGGTGCTAATTCTAAGTTTTATTTTAAAAAAAATGAAAGATAAAACATCAGATTTGCACGGCAAGAGTCTAAGTAACTTCTTACCAAAGTATTTGGTAAAGATATAGCAGTAATGTACCTATTTTTATAGAATATATTAATTTTCCACTGCCACACAAAAAACACATTAACAGATTTTAAGTGAACTTTTGGAGTTTAATAGTTGATATCCATCATTTCAAGTCAGGCTCATGTCGAGATCGTAACTTAACACAGCTATTAATATAAGAGAAATATGGTCACCCTACTGCTATATTATTATATGATTTAATGGCGTCAAACAGATCACAAGTAACTATGTCATTGAAGTAATTCCACAAAATAATCATATTTATGTTTTTTAATCGTTGCTCACTTTATATATAAACCTGTCGTGGCGCAGCGGCACAAGTGTGTAACTGTAACCAACAGGTTCTGTGTTCGATCCCCAGTCGAGGAAATGAAATATTTAATATTTTCAATTTAAATATTTAATATTTCAATTCTTCGCTCTGGTAATAAGGCAAAGCGTGGCGTTGAGTTCCACTACTCAACACGCAATGCCTCAAATTCAGCGTAAAATGGGGAACGGAAGTGGAACGGAGTGTCTTAACACTAGGTTCCCGGGTTTCCTCTGCTTACCCTGCCTCGTGCGGGATACAGCGTGAAGTTAAAAAAAATATTTTATATATAAAAACTTAGAACATTCATTGAGGCTAGTCGTTACACTTTACGAGTACATTAACGTGACAGGTTTTGGTAACGAGGCAACGTACGAAAATTCCCTCAGCCAACACGCAACATCTCTAGACCTTAGCAGTATGTGGGCAGCGGAAGAGTGTTAATGAGAGAATAGTGTCTTAACACTCACCAAGTTTCCAAGTTCTACAATATTATTGATGATATAACGTGACATCCTACTAATAATTACAAATAGCTATTTTCCCGTAAGCTTTGCCTTTAAAATTATAATTATTAAAGACTATAGAGAAGAAATATATGATGTCAGGTTGTGGGTGTCACAACAACTCTATAGGATATAGTATATTTTTTACTGTAAATATTTATTTACGATAAAAAATATTCTACGTTGCAAGTTAGTCTTGGAGTATCTTAACATTACGTTCCCAAGTTCCTTTTCTAAAAATTCCTTCTAAAATTGATCTTCAATTTTCTTTATTATAAATCAAATATTTGTTTATCGTTTAGTTCTATCATCATCAATATACGTCAGACAGAGTATAAAGTCGTCTGTATTTATTTTTACTTTGATTTTGACGATTTTCTTTTTAAAGATACCCGTAGAATGATTCTACGGAAAGGTTTTGGTGTATAAAAAATTATGACTTTCCCAAGAATGGCTAAAGTATGACTGAATTTATCAAAGAAGTCAAAAAACAATGCTGATTGGAAGCCGAAGTAGGTGCGCTGCCTAAATCGTTACAGATATATGAAAATATTGTATGGTGAGGTAATAAATAAAAGTTTTGTGAATCTGTTCGTTTGTTCGCGCTAATCTCATAAACGGCTAACCAGATTGAAACGCTGTTTTCACTATTATATTTTTTCAATTCTACTTTAATATAAAATGTTTGTAGCAAATTTGCGAACTAAATACTTGAATTGATGAAATTTTAATGTACAATTTTAGTTTAAAAAAAAGTAACAGATCTTCTATTTTTTTCTCTTTGCTACTGAATCATCTTAAACTGAACTTTTATACATAAAATAATTAGCTTCGTAACTTGAATAAAAATTATAAAATTCTTGATGTAAAGTCAAAAATTCACAGTTCGTGAATGATTTATGACTTTGTACTTGCTTCTTGTACAACGTGGCTCCTTCAAAAATGTACAGTTTCAGTAGGGCTTAGTTAAACATCCAACAAGATTGTAGCACAAAAGTCGACACTTTGAAAACTTCTTATAATTAAATAATAAATACTTTAAAAATTACTTTTGTTTCATTTATTAAACTAAAATAAACCGTCAAATGTCTCAATCTTAGCATTCCTGCAGTTATTTTTGGGTGATCAACTAAATAACGGAACGATAAATTCCAAAAACAATTGTAATTATAAAAAAAATGTATATATATATATATATATATATATATATATATATATATATATATATATATATATATATATATATATATATATATATATATATATATATATATATGTATATATGTATATATTTTTGTTACTTTTCTTAGTATTCTATTTAATAATCACATTATTTGTTTATTTTGTTAGAGTAATTTTTCTATCATTACAATTATCTCCATATTGCACGAGTATGAACAATATTGTATGCGGCGAGGACATCTTCATTTATTTTTATTCTGAGGTTAATAATTATGTTAGTTTTTCTATTGTAGTTTTTAAAACGGATTTGGGTTGTCATTATGGTGTTTTGTACTTTAGTTATACTTATTTTTGTAAATATTTTTTGGCTAAATGGATGATTATATTTCCGTATACTATCAAAATGTTCGTGGATTACGCTCAAAAACTAGTTTTTTTTTTTCGGAACATGCTTACAGTGGATTATGATATAATATGTCTCACTGAGACATGGTTACTTGATGGAATTTTTAATGAAGAATTGTTTGACTTTCGATATTGTGTCTACAGATGCGATAGGGATTATGAGATACGTGGGCGTTTGGGTGGTGGCGTTTTGATAGCGGTCAGGTGGGATCTTGATGGTTGCCGAGGTTATTAGGGTGAAAATAAGAATAAGCAATGAACGTAAAAAATATTTTTTAAATGTTTATACTTGTTATTTTCCTCATGGTCAGTTACACTTTGAGGCACTATGCGGGTGTTTTGAAGCAATTTCGAATGATGTGATTAGCTGCCCTGACGATTATCATTTCATTGCGGGTGATTTCAACGTGTCTTTAGCTATGTGGCATTGTAGTGACTCTGTTATGTGTTTGAATCACTTTAATTTTGATAATAATCTTCGTCTATGCGTTATTTAACTTTTTGAATTTTACGGGTTTAAATCAATATAATTGTGTTTCGAATGTGAATGACAGGTATCTGGATCTAATTATTTGCAGCTGTCACTGTGTAACTTCTGGTTCGACTTGTGCGCTTGCCCCGAAGATAGCCACCACCGTGCATTGGAAATACGTCTGTATCTTTCGAACCTACATACTATTCGCTCTCAACCGCGAACTATACGCTTGTATCGTGCCGTTGATTACAGTATTGTTAACGGGTTAATTGATGATACTAATTGGTACGATCTGCTATCAGGTCTCGATATTGATTCGTCTGTTGGTGTTTTTTATAAAACAGTAAACAAAATTATATCTGATTGTGTTCCCGTTAGAGTCGTCGCAGATGGTAGACGTTATCCTTGTTGGTATTCAAGTGCTTTGATTAAGATTATAAGGGAAAAACTTAAATATCATAAGAAGTGGAAAGTCTATGGAAGGATTCGTGATTATAATACTTTTAAATTATTAAGAGAAAGGCAAAAAAGGGCTCAACTATATTGCTATAATACTTATATAATAAACTCTGAAGAAAAAATATTACTTAATAGTAAAAATTTTTGGTCATTCGTAAAATCTAAAAAGAGCTGTAGTGAATTGCCCGGCACAATGTTTTTGGATGACTCGTCAGCGTCGGGTGGTATGGAGATTAGTTCTCTCTTTAATAATTACTTCAAATCTGTATTTCGATCTAGTACCTCTGATACTTATTATGAGTTAGCTAACCTTAATACATCTCAATTGTGTCATGGTAGTGTTTCAATTGGAGCTGTAGCATATTTCGCCTGGGATCGTGTCGGGTTATCTTAAGAAATTAGATGTTAGTAAAGGCTATGGCCCTGACCTTATGTCTCCTTATTTTTTAAAAATGTGTAGTGATAGTCTTGCCCTTCCGTTATTCCTCCTTTTTAGTAGGCCCCTGAGTTCTGGAATTATGCCGGTGTTATGGAAACAATCATTTGTCGTGGCAGTTTTCAAGTCTGGTAATAAACATAATATTCGGAATTATAGACCTATATCCAAATTGTGTGTTGTTGCAAAATTATTTGAAAAAATTATATACGACTCCATTTTTCCAACTTTAAGGCATATCATAATTGAACAGCAGCATGGTTTCATTTATATGGATGGTGGTTGTCAAGTTGACGTGGTGTACACAGACTTCTCCAAGGCATTTGATAAAATTACACATCGCTTGTTAATTTGAATACTTGTAGAGGTCGGCAAACATGGGATCGCCATGTATACCGACCTCTACAAGTCCTTCGTTGGTTGATTTCGTATCTTAGGGGGCGGAGTCAGGCTGTGACATGTGTGATTTTGCTCCTCTTTTGTACCTGTTACCTCAGGTGTGCCCCAGGGCTCTCATCTCGGTCCTCTCCTTTTTAATATTTTATAAACAACATTAAAGCAACATTTATGAACTCAGAAATATTATTATTGCCGACGATATGAAAATTTTTAAACAAATCACTACACAAACAGATCGCGCATTTATACGTGATGATCTGAACCGGTTATTTGATTACTGTCAGTGCAATGATATTATTTTGAACATTGATAAGTGTAACGTAATTACCTTTTCCCGTAAACGACATAACATAAATTACAATTATTGCTTCAATAATGTAACATTGTCGAAGTCGAAATTTAAAATCGAATCGAAGAATTGATTTAAAATCTACATGGAAATCCTTTTGGTATCAATCAACACTAGTAAAAGGTAAATATTATGCCACTATCCAATCGGATATTCCAACTTTTCCGTGGTTCTCTCGCTATAGGCGTGCTAATAGAACTGTAACCTCTACTATTTGTAGACTTCGCTTAGGCCACGCGTGTACGCCCATACATTTGGCAAAATTGAGAATTAAAGATAACTCTATTTGCGAGTGTGGTTTGGATGAAGGCTCTACGGATCACATTGTGTTTAATTGCCCAAAACTTAAATACTCTCTTTACGACATCCTTCCTTCTAACATCCAACGCCCTGTTAATGTGAAATGTATATTAGCTTTAGTTTTTAGTCCTTTTATTAAAATATTGGTTAAGTTTATTGTAGATAATGACATCAAGTTATAATTCATAAAATATTAGTTCATTCTAATGGTCATCGATACAAAAATATATCTATTTATACTATATATACTTGTAATATTGTGCATGACTATTTAACTATTTGAATCATTTCATCCTTCATCACATATTTACGAGTTCTTCAAAATTTATAAAACTTTACTGCTTTATAACATTTGTGTATTTTCTACAATACGTGACACTGGCAATTATTTTGCGCCTGTCATCACAAAATCAGGCCATAAAATAAAAATAAAATAATGTAACGATTGAGAGGCTCTCTGTGGTGAGGGACCTGGGAGTTTACCTTGACTGTAAACTTTTATTTGATTATCACATTGATCACATAGTTGGTAAGACTTTTCGGATGCTGGGTTTTGTTCTTCGGGTAGCAAAAGATTTTCATAATAGTGCTACACTTATCACGTTGTACAATGCCTACGTTCGGTCTGTTCTCGAGTATGCTTCGATTGTGTGGAATCCGTTGTTTAATGTGTACATTGATAAAATTGAAAATATTCAAAAGAGGTTCAATAAACATATTAGTAGTGAAGCCAACCAATACCATGTCGTTAAACAACCTATTCCGACTTCTTTAAAGAACCGTCGTTTGGTTAGGGACGAACTTTTCCTTTTTAAAATAGTTAATAATTATATTGATACCCCTTTCCTTTTAAGTAATATTAGTCTGAGATGTCCTCGTCTACAAGCCCGTAATAAATCACAGTTCTATGTACCTATTACAAGAACTATATATGGTGGAAATGTTTTTATTTATCGTGCTTGCAGCTCTGAAGATAATGCGTTTGGCGATATTGACATGTTTACTATAAATTTAAATAAGTTCAAATCACTTGTCATGGAAGCTGTCTCTGAATGATTTTCTTCTGTTTTATTTTGATTTCTTTTTGATTAACTGTACATCTAGCTATTTTTTTTTGTACTATTTTATGTGAAGACTGCATTGGTTAATTGAATGTAAATTTGGTTTTTATTTGAAGTACTTGTAAAACTGTATGTTTTCCTTAATAAATAAATAAATAAATAAATACAAAAAAAAAATGTATAGAAGATCTTTACAGAATTTATATATTTATATCAAATTTGACATAAATTTGATATATTTATATCAAATTTGACATAAATTTGATATATTTATATCAAATTTGACATAAATTCTGTAAATATTTTTGTATCTTCTTTAAAGAATTTTGTATTTTTTGGACCACTGACGGAGCTCAACGCCGTGCTGTGAAATTTAAATCTCACACTGTGCATATCAAATTTGCTTAAAGAATTTTTTTTTTATTTTTTAAATTAATATAATATCTATATGTTGCAAAATCTAGTTTAAATTTACAATTTTAAAATAAAATGTGGTTATACTACTTTTGCTTCATTAATGTGAAAAAAATGTTACTGGTATCGCTGACATTTGATCAGGATGATAGAGTAAAAATATAAAATAAAACAAGTAACCAAAATAAAAATATGTATATATTAAGTACACAAAAAGATGTATGCAATTCTATTGTAATTATTTTTATGGAAAAGACGGCAAACGAGCGTACAGGTCACCTCATGATAAGTGACTACCGTCGCCCGTACGGCTCCGTGTAACTCCACAGGAGCAACAGGAGCGTTGCCGGCCTTTAAGGTGGATAAGCGCCGGGGCCCGGCAATACCCATTGCATAACGCAGTGATCAAAGCCACCACTTAAAGCCTTTTTAAATGTTGGGGGTGGTTAAAATGTAAAAACGTTCGTCTTCTTTCTTCTCTTTTAGTCTTCTTTCTTTTCAATTTTCTCTTTATCTGTTTCTTTTTGATTTTCTCCCATCTTTTCCTTCTGGCCTTGCATGACGATCTTAATGAGCTCATTCGCCGGGGCTTCCACTAAGAAATATAATACTACAGCCAGTACTTGAGACAAAAATAGCACTTTCAGGAAAGTGTAGAACTGGAAAAAGATTAAATCATTTTAAAATATACGAAATACACGTTCTTCTGAAAAGTATTGTTTGTAAGTGTTTATGATTGTGTGGGACATTATTTTGTTTTTTTTTATGAAAACAATAAGACAAACGATCGTACGGGTCACTTGGTGGTAATTGATTACCTACAGACAGAACTGCAGTTCCGTTATTGGCCTTTAAGGCGCGGAAAGATGATGATTTTGAAGGAGTCATGTGGTAACTACATTCCACAGTTGTGGTGCGTCTATATTGTACCAATTGTTACAGCAATGTAAGCCCGATTCAAAGCATGTTCAGGAGCAAAGATAATATTTAATATTATATTTTTTCGCTCAGTTAGACGAGGCGAGGCATTGAATACCGCCACTCAACATGCAATCTCTCATATTAGGCGAAAAGTAGGAAAGTTAAAGGAGTGTCTTAATAATAGGTAGATATTACGTGAAGTTAAATACAATATATTTAAAGGGATATTCCATAGCTAAGGATATTCCATAAAAACAATTTTATAAGACAAGGCACACGGTTCAAATCCCGTCGCCTTCAAATTTATATGGGGAAATTTTGGGAAGGTTAAAGCGTTTAGACAACATAAGAAAGGAGACATAAAATTTATTACCAGAGCGAAGAAAGAAAAATCTTAAATATTTCATTTCCTCGAGTGGGAATCGAATCCACAACCTGTCAAGTTTGCTGTGCCACGCTGGCCTGTCGTGGCGCAGGTGCCAGACGTAATCTATAAATATGTTAAATATAAAATAACGTTATCTTACCGCATCTGATATCATAATAGTGGATAATTCGGATCTTGTACCAATTATATAGTGTAGAATATTGTCGTGTATCAAGTACATACAGTATGACAGCTTGCTCGGCACCAGCCAGCCCCTCCACTCCCATATCATATAAGAATTACCTGAAATTATTTGTGAATTTTGTATGAAATACCGGAAACTAAGATGCGGCGTTGAGTTCCGTTAATCAACGCGCAATGACTCAATTTGATAGATAGTTGGGAACGGAATTTCTAAACACTACGCTTCCAGGTTCCCTCTGCCTACCCTGATATGCGGGATACAGCTAAAAAAAGAAAAAAAAGCTCTTATTTTTTTTATTAATATATTACAGCTGTGGGTGGTATGCCCGTTCGGGGAAATGAACTATTTTCATTACCTCGCTTTTGTAACAAGACCGCTGTAGCTCGCACATGGCAGGGTAGGTAGAGGAAACTGAAGTATCTAGTGAAAAGATACTACGTCGTAAATTTGAGGCAATACCTGTTAAATGACTGGAATCAATACTGTGCTATGCTTTGTTGTAAAAGAGCGAAGAAAACTATTAAGTATTAAATTTCATTTTGGAAGGGGATGGAACCCTCACTTTGTAGCGTTTACGTACGGTTCTGCTCCATTATTTATTACACATTAAAAGTTTCATACCATGAAACTTTAGAGTTAGTCCCAAAATCCAAATACTTGATAGAATGCCAATGGCAAATCTATGTAAGCCAGCGTACATCAGGCGCCAGGAGAGCGGCACCTTTTCTACATCTTCATAGGTCGCTGTGGACACGTAGTAAACAAAAACTATGGAAGGAAGGAGGAGCCAGCTCATGATTTTGCCAAGCTGCGAAATAATAATGTAGTTAGATTAGTATTTTGGTTTCTCGATTGTGGAATAATACGAGTACTTTACAAATAGTAAAAATATTTTAAAAAACAGCATTCACTCATAACGATAATTTTAACGAATTGTCTTTGGGAAGCGAAAAAATTTCCCTACAGTTTGTAAAAATTTCCCTACAGAGATGCTAAACAACATTCCTGTTTTTCTTTTCTGCTTCACGTTGTATCCCACACATGGCAGGGTAGGCGGAGGGAACATGGGAACCTAGTGTTAAGACAATCCGTTCCGTTCCACATTTTCTGAATGAGGCATAAATTGCGTGTTGAGTGGCGGAACTCAAGACCGCACTTTGCCTTATTGAACCAGAGTGAAGAAATGAGAATATTAAATATTAAATTGGAAAATATTCAATCTTCCATTTTCTCGAGGGGGGATTAAACTTATAACCTATCATTTACGGTTACACGATTGTTGCGCTGCTCCACGGCAGGCCACAATTAATATTTATATATAAGACTTCGGTGTAGTTTGACAAGAACGTATGGCTTAGTTGGCCAGACCGCTTGAACCAAATGGCACGGTTCAAATCGCGCTACTTTTTTATATATTTTTTAAAATAATAATTAGAATATTTTTTATCTCCATATCAACTACAAAAACTCAATTTCTTATTAATAAATCTTGTTAGCCGAAAGCAGAAAACGTAAAATAATGATTCATTCCAAGTGGGAATCGACCGATAACCGTTTAGAGATACCATAGCCAGATTGTTATTGTTATTACTAAAAAGATTAAGATACTTTTATGTTTTGTAAAATTATTACAGTAATAAATATTTTTAGTTTGTTTGTTTGCCCTCAACCTGTCGCATTTACACTCGCACGCTTGTGCGCCTGCGCAAAATCAAATACATATACCAAAACAGTATTAAAAAAGACATGAAATATTTTCACTAAAAATAAAATAGAGTGGTAATCAGTAAAATAGTAAATATAAAAAAAAGCCTGTATGTTTATCCGTTTGTCTTTTGATCTGTTAGCAAAGCTAATCTCCGGAACTTACGGTCGGAATTGGACGAAACATTTTTGTTGTAACGCTAATAATCCTGAGCAACATATATTTTTTCTGGCAGTTGGAACACCTGATGCAAAACCTTAAAAGGCCATTTAAGCCATAAGAAATATAGAATAGCCCCGAATAAAGTTATTCATAGATCTGGAACATCCGGTAATATCTAATGTACTCGTACAATAGAACCGTAAAGCATATAGAAATTATCCCTTCAAAAATCAATAAGAATTATGATATATGTTTTTTCTTTTCTCGTATATAAATCGCAGATATAGAATGTTTGTTTCAACATATATTAAAAGAAATTTTCAAATATTTTTTAAGTGCAAAACGATCGCGAATATATATTTATATTGAATCAGTAAATGACCACTGTCTGTATATGGAGGATATGTTTTAAAAAATCTCATAGAGAACGTATATTAATGTGGTAGAGCCTAAAATAGTAATATCTAACAAAATAAAGTTACATTATTTAAAAATACTTAGTTCGACAAAATTGCTAAGATATTTTTAATTATTTAGCAAATTTTTTTTTTCAATATATGTATTGTATTTTATAAAGACAAGAAAGTAATTGATATTATCAAATAAAATTATTGAAGCAGGCGAAGATGTGGTTGGGTCTCTAGTTTAAAATAAATTTCTACAATAGAAATATTTTTGAGTAGACTTAATCGTGGAAAAAGAGTGAAATTGAGTATCATATAAAGAATAACTTAAATTATTTTTAAGTGACCGAAAATTAATGAATAATATTATAAAAATATAAAAAGAAATAAAATAAAAATAAAAATAAAAATATGATGAATTATATGGATCTATCCAGATTAGAAAACCATACTTACTGTGGCCTGCCGTGGAGCCGTGACAAAAACATGGGACTGTTACCGCAAAAGGTTGAGTGTTCGATTCCCACTCGAGGAATTGAAATATTTAACATTATAATTTCTTTGTGGCTTTGAGTTCTGCCTCTCAACTTGCAGTGCCTCGCATTTGACGAAAAGTGGGGAACGGAAGTGGAATAGAGTGTCTTTACACTAGGTTCCCAAGTTCCCTTTGCCTACCTTGCCATGTGCGGGATAGAGCGTGAAACTAAGAAGAACTTTTCTGCTCATCATGCAATGTCTTAAATTCAACGAAAAATGAGAAGCAGAACAGTGTCTAAATATTTTCTCATTTTTCCCCCTATCAACGCTTTTCTCATTCTCTTTCAATAGAGTCAAGCTAACTAAATACTTACTGTAAAATTAGGGAACTCAATTTTCTTTTGCTTGAAATAATACACTAAGTATCCATTTGCCATTCCCATAAAGAAACAAGTCAAATTGTTGTAGGAAAACACGTGGTACTTTCGGAATGTGTCATCGTACAATGTCCTATATAATCTGTAATAGATGTAAAAACAAAATTATTAAAAATATAAAAAAAAATGTATATGAGGCTTAACGTGAAAATTTGATCTCACATCCTGTGTCTACTGAACACTACTGGAGAAATTAAAATATTTTATATTTTCATTTCTCCGTTCTGGAAACAAGGTAAGGCCTATAGCGTTCCTTTCATCCACTGAATAGGCCAGTCTCAAATTCGGCGGTGGAATCGGAAATGCAGGACATGGTGCGAGCCTGAAAAAGAAGCACCTGCAAATAGTTATGGATTCGAGTCCTTCTCGGGAGATTGATTTTTTTATTTTTTTTATTTCTTTGCTGTGGTAAAGGCAAAAGAGTGCATTGACAATTATGTGAAAAGTGAAGAACGGAAGTAGCTTAGTCTTAGTGGATATCAATCTTGTGTTTATTTTTCCTTCTATCAGCAGCTTCTATATTAATTCCTGCTTTATTATAGATACAGCGAGAAGCAAAAAAAGCCATAATTATATAGCACTGGAAAGAGGAATACATTAATTTTACTCACTCAGGCTTGGCCATGGCGAGTCCATCTAAGTCCATCAGCCATACGTGTAGTATTGGACTAATCATACCGATTAATATGATTATACTTAAGGTCACCGCTTTGAAAGTCCAGCTTTTGTTGCGAATGTACAGATAGATTATGATGCCGAGGATGAATAACTGCATGTCGGTAGCTATATGCCTAAAAATGGATTTTTATCTTTATTTATAATAAAGAAAAGAGTAAGAGGGACTTCTTTTCCAAGATAAATCATGGTGGCTTTACTAATGAAACTTCAAGATTCAAGAGGTGATGAAATATTTTAATACTAGCAGATTATCCGCGGCTTCTTCCACGGCTTAACCTGCAATTATAAATAATTGGAACGGATCGATTTGTACATGAAATGTGAGTAAACATTTTCGAACCATAAACAATTATTGTAAAAATGTCTTTGATTTTGACGATTGTTACATATTTTAAATGAAACACTTTTAATCGGATTAATCGCGTATATTGAGTACATTTTTTGAAACCCGACGTTTGTAAAGTGTTTGAAACGTCGGGTCCGGTTAAAAGTGTTTCATTTAAAATTATTGTAAAATTTTCTAGGCTTGTAGCAGTTTTCACTATTGTATTTCAGTAAGCTTCCGTTAAGTAAATGTGCTGTTTTATTTTATTTTTTGGAATGAAGTTCGGAGTGTCTTAACACTTAGTACTCAGGTTTTCTCTGCCAACTCTACAAGTACGGGTACAGTTTGAAACTGAAAAAAAAAAATAACTTACCAAGATTCTAAAGAGCAAAGAATGTTTTGAATCATGAAATTATTAAAGTATAATATATGGGACCAATAGTATTTTCTACATTGCGCTGTGACCCCTTGTATAACGTGGGTATTCCATAGCGGCCCTGATCCTATATGCCTGAACAAAGTACACATTACGCCTATCACGACCGCGAACGGTGGGGTCAGTCTGAAATAAATATAAAAATATTTAACTTTTAATATAAATTTACAGTATTTATATATATGGGGCCTATAGTGACGCGGGGGCACAACAATGCGCCTGGAAACGCGCCAGGGATTTGATTCCCTTTCGAATATATTAAATATTTATTTTGATCATTTCTTCGCTCTGGTAGTGAGACAAAGTGCATTTTTTTATGGATAAGACAGGGCAAACGAGCGTACGGGTCACCTGATGGTAAGTGATCACCGCCGCCCACGGTCCCGTGTAGCACCAGAGGAGCTACAGGAGTGTTGCCCGTCTTTAAGGTGGATGGGCACCAGTGGCAACATTAAGTTTGGTCACTCAATAAACATTGCCTCTAATTGTACGGAAAGTGGAGAGTGGTAATGTCTTAATGAAAGAAGTCTTAACACTAGGTTCCAAATTCTCTCTGTTTACCCCGCTATATGCGGGATACAGCGAGAACCCAAAAGATGTACAGTGGTTTATTTTATGAAATCAGTTAAGTAATGTGTATGTCCGTTGCTATTTCATTTCATCATAATTTAACATAAAAAACAATATATATTTTTTTGTTAATATTCTTTTTAGTGTCTAATTAAATACAAAAGCTCATTTCTGTCCAAAAAAAGTATGATTATCTTAAGCTATCTTACCTCCACCACCTCGCGAACACAATTTTGGGTACATGATTCCAGGCGAGCTTCATCTTCTCTTCTTTTATTTGTATGACGTATGTCATGAGGAAACCAGAGATAAAGAAGAAGAACTGGACGATACTACCATAGCAATACAAGCTTCTAAGTATATCTGAATCAAATGACTGAAAAAATAAGAAAATATATTATTTTTTATTGGCAGAGTCTGACTCATGTTTATCGCTGAAAAAATGGTTGTGTATTAAATTTTTATTAGAAAGGAGTTCCTGCAAATATTTCCTGATTTTAGTAAGAAGGCAAAATTGACCACTTTCCTAATTACTGAGACGTTGCATAATAAGTAGCGCCACGCTGTCCCTTTACCGCAGCAAAGGAATAATTTATTTTCAATAAGAAACTATTAATAACAAAATAATTTATTTTCAATAAGTCTGAGGCCTGTCGTGGGGCAGCGGCACAAGCGTGTGACTGTAATCGACAGGTTGTGGGCTCGATCTCCAATCGAGAAAATGAAATATATAATATTTTTAATTTAAATACTAGATTTTTCCTTTCTTTGCCTTTGTACAAGACAAAACGCGGTGTTGAGTGCCGCCACTCAACACGCAATGCCTCAAATTCGGCGGAAAGCGGGGAATGGAAATGGGACGGAGTGTCTTAACATTAGGTTCCCAAGTTCCCTCTGCCTATCCTGTCATGTGCGGGATACCGCGTGAAACTGAGTAGAGAGAGTGAGTAGGAACTAAGCCTAAGACATAGTCACGACAGCCTGTATATAATTTGGTACAGACTAGTGTTTTTTTGATCCACTCTCTTTTATATTGTATTTTTACGTCATATTTTCTCATCAATTATAATAATTGTATTATTATTAAATACACATTTAATATCTATTATAAGAAAATATTATTTAAATGTTTAAATTCGGTCCCAACGTTGTTATTCTGCAGTGAAACGTGGGACAGACAGACAGACGAAAAACGAAAAAAAGATGAATACTGTAGAGATGCAATCTCTTCTTCGGATATGCGGAGTCAGTTTAGCTGATCGCATACCCAATGAAGATATACACAGAATGGTAAGTACTAGCGTGGATGTAACAGTGAAAATAAAAAAAGAACGTGCTCATGTGCACGTTTTTTTTCGTTTTTCGTCTGTCTGTCTGTCCCACGTTTCGCTGCCGAATAACAACATCGGTACCAAATTTAAAGATAAAAATAATATTTTCTTATAATAGATATTAAATGTGCAATTTTAAGTAAAGTTAATAATAATACAATTATTATAATTGATAAGAAAATATGACGTAAAAATAATATATAAAAGAGAGTGGATCAGAGAAGAGAGTGGTTTGGACACGTCAAGCGGATGAGTGAAGAAGGAATTCCAAAATATAATTGTAAAGGAAAAAAATAGCAGTAAGAGGGAAGGGGAGGTCTCAGTTGACCTTCAAAAACACAGTATCTACGAGACTGGAAGATCACGTAAAAAGCACAAGGCCCCCGAAGGGCTTGTATGAAGAGGTTAATGCAAGTGGGCGAGGCAAAAGTGGTATGCCGAGTTCGTAGAGTTTTACGCTCCTTCAATTTAAATATTTAATGTTTCATTGCTTCGCTCTGGTAATAAGGCAAAGCGCGGCGTTGAGTTCCGCCACTCAACACGCAATGCCTCAAATTGGGCGGAAAGTGGGGAACGGAAGTGGAACGGAGTGTCATAACACTAGGTTTCACTTCCGTTCCCTCTGCCTACCCTGCCAAGTGCGGGATACAGCGTGAAGCTGGAATTTAGCTGCATCGAAATGTAGAGCAAGGAACCTAATGTTAAGACATACGGGGTATATTCCTAATATCGCCATTGTCCAATTGCAAGAACTTAATACCGGTGTTTATTATCAGGAGGAGGAAATAAAATAGCTCATTCCAAGTACAGGGAATTCTTTTAGACTTTTAGTTAGGCGCTGTGTCGTTAAGATATCTCTTGTGATATATCAAAAGCTGGAACTCTTCCAGCTGTCGAAATTTTAGAATATAGAAAAAATAAAATAAAGTATGATGAGAACCCTGTCGTGGCGCAGCGGCACAAGCGTGTGACTGTAACCGATAGGTTGTGTGTTCGATCCCCACTCGAGGAAATTTAATATTTAATATTTTCAATTTAAATGTTTAATGTTTTCGTTTCTCCGCTATGGTGCAAGGCAAAAAGCGACGTTGAGTTCCGCCACTCAACCAGCGATACCTCAAATGCCTCAAATTCGGTGGAACGTGGGGAACGGAAGTGGAACGGCGTATCTTAACACTAGGTTTCCAAGTTCCCTTGCCTACCCTGCCATGTGCGGGATACAGCGTGAAGCTGAGGAAAATAAAGTACATCATAACTTAAGTAATATTTCATATAAATTACATTGATTTTTATACCTTTTCCAATTCGTGAGGATTATTGACGTATTTTCCAAATAGGAACATACAATGGCCGTATACAACAAAACTCTCAATGAAGACGCTGGAAAGTAAATTATTTTGCTTTAAATATGTGTAACAAACAATGTTTTACTTGTAAAAAACAGTCTCCAACAGAACTATCGTAGTGCAGGGGCATGCAAGCGTGCAATTGAATATGCGACGATCTAAGTATTATTTCCCCACTAGGGGGAATGAAATATTAAATATTTTAGTTTTTTTTTTTTAATTTAGGTAACGATGTAAAGCGTGTTCACTCGAAACTGAGTACGTCAAGAACTAAGTGGAAAGTGGGGAATGAATATGTCATAATGGGAACAGAGTGTCTTAATAAGTTTCCAGGTTTGCTTTGCATACTCTGATTTGCAAGGCTATAAAAAAGTATTATAAAAAATTATACAAAAATATTACCGAATGCCGTGGATTCCTTTCAATTCAGTTAATCTCTCGTCACCTTTATCCACTTGCAATAATTTTTTGTAATTTCTAAATAATGAAAATGAAAGCCATAATTGTTGACCTGCGCACAAATTTGTCATATACTTAATTTTACCTACACAAAATATATTTTAGCATCTGAAAGGAACTTTTTTTCTTATATATTATAGTTATATTCATTGGAAGCAAATAGTTCCGCGATATGAGAAGGCTATAAGGTGGAGACGGTTACTCTTATAACAATACAAAGTGCGTCGATGAGTTTCGCCACTCAACACGCAAAATCATGCTTGGTGGAAAGTGGGAAACGGTCATTGTAAATGAAACACTTTTAAACGGGTTAATCGCGTATATTGAATGGTCAGCATTTATGGAAACCCGATGTTACGAACACTTTACAGTAGTCCGACCGTCCGTACTACTTAACAATCAATATACGCGATTAATCCATTTAAGTGTTTCATTTAAAATGTGTAACAATCGCGAAAATCAAAGACATTATTACGATCATTTTAATTGAAGTGTCTTAACAGGTTCCTTCTTATTTCACTTTTTTTTAATTACCAATTAAATATTACTACAAAAGGAAATCAGTTTTCCAAAAAAATACTCACTTTTATCCACTTTTTCGTTACTATCTGTATTTTTTCTTTGACATAGATCGTAATAGCTTCCCATGCCCACTTTTACAACTAAACTTAGTAGTATAAGAATCATAACATAGTCTGAAATATCAAACGGTATTCCTAGTTGATCTGGTTTGTCACAGTTCACTTGCACTAATCGTGAATTTAAACCATATTGAACTTTTGTTTTTTCATTGAAGCATCCCTCAAGGATCCGCTCTAGGTCCTGATTTATATCTAAGCTAGACTCTTCCAAGTACTCTCGACATGTTGTTTGTAAGCAAATTCCTCTTTCCAATATCGTATAATTGAAGTGTTTAAGACTGTGTTTTGAGTATTCCTGAAAATACAAATGATTAAGTGAGATACTAAGAAAATTAATGACTAATAAAACTCTTTTGGGGCCTGTCGTGGCGCAGCGGCACAAGCGTGTGACTGTAACCGACAGGTTCTGGGTTCGATCCCCAGTCGAGGAAATGAAATATTTAATGTTTTCAATTTAAATATTTAATGTTTCATTTCTTCGCTATGGTAATAAGGCAAGCCCAAATTCGGTCGAAAGTGGGGAACGGAAGTGGAGCGGAGTGTCTTAACAGTAGGTTCCCGGGTTCCTTCTGTTTACTCCGCCTCATGCGGGATACATCGTGAAATAAAATAAAACTCTAAGAGCAGTGTTACCGGTTATAAGTAAAATGTCAGACAGTAATCTGATTCTACTCTACTCAGCTTCATGCTGTATCCCGCACATGGCAGGGAAGGCCGAGGGAACTTGGGAGACTAGTGTTAAGACATTCCGTTCCACTTCATTTCCCCACCAAGCATTCATGTGTAATCTGACAACTAAAGCTATCTCACAGACAGGCTACCTATATGTTTTTCTGTCATAATCAAATTCCCTTACAACTAATTTAGAAGACAATAATCGTCCACATAATAGTTAAAGTGACGTTAATAACTCAAAATATATATTACTATCTGACAGATAAAACTACTCGCTATTATATCAGCCAGTCCTAGCCTTTAGTCTTTGGATAAATATCTAAGGTTATTGTTGATTATAATCAATTGTCAATATTTTAAAGTACTCCAATAGTATATGACCACAAAAAAAAGTTACTGTACATTATTTGATGCATACATTTTATATCAAAGGCAGTTGGCATATGGATACTAACCTATACTCCAATAGTATATGACCACAAAAATTATCATAACAAATTATGTATAAATATAAAAAATTTAAATTGACTAAGCAATAGATAAAAAATATTGAAATCTCTATTATTATAGGAATATTTACGTTCATTTTTTTTATATAAAATACATTTTAAAATTACATGATTGATTGATGATTGAGGCCTGTCGTGGCGCAGCGGCACAAGCGTGTGACTGTAACCGACCGGTACTGGGTTCGATCCCCAGTCGAGGAAATGAAATATTTAATATTTTCAATTTAAATATTTAACGTTTCATTTCTTCGCTCTGGTACAAGGCAAAACGCGGCCTTGAGTTCCGCCACTCAACACGCAATGCCTCAAATTCGGAAAGTGGGTAACGGAAGTGGAACGGGTTTTCTTAACACTAGATTCCCAAGTTCCCTCTGCCTACCCTGCCATGTGCGGGATACAGCGTGAAGCTGAGTGAGTGAGTAAAATTACATGAATATTGTTTTTTTTTTATGTATAGAAGCGTAGAAAATACTAATGATTTTTAACCTGACGTTGTTGTAGAAATCGAAGGCATCCCTTGTTTTTTAATAGCTGCAGCCCAGTGATGAATGAATGACTGGCATACGGATACTAACCTATACTATCATAGTATATGACCTCAAAAATTACCATAACAAATGAATGAGAAAAAAATCTAATACCATTATTAACATTGACATAATTTTAAAATCATAAAAAATTTTTTTTTTGCTTATATGATTTTGAAATTATAAATTATTTGATTTTAAAATTATAAATTATAGTGCGGAAGTCTTCAGCTTCAGCTTGTTACTTAAAAAAAATCTTAATTAAAGCGTTGTTTTTAATTCGATCATCATAATTACTTCTTTTGTTCTATTGTTTAGTTTGTAAAAAAATATTCTACTTTGTCTGATAATTATTAAGGAAAGACCTAAGCTTATTAAGAATCTTGCTATACAAATGTTAACTGCGCTAATAACGGCGTTTAACGGTTTAAGGCATTGCGTGTTGAGCGGCGTTGACTTCCGCCACTCAACGCTCAATGCTTTAAATGGGGCGGAAAGTGGAGAACGAAAGTGGAACAGAGTTTCTTAACATTAAGTTCCCAAGTTTCCTGTGCCTACCCTGCCATGTGTAAAGATCGTAATAATCATAGAAGAATTATAATTGTATATGATACGATAACCGAAGTACGAACATTTCCAAGAAGAAGCAAGTTTTTACGTTATAATCCTCTTCTAATGTTATTATAAATATGAATCTTTATGGGGGCATCCCCATTACTCCCCAATAGTGTCCCCAGTAGTTTTTGCGTAGAAGTGTAGCAAACATATGTTATTGCTTCACTTCTACGCAAAAACTACTGAAAACATGTAGATAAAACCTTACACTAATGTAGTTTATACATCAGAATAACGTATGTATAAGCTACAAATTATGTAAAGATTATTTTTACGATTCTGTATCTTAAAAAAAAAAAAGGTAACAACTACAGGGATATTTACACTAGTTTACTAGATTTCCTACGAAAAAAAATATTAAATATTATTAAATATCGTTTCTACTTACTCGAATCAGAGTATAATTTTCGTTACTCTGGTCTCCATTAAGCTCGAAAGCACCAACACAGTAAGTGTGGGAATTCTTCAAGCAGGTATCATAATCGTCGAGCCCATACAGTTGAGGTAGCCTTGCGTGCTCTGTATCTATATGTTAATTAAAATTAAATATGAACAAGGTTTTTGTCTCTTCCATTGTTAAAACAAATTGTATAGTAATTTGAAGGTTTTAATTATTTCACATTTTTGGGATCTCATTCTTGATGCTTAAGTAAAAATTAAATATAAGAGTAAATATATAAGTTACGCTTAATATATATTGCTGTTTTGACCGTTTTGACCGCATTGTCTATTAAACACTTCTTTTACAGTACTTTAACAGTTGTGTATGATATATACACATTGTAAGCACCAGCCGTTACGCAGTCGTTAAATTGACTAAGCAATAGAAAACAAAATTACTCAAGCCTCTATTATTTAAGAAATATTTACATACACTTATTTATATTAAAACATTTTAAGAACAACATGAATATTGTTTTATAAATGTATAGAAGTGTAGAAAATACTAATGATTTTTATCCTGACGTCACGAAAATCGAAGGTATCCTTGTTATAGCTGCAGCCCAGTGATGAATGAATGAATGAAATACTCTTTATTGTACACCAAAAAAATGTATTACATTGTTTATAATCTATACTAATATTATAAAGGTCTGTCGTGGCGCAGCGGCAAAAAATAAATAATATTATAAACGCAAAAGTAACAGTGTCTGTCTGTCTGTATGTTACTCTTTCACGCCTAAACCACTAGACCGATCTTATTAAAAATTGGCACATACTTAGATGTGATCCTGAGAATGAACATAGGCTACTTTTTACCGAGGGAAATCCTCTCATTCCCGTAGGAATCGCAGCTAATCGGAAGAAGTTTCCTGCTATCTTACTTTCTTGGCGTGCGCTGACTCTATGGTAGGAGATAGGCTAATACAATGTTCTAAAAAAGTCAGCGTGGACATATTCCCAAATGTGATAGGTGAGCCATAATATAATTTGTTTTATAGAAGAAAATTTGATAAAAAATTGTAATAGTGATTTTCAAGCCTTATTATTATACTTTGAATATTAATCCTTATAGATAAAAGTAAGTTTATCAGCAGGATATTAACGCACAAAGCCCTTCTACCGCTGGGCGTTAGGTATTTTTTGCTAATAATATCCATAAACTGACATATTTTTGAATTTTGAAAAGTGCTAGATATATTTTATCCTTCGCGAAATAAATATCTATTTGTACAGTTTGTTATATTGTACATCGTGTACTTTAACCACATTGGTATATCTATGAATTCATATTAATAGGTAGTAGTTTTAGGAGGCCTGTCGTGGTGCAGCGGCACATGCGTGTTACTGTAACTGACAGGTTCTGGGTTCGATCCCCACTCGAGGAAATGAAATATTAATATTTTTAAATTAAATATTTAATGTTTCATTTCTTCGCTTGCTGGGAATAAGGCAAAGCGCGGCGTTGAGTTCCGCCACTCAACACGTAATGCCTTAAATTTGGCGGAAAGTGGGGAATGGAAGTGGAACGGAGTGTCTTAACACTAGGTTCCCGGGTTCCCTCTGCCTACCCTGCCTCGTGCGGGATACTGCGTGAAGCTGTGTAGTAGGTAGTAGTTTTAAACCTTGTAATTAAAAATGTATTACAGTAACTTAGTCAGTAAATGAAATAAAAAGTTGACGTTTTCATTATTTTTCCTTAAATCTTTTTTTCTATGTATATAATACAGTTAGATATTTATAATTCATTTATAAAAGTAAAAAACAATTCCCTGCCCAGAGTTACCAATGCGGACGAAGTCGCGGGTAACAGCTAGTTATAAATAAAATAGCACAATAGGCGGCCTTATTGCTAAGTGAGCAATCTCTTTCAGGCAACCTTGGAGTAGAGGAGATATTAAATGAAATTGGAAAGGATGTACTGAGTACATTCACTCACTCATTCAGCTTCATGCTATGTCCCGCACTTGGCTGGGTAGGCAGAGGGAACTTGTTCCACTTCAGTTCCCCACTTTCCGCCGAATTTGAGGCATTGCTTGTTGAGTGGCGGAACTTTACGCTGGGATTTGCTTTGTACCAGAGCGAAGAAACGAAAACATTATATATATATATATATATATATATATATATATATATATATATATATATGTATATATAAATATATAGATATATGCAAATCAATATACATTAATAAACATACTTATACATACATACTTATATATATATACATACATACATACAAACATACAATCTAATATATGTACATAGGCAGATGTTGTAAGAAAAGTAATTTTAGTAAAAACATTAAATTTGTCAATAAAGATTTTCAAAGTGTCATATCTCTTTCGTCTTTTTCAAAGGTCCTTAAAGAGTTCCACAGGCGTACCTATTTAACAGAAAAGGAGTACGTATAGTACGAATAAGAGTGGCTGAGGATTTTACGAGGCAAGGTTTGCTTGGGGCAGTGTAGTGTAGTGATCCTTCAAATTTTCTGACAGCTGAGTGGCTGCTGGCTGACTCTCACTGGTTTTTAAAAGCAGGGAGCAATAGGCCTGTAGTTAATAAGTGGAGTTGGTCGGATTCAGGTGGATGAGAACGATTTTCCATAAGTCTGGGACTATGCCAACTGAGTAAAAGTGCCGAAATAGATGCGTTAGCACATCTGCGTCAGTTCAGGAACACATAACCGATAAAGGAGATAATATTACTTACAAAAATGTGTCTCTGCAATTGTATTATTTTCAGATAAACCTTATTTTAAAAAATATATATTATTGACTGATAGTCAACATAGAAAATTTAAATTTTGCCATTAACCTAAATTTAATAAGTGTAGGGGAGCATAGAGAACAGATTTTTTAAATATTCTACAAGAACGAAAAAACAAGGATTTTGCATTTTACATTAGTATAAACATGTAACAGAGAAAATATTTACTTATTTTTGATTGGAATATGTGGCGGAAACCAAATGACTACCTAATTTAAGTAGATCTGATTTTATTTAGAAAATATATTGTAATTATTTTCTTCTTTTTGTTATTTTTAATTCTAAGTTGTAAAATGTAGTTGATATAATAAAGTATTAAATAAATAAAAAAATAATTAAATCAATAAATGTTTTGAAATTTTGGTCCAAAGTTTATGTGAAATTTTCTATAATTTGACTCAGTCAAATTCATTGAAAATTCTATTACTCATTAATAGTATTAGGTATATCTTGTACTTACCATTCAACCGAAAAATAATCCCTTCACCATCATGTAGCACATTTAAAAATAATAATACATATATAAATAACATCTCTGCTGCTTCCACTACTTGGTCGTGAAGCCGTACATGAGGAATGAAGCCTTTATATAAATTCAAATAACAATTGCCTTGGTAGGAAAAACAATTTTAATTAACATTATTTCATTTCCCAGGGACTTATCAGCGATTTCAATTCTTTTTTTTTATATATTATTTAAGTGAATTTAAGGTTAATTAAAATATTATTATCTATTGTGTTGTTTTATTTAATAAATGGTAGTTAAAGTCCTAAAGGTCATCTTTTGGAATTTAATTTGAATTTGCCCCCAAAAATGGTTTGGTTAAGTCATATAAGAAAGTAATAATAGGTAGGTGTGCACGCAAAATGCGAGGAAAATTGTCCTATATTAATCAATATCCCAAGATTCCGATATATAAAGCCTAGAGGTATAGCCTTATATTCTTCTCTTTTATCGGATAATAAAAGTTCCATAAAATTCGGTTTACTATTTAGGGAGATAGGCCCGGACAGACTAAAAGACGGGCAAAAATTAAATTGTTTTCCTTGTGTATTAGTAACGGTTTTCTTCGAATACATAAAATAATTAATATAATGAGGCCTGTCGTGGCGGCAAAAGCGTGTGACTGTACACTTTGTTCTATAGTTATTTCAGTAAATTTTCCAATGGGTCACGACTATTTTCTAATGTACTCAATTTTAGACATTGTTTAGATATATTTCACAAATTTAAACATACATTTCTTGGTATACTATATTGGCAGTTTTTCACTCGGAGGTCAATATATACAGACCTGAAACATAAAACTAACTCGCAAAAAGCAAAATAAAGTTTTCCATGAGTAAAAAAACCAGTCCTTAAGTCCTTAAGGAAAATTGTTGGACATATGTGGTATGCGTGGTAAAATCACCAACATTTCACCAATATCAGATCCAGCGGAGCCAAAATTCTCATCAGCGTTAACGGAGCAACAACTTTAAGTGTTATTTTGTAATCAGGGAGAGCGGAATTCATCAACTAGTTGTCGATGAATTATGAAATACAATCAGGAAATTAATGGCATCATCCACTACCTCATCAAAGGAAGTATATACTACTTAATCTTCAAGAAAATCTGCAATTTTGTTTTATTTATTGCACCAGCATCATTTTTAGGAGCAAAATGCCATCACATAACATAACCAAAAATTTTCCTGAGTTCGTATGTTATGAATGTCTCCAAATACTAAATTAATAAACTCCATCTCGGAGCTGACCACTTTGCAAAATATTTCAAGAATTCTGATCTGACCATTATCTCCAAGAAAGAGACCTTCCCCAACTTTTAATAACATTTCAGAAAATGTTTGAGATTATGAACGACTACCAAGCTGGGTTGTCATGTCGATTGAAAGTTTGAGTTTTTCCATCTGGATCCATAAATAAGAATACTTCAGAGGCGTTGATTTTATGAGCCCTGCTCCCTCTATTTACAACTGGCAGAATTTGTCTAAAATCACCTAAAGACAAAATTATATTATATCGCCATTAATGCCCTGTCATCTCGACGAATATCCCAAAACGTTATATCATCGGCCTCTATGCCCTTATTATGAAAAATAGTATACTTATCCCATACGATAAGGCAGCAATCTTGAAACAATTGCGTTTTGCCACAATTTCGTGTAACAAAACATGTTGGTGTTTCTGTTTTTTCCAAATTGATCGGGACTTCAAACATCGTGTGTGCTGTCTTAGCGGCTGGAAGTAATGTTGCGGCAAGATCTGAAGATGCAACTGCAAAAGCAAACTTATTTTGATGTCTCAATTGAGCTAAAATTGCCCTTGTCGGATAGTTTTTTCCTGTGCCTCCTGGAGTATTTAAGAAAAAATCATCTTCTTCTCTCTACATACTTCCCTTCGTTACTTAAGGCAGTTTGGACCACCTCACTAAATATTTGTTTTGTTATATTGTAAATTTGATTGCGCTCTCAAGAAGACGCTCTTAAGATGGTATTTTGTTTAAGCTATATATTCTCAATTAAGCGTTTGATCTAATTCTGCTTAGGGAATAGGCACTGTGTATACTCTGTCAAGAGCAGCACCTGGCCACACAATTGTTTTTCTTCTAACACCATTTTATATTCACTTTCAACTAATATTTTATATGGAATCTTATAATTAAAACTTAAACAGAGTTCGTAGCGCCTCCGAGTCCAAAAATTGTACTAAGATAGAAAATTTCCACAATGTGGCTGCGTATCATCCTTCCTTGCGTAGGACGTGTCGCTTACATTTGACCTGTTCTATTAAAATGTTTTTTATTACGTTTCAAGCTTTTTCATAAAACATGCAATATGCAAACATCTATTTTCCTCTCTTTTTTCAATTTTCACGATTATTTGATTTTAAATGAAACATTATATTAATAGGAAAAAATCTTTGAAAATCGATACCCAATTAATCCGCTTAAATTTGTTTCAATCAAAACTCTTCTTTACTGTTTTATCACAGTATAAAGCATTAAATTTATCCACCACTTTACCTAAGGATTTTTGATGTTTTTTTTTTGCTTTTTTATATATTTCATATTCTTTGGATAAAGATTTAAAAAGTAAAAATATATAAACATATTATCGTAAAACACATACTGGTTTTTCTGACACACCACCTTTCCTTCTACTTCCATTATGTTCACTATCATTACTTGTTGTTTTATGTACAATAGATAGATTTTGACGACAGCCGACAGTTAAAACTTAAACCAATTTAATTTTAATTTACCCATCACAATAAACAAACTTTAGATAAGCCACAATTTTATTGTTTATTGTTATAATTTATGATTCTTTACCAGATATTCTATATTTTTATTTTTTTTTGTAATTAAAAAATATTTATCAAACTGCACATCTTTAATGTTGTATTTTATTATTTACTAGTTGACCCGGTGAACTTCGTACCGTCTAACAGTCAATTAATATCGCGTTACGTTATAACTGCACTAATTTAGGCTTTGATGAACGCAATACAATGATACAAAATAAATATTAATATAGATAGATAGATAGATAAAATCATTTTGTTATGGTGAATAATACATACAGAATAAGGGAATAAAAATTAAAAACAAAAATAAAATACCTTAAACAGGTGTCAGAAGAAATTTATTGAATTAAACTTTGTTGTGCAGCATGAGATGCATAAGAATTATCTCTTTTCTTTAAAGCGCCTTGTGGTAAATGACATTTTTTGTTTTTTTTTTTATCAGGCGCAAGAGCAAATAAAGCGGATGATTTACCAATACATGAACATGAACATGCCATGTTTAATTCACCATGAGAAAAACATACATTTACTAGATTGAGGCCACAAATAGTCAAGGATGGGCCCTGTAATTTGTAAAACGTCATGGCGACGGCAAGACAAGACTCAAAATTATATTACAATTTAAATGTCCTCCCGAATCATCCGTGTTTACTGGTGAGGCTGTTGCTTTGTTAGATGCAATCCGAAAATTACATACCTTAAGTTAATCCATCCTTTATACGATGTCCTTCCTCACAAAGTTCCCCGTCCCCTTAATGTTCAATGTTTGTTAATGTTTGTGTTTAGTCCATTATGTAATTTTTTATTTAAATATATTAGATATAACAATATTAAATTGTAAACGATCACCTTTGTATTATATATTTCTTATTACTAACCTTGTGTGTACATAATGTATATATTTATTTTAATATTTATTTTAATTTTTGCCGTGTGATTACGGCTTAGAATAGGATCACCCTGGTACTGATAGTGTCGTAAGAGGCGACTAAAGTGCGTGTGGTAGAGTCACGTTGTCAGTAAAGACAACACGCATGGGCAGACTCGACCGAATTGTTACCACCCCCGGCATTTAAGACCGGTGTTAAGTAGTGGCTTTGGCCACTGCGTTTCGCATTAGGTAATGCCGGGCCCCGGTGCCCTTCCACCTTAAAGGACGGCAACGCTCCTGTAGCTCCTCTAGAGTTGCTCGGGGCCATGGGCGACGGTGATCACTTACCACCAGGTGACCCGTATGCTCGTTTGCCGTCTTTTCCATAAAAAAAAATTGTTATAGGTAAAGGCAATTTTTAAATAGATCTTCTTTTTTAATATGCATTCTCCTATTGTGTAACATTTTTGTACCGTGACATTGGCGAAGTGATATGTGCTCAACTGGCACGCTCGGAACGCCAAAATCGAAGAACCATACCATATCATACCAAATGTTTTACAGGTTCTAAGCCACATTTCGGGAAAATGATTTATCTGAGATAAAACTATGGAAATTGGTCAAGCAAATCTCGAGTTCTAAGCGTTGTAACAAACCCGACTTTGTTTTATATTTATAGAGTATAGTCTAGCTAGACACGATTATAGATAGATTATAACTGGACTTTTACGATTATTATACTACGATTTTGATACTATCTCAGCTTCCCGCTGTATCCCGCACACGGCAGGGTAGGCCGCTTTCTGCCGTATTTGAGGCAATGCATGTTGAGTGTCGGAACTGAACATTAAGTTTTGCCTTGTTACCAAAGCGAAGAAACGAAAACATTATACTCACATTTTCAACCCTGGCTTCCAATTACAAAATTTCTTCTTTTTACAGACAAACAAACACATCATATTTATTTACCCGACATTTAATTTTGAATTCATTTCGGTTTGCTACAGATAATTTTGAGTTAAAACTAGCAGCTAGCGTCGTTATTCGGGCGTAAACATGAATTGTCATGTAAAGTAGTTATAATGTAAATTAACGAACTAATAAACAATAAATGATCGCCCGAACATTGTTATATCGTTTACTTCAAAAAAGTCTACTGCAAGGCGAAACATTATTTTATATAATAGAAAGACATTTTTTTATGTATAATATGTATTAAAAGTCAACATTCAGATTGTAATACTGGACTATTTCATATATTTATGTTTTCTAATCTTTTTTCTTTTCCCTTTTACCGCCCATGAACATCTTGATAATCTCATTGGCAGGAGCTTCCACGAGTAAATATAGAAAGATGCCCAATATTTGTGAGAAAAACAGCAATTTGAAGAATATGTAGAACTAAAACAATAGACAATGTTTTAATCTTGTGCCGTGTGATTCCGGCTTAGAATAGGATCACCCTGGTACTGATGGTGTCGTAAGAGGCGACTAAAGTGCGTTTGGTAGAGTCACGTTGCCAGTAATGGCAACACGCATGGGCAGACTCGACCGGATTATTACCACCCCCGGCATTTAAGACCGGCGTTAAGTAGTGGCTTTAGCTACTGCGTTTCGCATTAGGTAATGCCGGGCCCCGGTGCCCTTCCACCTTAAAGGACGGCAACGCTCCTGTAGCTCCTCTAGAGTTACTCGGGGCCGTGGGCGACGGTGATCACTTACCATCAGATGACTCGTACGCTCGTTTGCCGTCTTTTCCATAAAAAAAAATCAAACACACTTTTGATTGAAAACGGAGGGTTAACACTAGTTTTGCAAGTTCCGCCTGCCTACACTGCCATAGGTGGAATACAGCGGAAAGCTGATATGCACATATGTAACACGGATTCAATTTCCGTCAAACTACAGATTTGTAGAGATGTTAAGTAAAGGAATGGTAATAAATAAGTTAATTTTAAAGAGATTCAGTTGAAAGCAAAATAAAAAATAATTGACAGAATATTATTCTTTTAGTTTCACATACTTTCATTTCTCAAATTTGAGGCTTTGCGTGCTAAGAGGCGAAACTCAACGCCGCGTTGTGCCTTGTTACCAGAGTGAAGAAATTTAAATATTAAATATTAAAATTCCTCGAGTGGGGATCGAACCTATAACCTATCAAACTTCGCCACAACATGTCTTTAGTTATCAGAATATTATCTTACTGAATCTGTGATATCTATTTTCATTAATTTAGTTCTCGTGGCTATCTGATAGTGCATGATGTTGTCGTGTATCAGGTACAAACTATATGAAAGCTTGCTCGGTACCAGCCACCCTTTCCATTCCCAGAACGTGAAGGAGTTTCCTGAAAACATATTTTCTTTTTAATGTTTTTCCTGAAAATTTAGTTTTTCCTTTATGCTATATCTCGCATTGAGTAGCGGGAACCTAGTATTGAGACACTGTGTTTAGTATCTAATCAGTCATATTAAAGCCAGTCAACTTTTAAATTCTTTTTCCGCTAGATACTATTAGATATTTACATCCCATAAACAAATCTGGCTTAAAAAAGAAAAGTTCCGTCACTCAACCATTCACGCCTTCAAAATTTGAGGGAAAGTATCGAACGGGAGTGTCTTTATGGGAACGAAGTGTTTTAACACCAGGCTACTATGTTTTCTCTGTCCACCCTGCCATTATCGGGATATGGCATAAATATAAAAAAATTAAAAAGGAATTTTATAGAAGCCATTTACATACCATGAAACTTCAAAGTAAGTCCTAAAATCCAAACACTGGAAATAATACCAATGACAAAGCGATGTAATGACGCATACATCAAGCGCCATGTAAGAGACACTTTCTCAACGTCGTTAAATGTAGAACTGCTGTAGTAGTAAAATCCACATACCGCAGGTACGATGAGCCAGCATAGGACTTTACCAAACTTGAATAAAAGTCTATACATATAGTTAATTTGTAGAGTACATTCTATATTGAAGATGTAAACAAATAAACAGGGTGGATACTTAATATGTCTGCCTGTCGTGGCGCAGCGGCACAAGCGTGTGACTGTAACCGACAGGTTGTGGATTCGATCCCCACTCGAGGAAATGAAATATTTAATATATTCAATTTAAATATTTAATATTTTCATTTCTTCCCTCTGGTAGAAAGCAAAACACGGCGTTGAGTTCCGCCACTTAACACGCCATGCCTCAAATTCGGTGGAAGTGAGTGAGTGAGTGAGTGAGTGATATATAATACATTTTCAACTTCACGCTGTATGCCGCTGCGCCACGTCAGACCTCTTGCTTTAATTTAATACATTCTATGAATAAAATCCATTTTTAGTAGTTATTTTTGGGTAAATTTAAGACAATATAGTCTCAATTATAAAAAAAAACATACTAGAAAATAGAAATTGGTGTTGGTGAATCTTAAGGACGTACCAAATATATTGTTGAGTTATTATTTGTTAGACGGAAAAGAATACACGCTTTTCAGCAGATCAACGTCATGTCTTCGGAGTTTTTACTAAATATACCTGTTATGTGTATTTTTTATTAATATATATATTTTTTTGTTATCCTTTTTTTACTAGTTTAGAAAATCTTATTAGTATATGTTCTGTTAATTTTTTGTGTGTAGAATGACTGAGAATTATTTGTATTTTTCGCCTTTACCCAATTGATAAGGTATTAGAATAATATATCTGGGAAGTATGGTGGTGGTGGTAGCAGAGGTGGAAGATACGAAATGGATGTGAAAAGGCGTATTGGTGCCGGTAACAGAGTAAATGGGGACTTAGCTGCTTTGCTGAGACGTTGAAACGTCAGCATAGCTGCGCATTTGGCCGTACACAATGCAGTGTTAGTACCGACACTGTTATACGGCAGCGAAACGTGCGTATTACAGAAGAAGAATGTAAGAAATATGAATACTGTATACATGAGATGCGATCTCTTCGTGAGATAGGCGGAGTCAGTTTAGCTGATCGCATACCCAATGAAGACATACACACAATAGTAGGTACTAGCGTGGATGACAGAGTGAGAATGAAGAAGAACGTGCTCAGGTGATTTGGGCACGTCGAGCGAATGAGTGAAGAAAGAATGTTTTATGAATGAATAGTGAGTGGTAAGAGAGGAAGGGAGAGACCTCGGTTGACCTTCGAAAACACAGTATCGACGGTACTGGAGGAAGGTCAACTAAAAAGCATGAGAATCCCCCGGAGGGCATGTATGAAGAGGTTAATGAAAATGGACAAGGCGAAAGAGGTATACCAAGACCGTAGCGTTTGGCGCTTCGTTGTCTCTGCCTGCTCCGCTAGGGATATAGCGTGAAGCTAAGTAAGTAAGTAAGTAAACATGGACATGGTTGTCTTGGTGAAGATCCAGCGTAAGGGACCCACAAACTGTGTAACATATGAATGAATTATGGCTAATGCCGTGTGATTCCCGGTAGAGTCACGTTGCCAGTAATGGCAACACACATGAGCAGACTCGACCGGATTATTACCACCCCCGGCATTTAAGACCGGCGTTAAGTAAGTTAAGGTGCATTATTTAAAATACTATGTCTATTCAGATACACAGTTGATCAAAGAAATTTTTTATAAAAATGTTACTCAACGATGGCAATAGATACAGGTCTATAATTGCGAGGATCACTCACTCTATTTTCTCTGTTCTTAAACAATGGTACTACTTTACTGTTTGTCATGAGATCGGCCTTTATTAAAAATTTATTCAAAATCGATGATAAGTGAGGTGTAATGTGAGTTATAATTATATATTAGTGTTACTTTGCAATAATTTAATAGCACCTAATGGATATGACCTTAAGGAAGAAGTTATTTTAGTCGGTATTTCTGCAAAATAATTCTCAAAAACTTCAAGATCTGCATTAATTATTTTATTATTTACCTTTAATTCTACCGATTCATTATAAGTTTTGGATCTACCAGTTGTTCTGGATATTATGTTCTAAGTAATACCTATTTGATTTTCAGAGTTTATAATTTTATTTTTGATATACATAGATTTAGCTTGAATTTTAAATATCTTAGAGAAAACACTGATGTGATAGATGATGAAAATATCTTAAATCATAACCTATCTTGTTAAAAACATAATTAAGTGATCACGTTTAGATTAAGTGTTGGCTAATCTAGAGATATTAAAGTATTTTTTTTATTTTCCACCGAGGACATACTTACCATAAAGTCGGGAAATTCTATTTTCTGTTTTTTCAAATAGTATATTAGAAATCCATTTCCCATTCCCATGAAGAAGCAAGTTAAGTTGTTGTAAACAAGTATATGATACTTCTTGAACGTCTCATCGTAAAGCGTTCTGAAAAATCTGTAAAGGAACGAAATGCACTTCAGTGTTAAAACAAATATTTTTTCTCTCTTAATCTACGCAAGGTAGCAAAAGAATGTTAAAGCCTGATGATTGAAGGTTCGATTTATATTTGATAAAACATTTCTATGTTTAATTTCGCTACGAAACACACAGTATTCCGATATCGGGGTGAAACTTGAAATCGAGACGTTAAAACTAGGTTCCTCATGCTATATCACGCATGAAGCGGGGTATCTTTGAAAAATACTTAAAAGTGTGAAATACTGACTCAGGCTTGAGTAACAAAAGGCCGTCCAGGTCCAACCGCCACACGTGCAGAACAGGAATCACCATACCGAGCAGTATAAAGAAGCCCAAGGTAGCTGCTTTGATTTTAGAGCTTTTATTGCGGATATACAAGTATACTATACTGCCAAGGATGAATAGCTGCATGTCTGTAGCTATGTGCCTGAAAAATAGTTATAATATGTGTAATTATTTTAATTGATTTTTAATACCAAAAGAAACCTTTTGGTATTAAAAATCAATAAAATATTATAGAAAATCTCCTCTCAATACTGAAATATTTTTATATGACGGTTTAATTTGTAGGCTCGCAGCTCTACTATGTGAAGGACTATGCTATGAACCCAGGAATCTAGGTGTAAGATACTTTTTTCTCACTAAAACACTTATTTTCTCCACTTTCCGCCGAATTGCCGAATTCGTGACATTGCGTCTTGAGTGCCTCTCTTATTACCTAGGAAATTAACTAATATTTAATTCCCAAAGTTCGAATCGACACCACAGTATAGTCAAGTACAATCAAAACTGTAAATTTTTCAGAGAAAAGTATAGATAAAAAAGATGAAAAAAATAGAAGTTTCTTTAAACTGTAACTATTTATGTAAACTAGTAAAAAGAGAATTCCTAAGCGAATAGAATTAGCAAAGTGTTTAAAGTACCAAAATATATAAAATATAATAAGTGTTAAGTATAATACTCCTTATAAAAACTTATTTTCGTTTGAAGAAGAAGACGAGGCAGAAAGGTTCATAAATTCAATAGTTTTTCAGGAAAAGGGCTGGAAGTGTTTCAAAACAAGTGAAGTTGGATCGTCTTATGGTATTATTAGAGATATTGATTAAAATCTTTCAGAATAAGACATTCGAGTGAGCATTATTTCAGATTTTAAAATAATATCAGTCGAAAGGCTATGTTATGCTACCTAGTACTTATCGAGGATCACCGATGGTTAACACCATTATTTAAATTATATTAAAATTAAAACAAAAACTTTTATTTCAGTGGATTCCTACTCATGTTGCAATAATTGGCAATAAAAAAGCAGATATATATATATATATATGTATAGTGTCCGTGTGGATGCCGGCCTAGAATAGCACCACCCCATCTCATCCCGTGGGTGTCGTAAGAGGCGACTAACGGATTATAGCCAGCAGAAGATGGGCAGCAGCATCTTTCTGAAACCATGGCTTTCTCTCTTTCTGAAATCATACTGCGATCGCCAACCCGCCTTGCCAAGCGTGGCGATTACGGCAAACCCCCCCATGGATAGCCAAATACAAAAACGGCCCCTAGTCCCCGGCAGCCCTGCTATTCCTAGCTACGGTAGCGGCTATGGTAACGGCAGAGCAAGGGGTGCTAAGAATCACCGGGTAAGATCCGGCTACCAACACCGACGACTCGAGCTGGCAACATATAACACGCGTACACTGAGGACTGATGCAAAGTTAGTAGAATTAGAAGAAGCTATAAGTAAGTTACACTGGGATATTATTGGGTTATCCGAAGTCCGAAGAGAGGGGGAGGACACGATAATCCTTAAGTCCGGTAACTTGCTATACTACCGGGAGGGCCACCAACAGTCCTTGGGCAGTGTCTGGTATATCGTCCACAAGTCCCTTGTTAACAACGTGGTTTCCGTCGGTAGTGTATCGAGCAGGGTAGCGTACCTGATCCTCAGAATATCGAAACAATATTTGTTGAATGTCATACAGGTTTATGTTCCGACCTCGGTACATCCTGACGACGAAGTGGAAGCTATGTATGAGGATATCTCTAAAGCCATGCATAGCTGTAAAACCCACTACACAGTTGTAATGGGGGACTTCAACGCAAGGTTAGGGAAACGTTGCGGCGATGAGTTGAGAGTGGGGCAATTTGGAGTTGGGCAACGGAACGCCAGAGGCCAAATGTTGGTTGATTTCATGGAGAAAGAGGGCCTCTATATGATGAACTCTTTCTTTAAGAGACCCTAACAGCGGAAGTGTACCTGGATGAGTCTGAATGGTAACGTCAGAAATGAGATAGATTTTATCATATCGACGAAAAAGCAAATATTCAATGATGTTTCTGTGATCAACACTGTGAAAACAGGCAGTGATCATCGATTGGTACGAGGCACATTGAATATCGACATTAACCTTAAAAGATCTCGATTGATAAAGTGAACCCTCCGACCAATACCCGCACAACTTCAAAAACCCGAGAGCAGCAGCTCGATCTTCAAAACCGCTTCGCAGCGCAGCTTGAGAACAACTTAGATGTGGACAATCTAACAACAAGGTAGTGGATACTATCCGTACGGTAGGGTACAAGTATTTCAAAACACACCGTACAAAACCAAAGAAACTCTCCGATACGACTCTCCAGCTTATGGAACAAAGACGCGAAATGAGGCAACAGAAATCAGAGGATGCTAGTCATTATAGGCAGCTAAATAGGCAGATATGTAAGTCTTTGACATGCGACCTTCGCCAATTTAATGTAACACTTACTAAAGAGGCTATCGAGCGGAACCAAGGCTCTAAAGTATTCGCAAGAGATCTATCTATTGGGCAAAGCCAACTGACAAAGCTGAAAACTGATAGCGGTAGCATCATTTCGAGGAAGTCTGAAATTCTGAGAGAGATAGAGAGCTTCTATGGACAATTGTATACCACACGAGCGCCTGTTAAAAGTTTGGCTAAGGATCCCAGAGCCGAGCTTACCCGACGTTATACTGAGAATATCCCGGACGTCAGTCTGTGCGAGATTAGTATGGCTCTGAACAACTTAAAAACAACAAGGCGGCGGGCAACGACGGAATCACTACAGAACTTCTGAGAGCGGGCGGTAGGCCGATACTTAAAGTCCTCCAGAGGCTGTTAAGCTCCGTCATTCTTGAAGGCATAATGCCAAAAGCGTGGAGTGGAGGAGAGGTTGTTCTATTTTTCAAAAAGGGTGATAAAACAACAATCTTGAAGAATTACAGACCAATCTCTCTCCTAAACCATGTCTATAAGTTGTTTTCGAGAGTCATCACAAATCGACTCGCCTGCAGGTTCGACGACTTCCAACCTCCCGAACAAGCCGGTTTCCGAAAAGGCTTTAGTACTATAGACCACATACATACGCTGCGGCAAGTTATACAGAAGTCTGAAGAGTATAATTTGCCACTTTGCTTGGCGTTTGTGGACTATGAAAAAGCCTTCGATTCGATCGAGACCTGGGCAGTACTGCAGTCTCTCCAAATGTGCCAAGTAGACTACAGGTATATCGAAGTGCTAAGATATCTCTACGAACACGCCACTATGTCGGTCCGAGTACAAAATCAGAGCTCTAATCCTATCCAATTGCAACGAGGTGTGAGACAGGGAGATGTTATTTCTCCGAAACTTTTCACTACGGCATTGGAGGATATTTTCAAGCTTCTGGAATGGAAAAGATACGGCATCAACATAAATGGCGAGTACCTTACTCACCTTCGCTTTGCCGATGATGTAGTTCTACTGGCTGAGACCTTAGAAGATCTGAACACTATGCTTGAAAATCTCAGTAGTGTGTCTCAAAGAGCAGGACTAAAACTAAACATGGATAAGACGAAAATTATGTCGAACGCCCATGTAGTACCTGCTCCAGTTACTATTGGGAACACTACCCTCGAAGTTGTTGACCATTACGTATACCTGGAACACACGGTCCAGTTAGGTAAGTCCAACTTCGAAAAAGTGATCTCTCGTCGAATCCAGCTCGGATGGGCAGCATTCGGGAAGCTACAAAAAATCTTTACGTCCAAGCTACCTCAGTGTCTCAAGACAAAAGTCTTTGACCAGTGCGTGTTGCCAGTAATGACATACGGGAGCGAGACGTGGTCGCTAACTATGTGTCTTATAAGAAGGCTCAGGGTCACTCAGCGGGCAATGGAGAGAGCAATGCTTGGTATTACCCTACGTGATCGAATCAGAAATGAAGAGATCCGTAGGAGAACAAAAGTTACCGACATTGCTCGAAGAATTGCTCAGCTGAAGTGGCAGTGGGCGGGACACATAGCAAGAAGAACCGATGGCCGTTGGGGCGGAAAGGTTCTCGAATGGCGACCACGAACCGGACGACGCTCAGTGGGCAGGCCCCCTACCAGGTGGACCGACGATCTGGTCAAGATCGCCGGAAACCGCTGGATGCGGGAGGCGCAAGACCGATCGTGGTGGAAATCCTTGGGGGAGGCCTATGTCCAGCAGTGGGCGTCGCACGGCTGAAATGATGATGATGATGATGATGATGATATATATATATATATATATATATATATATATATATATATATATATATATATATATATATATATATATATATATATATATATATATATATATATAGATCGATTGGAAGTTGTAATCTATATCTTACAAGTCCTATTTCAGATTTAGCTAAATGGTTAAATGTAACGTAAACAAACGAAAATAATATGCAATTGTAAAATCACCATGAATCTTAATATCATTTGTATCACTAACCAGAACAACATAGTCACTTAAGTGACTTAGCTATTAAAATGAGAATATTTTAAAAAAACTTACCAAGACTCTATAGAGCACATGGTGTCATCAATCATGAAATTGTTAAAGTAGAAGATATGAGTCCAATAATACGTTCTGCACTGAGACGCTACTCCATTTACGACGTGAGTTTTCCATATGGGACCAGAACCAATGTGACGGAAGAGGGTGGCCATTATACCCAATACGACAGCAAATGGCGGTGTTAATCTGAAATGTAAGAGAACGAAATTTGGTGAAATGAACCTGAAATGTTTTGTTAGTTTTATTTTATATTTCCAGGCCAGTTGTGGCACTGGGCACAAATGTGCCACTGTAAACGCGACAGGTTATGGGTTCCATTCCCACTTGAGGAAGTGAAATATTTAATATTTTTATTTCCTCAGTCTGGTAACGAAACAAAGGGTTTGATTTCCTCGTTGATTTCCTCTAATCAACACACAATGCCTCCGAAATTGAGTAGAAGGTGAATTGAAACTGAAAAGAGATTGGAAATGGCTTAATGGAAACGAAGTCTGTTAACGCTAGGTTTTCAGATTCCTTCTGCCTACTCTGTTATGTATGGACGAAGTGACCTAGTAGACATTCTATTTCCCATATTCCATGTAATTTTTGGAACATTGTGAGTTGAGGGTAAGAACTCAGCTAAAAATTAAAGCTCTATGCTTTTAAACATTCTCCCGACAGATGATGATTCTACTACTGCCATAAGCAGAATACGTTCAATTGCTTTACAAAATCAAAGATTATAACAAGACATGATAAAAGGAGAAACAAAAATCAGGCAAATTGCTTACCTCCACCATCTCATGAATAAAATTTTAGGTAAATGATTCCAGGATATTTTGAATTTTTCTTCCTTTATTAACATTACATACGTCATGAGGAATCCAGAGATGAAAAAGAAGAATTGGACGATGCTCGAGTAAGCGTAAACGCTTTTAGACCAAGTATTTTCGAAAGTCTGAAAGGATAACAATCGTTTTTATTGGTTTTTGTTAGTTTCCCGCTATATCCTGCACATAAAAGGTTGCCAAAATAAACATGGGAACCTTATATTCTATATACAAGACACTTCGTCGTCGTCGTCTTCGTCGAGTTCTTGATGTATTGAGATTTGAATGGATTAACTCAACTACTCAACTCAAAAAAAAAAAAATAATATTTTAGTATTAATTATAAGAAAAATTAAGAATTGCAGAGATAACATTATCCCCATACCTTTTCAAATTCATGTGGATTGCTGACGTAATTTGCAAATAAGAAATAGCCATGAGTGTACACTACAATAAATTCGACGAAAACACTGAAAATTAAATAATAAGATATTAATTATACTCTAAGTAAGGTAAAGTTACTCTAGGTTCCCTGTGTGTGTGCCATTCTGAAAGTGAAGAACAGATTGCCACTTTCCGCTCAGTTTCAAAACAATCTTGTTAAGTGCCTGAACTCAACGCCAAATAAAAAAAAATTTTTGAGTGAGAATCGAACACTCATCGAGCCGATAGCTTCATGTTACTATACCATATAAAAGCCGAATGAAAGTGGAACGGGGTTTCTTAACACTAGGTTCCCAAGTTCCCTCTGTTTACCCTGCCATGTGCGGGGTACAGCGTAAAGCAAATCAGTTAATAAAAAAAAAGAAGGTCCTTTAGTATAGTAGTTGGTAGTGATTTCATTCCGTCCTTGCTTTATTACAATCGGGCTATAAATAAAAAAAATATCAATGTAAAATATTATTTTCGTTTTTTTGTTTAAATTACTGGAAAACCACACAATAGATGTTCTTTTTTATTTATTTTTTGTTTTTATTCATACATTGTTCACCAACAGTTGTTACAATGAGACACTTATGTTAACATATGCAATATAAAAAATATGTAATTGTACAACTACATGAATGGAAATGAAATATTTAATATTTTCATTTCTTCGCTCTGGTTACAAGGCGAAGCCCGGCGCTGAGTTCCGCCACTCAACACGCAATGCCTAAAGTTCGGCGGAAAGTTGGGAATAGAACGAAGTGTCTTAACACTAGGTTCCCAAGTTCCCTCTGGCTACCCTACCATTTACGGGATACACCGTGAAGCTGAGTCTGAGTAGAGAATTTAAGCACAGCATTCAATTATATAATTAAAATATTTCCATAAAAAGATGCCTACTTAATATATTATTTAAAACTAGCCGGTAAAGAATGTTATGGACTTGAATTTTCATAAGGAACTATTCAATTTAATTATTAAATTAAAATAATTGTTAAATTTATTGAGGCATGTCGTGGCGCAGCGGCACAAACGTGTGACTGTAACTGACAGGTTCTGGGTTCGATCCCCGGTCGAGGAAATGAAATATTTAATAATTTCAATTTAAATATTTAATGTTTCATTTTTCGCTCTGGTAATAAGGCAAAGCGCGGCATTCCGCCGCTTATCACGCAATGCCTCAAATTCGGCGGAAAGTGGCGAACGGAAGTGGAATGAAGTGTCTTAACACTAGGTTCCTGGGTTCCCTCTGCCTACCCTGCCTCGTGCGGAATACAGCGAATAATGGAAAACATCGAATTTGAACCGAGCACCACTATCTGTTCCATTTCGTTACACTGTAGTAACGAAATGGAACAGATAGTGGTGTCATTTTTATTCTAGGATTACAACGATGTATGACGATTCTGAAGTTAAAGCTGCTTAGCAATCGAGGGCGGTCAATATAGTTGTTAAAAATATTATAAATAAACCAAATATCTAACAATATTCTACGATTGTCCAGTGATATTATTTTAAAATGTGTTAATCTCTCGTTATATGAAGTGCATTTATTAATTTTTCCAGCAGAAAATTATAAGTTAGATATAAAAAATTTTTGGATATGCTCCAATTACGGGAATAATGTATGAAATAATTTTAATTTAAAAGTTTTTTTTAGTTTAATTTTAGTTTTAAGTTGAAAATTGACATGTGAATAAAAAACCTTTTTTAGGAGATTTTTTGAAAGTCTCATCAATTTGTGTTAAGAACGTTAATTTTGTATCTATGATGATGCATCAGTACTTAAAAGTTGTGACCTCTTCATGTTTTTCTCTATTAATATTTTAACATGAAGAAAAAAAATATTAATCTATATTTAGGTACATTAACGCTCTTGTGGTTATCATATTGTAGTAAAATTAATTCTTCGAATGTTCCTTCAGTTGTAATAAATTTAAGATTATCTGCAAATATATACTGAATCGAATTCTGTAAACACACTATAATATAATTTGAGAAAATATTAAAAACAGAAGGACCCAAATGAGAACATTGTGGCACTCCAGATAATATTACTTGATTACTTGATTTATATATATTCAATGCAACGTGAAAGAAAAGTTGCTTTAATAATGATGATAGATTTTTTTAAATATGGCCTATAAAATCATAGGTAGCTATAATTTTTAAATAAGATATCGTGTGCCACACAATTAAGTATAGCCTTGTGATTCCGGCTCAGAATAGGATCACCCTGGTACTGATGGTGTCGTAAGAGGCGACTAAAGTACGTGTGGGAGAGTCACGTTGTTAGCAATGATAACACGCATGGGCAGACTCGACCGGATCATTATCACAACCGGAATTTAAAACCAGCATTAAGTATTGCCTTCGGCCACTGCGTTTCGCATTGGGTAATGGCGGGCCCCGGTGCCCATCTATTTTAAGGACCAGCAACGCTCCTGTAGCTCTTCTGGTGAAGAAAAAAACCAACCTCTTTAATTAAAGTAAAAATCCGCAATTAGTACAAATTCCATCCATTTGTAATCTCTTATCAATCGCTTGAATTAAGGAATCGGTGCAAGTTACAAGATTTATGACGGTTTTTCGGAAATTTCTACTACGGAGCACAATTTTTTTGAACAGAAAAGATATGTTGAATAGCATTGACGGTAATAAATTGAAGAAGAATTATAAACAGATGTAAAATATTGAGCAAATTTACAAGTTATCTAAAATCTCTCCTGTAGTTATTGTATGTATTTAGATTTTTGTAAATATTTTCTACAGTGCTATAAACGTACGTTTGAAATGATTTAAGCCATTTTTTGACGTTTGCTAAGTAATCTAGGCGTTAGTTCATCCATAGGATTTTTGTATATTCTGATACCGTTCATTTTTTTTATTTTTTCATCAATATTTTGGGAAGCCAATCCGGATATTGATTACATTTGCACTTTTACATAAAGGTATATCTATACCCGCTAAATATTTATTAATAGAAAATTAACTGTACGACACTCGTGTTAATTTTTAGTCTATTTGTAGTTTCTGTCTTAACTGTAAATTCAATTGCTTGATGCAATGGATCACTTTTACATTAAATTTAGTAACTATAACTATAAGGTTTTCTTGCCGGTTTTTTGAATAAATTGTATTATCTGTGTAATTTATTTAAAGTCGAGTGTTCTCCTCTTGCAATGCTTTCATCTTATTTAGAGTAGACTTATGGTCCTTGAGGAAGTCATCGTATTGACTGCTTAGAAAATTTATAGAATTCTTCACATATGTACATTCCTCATGTACTGATTATAGTTCATCAGCCATTAGTCTCTTCATTGAGTTTTTTATTTCAGTAACCAAGTCGACTTTGTGCCAAGTCGATTTTGTGCGCATCCATAACTTCTGCAATAATATGTTGCATGTTTTCCACAGTCATCCGTGTGCCAGGTTCTTCACTGCGAGGAGCATAATTTAGTAAGTACTTATTTATCTGTTTGTTATATTGGAATAACGGCTCTCACACAAAAAATAGTGCTGGTAAAACGTAAGTTACATTTTAGTTCACTGTATTGATGGTTTTTTATTTAGATTTATACACTATAGTTATCATTTAACTATGTAGTTTAACTTTAACGAATTAAAAAGTTTAAATTGGGATAATTGCACTTTTTGATATTATTTACCCTTTATTGATTTTATTTTCCCCTTTTACCAAGTTCACTTTTTCAATTTATTTTCCCTTTTTCTATGAGAAACAACTAAATACAAGAGAACATCTTTCAAACGTCAAGTTGAATAAGTAGATGCTAAAATGAATCCGCTCAAACTTTAGTTCTCAGCTTCACGCTGTATCCCGCACGAAGCAGGGTAGGCAGAGGGAACTCGGGAACCTAGTGTAAGACACTCCGTTCCACTTCTGTTCCCCACTTTCCGCCGAATTTGAGGCATTGCGTGTTGAGTGGCGGAACTCTACGCCGCGCTTAGCCTTATTACCAGAGCGAAAGAAATGAAACATTAAATATTTAAATTGAAAATATTAAATATTTGATTTCCTCGACTGGGGAATCGAACCCAGAACCTTTCGGTTACAGTCACACTCTTGTGCCGCTGCGCCACGACAGGTCTCAGGCTTTAGGTCTCAGAGAATTAATATTATTACTTTTTTAAACTGTTAGCCGAGTTCTATCTTTCTTGGATATCCACAAGTCGAGGGAGCCAGATGGCATTTCTCCTCTTGTGCTCCGTTCATGTACTCCTGAGATGACACCGATGCTAACCGTGTATTTCTGCACTATTTTAAAAAAGACGATGGTAACGTTCTGACCAACTACATGCCTATTCCCATCCCTTCCTGCTCTCCATAACGTTTTATGGAGAGTATAATTAATAGCCAGATCTTAGTTTATCTAGAGGATCACCGGTTGATTAGCGACCGCCAATATGTTTTCGCCAGGATCGCTCAGGCGGTGATCTTCTGGTTTCTCCACCGTTGGGATGTGGCTATTGGAAGCAAGGGAGAGAGCCTGGCAGATAGTCTGGACATGGCGAAGGCCTTCGATTGAGTATGGCGCTTCTTGCGAAAATTATCCATCTCACGGGCTTCCCTAGAATTCATGCAAGTGGATCGTTAGATTTCTCACTGAGCGTAGCATCAAGGTCACTTTTGACGGTTTCTCTTCTGTATACCTGCCCGAGAACACCGGTTTCCCACAAGACTGCGTACTATCCCTTACGCTATTTCTTCGTCATATTAATGATTTGTTGGAGGACTCTATCGTACATTATTATGCAGATGATAGCATTGTGGACTATGTATATAGCGGCCTTGCAAGTGTTTCTCGGGAAAACGTTGACCAGTGCCGAAATCAATTTGTGTCTTCCGTTAAGACATCCCTTAAGAATATCTCCGTATGGAGTGAAAAGAACTTGGTTCACTTCAACCCCCAGAAGACATAAGTCTGTGCGTTAATCACAAAAAATATCACCGGTTTTCGATAACACTCCCCATAAAGTCGCGCCCAGCATCAGTATATTGGGCCTCAGCTTAACGAGTAACTGCCAGTATCGCGATCATCTGGAAAGCAAGGCCAAGTCGGCCTCAAAGAAACTGGAGGTCATCAGTAGAGCGAGACAGTACTTCACGCCAAAACACCGTTTGAACCTGTACAGGGCCCAGGTCCGGCCTCATATGGAATACTGTTCTCATCTCTGGGCTGGTGCACTCCAGTATCAGCTTGAACCATTTGATTGCATACAACGTAGAGCCGTTCAAATCGTTAGGGACCCATTGATCTGCAGAGGGCTTGACACCTTGGCTTTGCGTAAAGACGTATCTTAACTGTTCGTTCTCTACCGCATTTAGCATGGGGAATGTTCTGGAGAAATATTTGACTTGGTATCTGCTGCCGAATTGCTAACCGCACAGTACGTCATAGGTTAATGTACCATGCACATCATCTGGACACGTGCCACTTCACTACTCTGCAACTTCGTAGAAATGTTCTTGCAAGCGCCACACATCTCTGGACCTGGCTTAGCCGCGGCAGTATTTCTAGGTTGATACGACATGAGTACGTTCAAAAGTGCGTCTACCTCCACCTCAAAGGCGGGCAACGCACTTGTAGCTCCCCTGGTGTTACACGGGGCTGTGGGTGATGATGATCACTCACCATCAGGTGACCAGTACGCTCGTTTACCTTGTCTTTCCGTCTTTTCCATTAAAAAAAGAATATATATTTTCACGCTGTATTTGGACACACGAAGAAACTTGAGAACCCCGTTTTAACGCACTTTGTTCCGTTTCCCATTTTCTGGCAATTGATATCATATTTTAAATAATAATGTTATTAGATTACGAAAACATTTCAGATGAGTAAATAAAAGCGAAATTATACCTATTATATATAGCAATAATTAGAAAGTAAATTTTCATTACGTATATTTAAACACTGGCAGTTGCCTGCGTCTTCGCCTACGTAGATCTCGATTTATTCCATGAAAACCACGACTTATAAGTACCTTAAGCACTTAATTCTCCTTCGCAGAGAATGGAGTTTTTTTATATTTAAGATTAAGTTTATTATATATAATTGGTACATTATTGGTACTTGTATGTTATACATTTTTGGTATATTATATGCAATTATCAAATTTTTGTAGTAAAATTTTACTAAGATGACATACAATACTTTCATTGTAAAATTGAACGCTAATCTGATTATTGTTGATATATACTCGTATATTACGATATATCTTTCTATAGTAACCGTTTATTTTTTGAATGGACTTAAAATATAAAGACATACGTTTAATTAAAAGGATACCATAGGATTTCATTGTTTACAACCTTTGATAAGGTAGGGGATGAAAATGACACCACGAATTACTCAGTTGAGTTTCTCAATTTATTAACAGCTAGCGGTCTCACTGCTCATAACATAACACTTAAAGTTAATGTTCCGGTAATGTTGATGAGAAATTTTACTCTGCCGAAATTATGCAACGGAATCCGACTTACAGTCAAAATATTGCTGTTGAATCAGACTTAAATTCAAAATATTTAGTTTATAATTTAATCACTTAACACAATGTAGCATCCTGCATTCAAATTATTTTAATTAAACGCAGCTTTATATGGATATCATAAATTTTGCAAGTATCCTAGCGATGGCCTTGAATGGAAATAATTTTAAATGAATATACATTTATATTGTAGCTAAAACAATTCCTTTAGAACAATCTTCTGAAGAATTATGTATTTTTACATATGTTGTACGTTTTTTACATATATTGTTATTGTTAGTAATTTTTACGGTTCCGTATTTCAAATAATTAAACATTTATAGGACTATTTTCTGTCAGACTATCTGTCTGTCTAGATCAAATTTGTTCAATAATCAGTGTTATCAAACCGAAATTAATATCAAATATCCACCCCAACAGAGCTTCTTCTTCCAGTTTTCAGTTTTTAAATCAACACAACCAAAAGTTACGTTTGTTATCGATTTGGTGTAAAAGTTGATGTGTAACCAAGGATAGATTCTAGTATAGCTTAGGTATTTTCCATGTCTATGTATCCTTTCGTTGATAGGTCAACGCAAAGTGCAAATTGAGGAAAGCGAAAACAAAGTCTAAGAATTTAAGAATTTGTTACGGAACCTACCCGGAGCACTGAGGGTTTGAATTGTAATTTACCGTTTTTTTGCATTCTAAACATGTAAATATTATGCGACTAATTATATCATGTAGCGTAGGTAACGATGTATATATCATTGTATGCAAATATGAAATATGAAAAAAGGGGCTTTTTTGTGTCATGTATTTTTATAAACAATATGCATGTAGGTTAACATTTTAAAACTATGCTTCTATAATATTTTATTTCTCCTTTTATACAGATTACGGTTTTCATTGTACACAATTTACGTCATATTTTTTTGTCCTCACACCTTGCGATTTTTAATTCTACATCTTTGCATAAATATTTAGAATCTGTAGTGGTACAAGGGAGCAGCAGCACTCTGACTGACTGCGGCAGTTGAAGTCCAAACTCACATGGCAGATTTAACTATTTTTATTTCCTTCCTTCCTTTTTTTTTTTATGCCTTTCTATTATTCCCTCCTATATTGCCCTTTTTTTCCCGTATTTGTGTAATAAAAGTCTGCGTTGGACTGTAACTATACACTCGAAGAAATTAAATATTTAAATTTCGCTCTGGTAACAAGGCAAGGTGCGACGTTTAGTTCCGCCATTCAACATGCAATGCCTCAAATTCGGCGGAAAGTGAGCATTGGAACGGAGCGCCCTTATAATAGGTTCCCGAGCTCCCTCTGCCTACCCTGCTTTGTTCGTGTTACAGTGTAAAAAAAAAAAGAAATGTACAACTCACCGAATCCCGTGAATTCCTTTTAGTTCCATTAATCTGTCGTCATTTTTTTCTACTTTAAACAATTTTTCTACGTTTTTAAAAATTGAGAAACATTGGAAAAATTGTGAACCTGATTATGAGAAAATAAATACTTATTATCAACATTTCTTACAAAACTTCGACATTTCGACGGCTAAAGTCTGACTCTTATTTAGGCGAATGAACTGTTTTCATTTTCTAACATGACAAAGCTCTGCATTGAGTTGCAGCACTCACGCGCAATATTTCGAAAATAGGGTGGAAAATGTACATATGTATAGTGTTTTAGTCGAGATGCTTATAGCCATTGTGGCGTAGGGGTAGTATATACCAGTGAATGTAAAAGTAATCTACAACAGATTCGATTTCTACTTGAGGAAATTATATATTTTCTATTTATACATTTTCGCTTTAGCAATAGTACGCTAAAAACGTAAAGCGCGATATTAAATTTAGTCACACTACTCACAGTGCCTCAAAATTTCGACGGAAAGTGAGGAACAAAAATGTTCTGATGAGAATGAAGTATCTCAACAGTAGGTTTATAAGTTCCACTGCCTAGCAAGGCACAGCGTGAACTAAGTTACCGTGAAAAGTATGTCGTGAAAAATATACCTTTATTTAAATTTTCTTTTTTATATTTTCTTCGACGCAAATCGTAATAGCTTCCCACAATAGCCGAGACGCACAAACTCAGTAGAACTACACCCATAATAATATCTGTAGTATCGACAGAAAGTCTTTCTAGACTCAGTCCGTCGCAACTCCTTGATTGTAAACGTGAACTTAAATTATATCCTTCCTTCATCGTTTGATTGAAGCATCCCTCAAGGATAATTTCTAGGTCCTGATTTATATCTAAACTATAATTTTGTATGTATGTCTGACAGGTTGTCTCTACACATATTCCCCTGCTCACTCTCGTATAGTTAAAATGCTTGAGATTGTATTTAGAGTATTCCTTAAGAAAAAAAAAAACAAGAAAATTTTAAGGACAATAAGACTTTAAAAGATACAAAAAATAATATTTTTTTTGATAAATAATAGAATTTTTTGGCTTCACGCTATATCCCGAGTAATAAGCTCCTTTCAAAGGTCAGTGGCGCATCAACTGACTGTAAATGATATGGTAAACTCTCAACCATATCATTACACCATATGGTAAACTCTCAAGCCCCATTTAAAGGAATTATTTGTTTTTATTCCTGCACTCTGGTAAGAAAACAAAACAAGGCATGAAATTAATTGAAAAAGTTAATTATATTTAATTTTATTGAGAGTTATCATGACGCAGAGGTAGCAGAGGTCTTGCGACTGTTATCGTGACAGGTTGTGACTTAGTTATATGAAATATTGAATATTTTCAATTCATCGCAGTGGTGACAAAGTAAACTGCGCCATTGTGTGTCCGAAACATACACGCACGCAATTCAGCAGAAAATAAAGAAAGGAAAGGAGTGTTAACCAAGTTTCCACGTAGTCCTCAGCCTACCCTGTCATGCCATTAAAAATAATAATATTAAACAATTATAATTTTTTAGTGTTTATAATCAGTATAATATTAAACTGGTGCTAATTTGAAATTCAGAAAATCAATCTATAACATTATTGCTTACTCTTATAAGTGTATATATTTCGCTATCTTCTTCTCCATAGAGGTCGAAAGTTGCGAGACAGTAGGTATGTGATTCTTTCAAGCAAGCGTCATAGTTAGCGAGCCCAAATAATTGCGGCATTTCAGCATGCTCCGTGTCTATAAAGTAAAATAAATTTAAATACTGATTTGATTTATTTTGAATACTAATTCTATTATTGTCTTTGTAACCGATGATATTAAAAAATAATTGATTTTCTCTTTTTTTATACATTTTAAATAAGACTCTTTTAACCTGAGTAATCACGTATAATTATTAAAATTTATGAGCACTCTTTTGCGGTACAAGAAACAAATCTGTTGAATGACTTATCACTTCCTATTGACTTTCGAAATCTACTCAGCTTCACGCTGTTTCACGCACACGGCAGGGTAGGCAGAGGAAACTTGGGAACTTAGTATTAAGACACGCGGCGTTGAATTCCATCACTTATTGAGTGATGGAACTCAACGCCACGCTTTGTCTTGTTATCAGAGCGAAGAAATGGAAACACTATATCCTCTTTTATATTTCTATTTGTGGTGTGCAATAAAGTTTATATAAATAAATAAGTATTATACGAGGCCTGTCGGTTACAATCACACGCTTGTGCCGCAGTGGCACAAGCGTGTGACAGGTTTTGGGTTCAATCCCCGGTCGATGAAATGAAATATTTAATATTTTCAATTTAATTATTTATGTTTCATTTCTTCGCTCTGGTACTAGGCAAAAACGCAGCTTTGAGTTGCACCACTCAACACGAAATGCCTCACATTCGGCGGAAAGTGGGGCACAGAAGTGAAACGGAGTGTCTTAATACTAGGTTTCCAGGTTACCTCTGCCTGCCCTGCCATGTGCCGGATATAGTGAGAAGTTAAAAAGAAATATTATACATTTTTGGAAACCCGACGTGTTGAACATTTTGATATAGCCCGTGGTGATGTACTCTACTCATTTTTGGGTTTTAAATTTACGCAATTATAGTATTATTTAAAACTACATTATATTAACATGTATGTCCCATTTGTGTTTTTAGCTTTACTCCGGGTAGGCACCCATAACAAACGCGCTAACAGACAAACTTAATTATACTAGATAAAATGTTTCGTTATTGTCGTCATATTTTATCGTCGTCATCATAAGTAAAGGATAATATAATTTTTGCGTAAGGCCACCAATGTTTTTTTTTTATTGTATAAAAGACTGCCTTGCTTCCAGAACAATTTCTATAGTAAAAACTCCTAAATTAATCTGCAATCGTAAAATGAAGGTGTCATGATTGTAAGTGTAGTTAAGTTGTGAATACATTTTGTAACATATATATTTATAAAACGTATACAGTATTGTTAAAATATTAAAATAATAAAAAATAAACAAAATTAAAACAACTCACCATTTAAATGGAATATAATACCTAGACTATAATTGAAAATATTGAAAAATACTAGTGAATATAGGAAATTCATTGTAACTACCGATGTCCCCAGACGCTGTTATGAAACTGAAACCTTTATATAGAAACATCTACTTATACTACCTCCTACATGTGGCTTTGTTTTAAAATTTCAGAAATTTGTTCAGATAAATTGTTAATCGCAAAAGTATAACATATACCTATTGGCAGAGTACAGAGTTATCGATTCAATTCCCGCCTGGAGAAATGATTTTTATTTATTGTAATTGCACACAAACGTACATATATGTGCTGGTCACCAGATGGTAGTAGATCATCGCCGCACAATCTCATGTAACTAAACTAGACGTACCAGAAGAGCTACCCGTTAGCTCCTGCAATTTCACTTGCCAGCAGTAGCCAGATGCTTTTAAAAGATAACCCATGTTGAATCGTCAAGAAGACAGCAGAATAGGCATATACCGCTTGGAAGGAAACTTTAACGTTACAACTGTGCGTTACAGATAATTAGGTTTCTAGATCATGAGAATTGAATTTGAGCGTGTAATATACTGGACGATGGTGAACAAACCCTGTGACAAATGCAGTAAAGAACGCACTGACAGACGACATTTCTACACAACGCTAGCCAGCGAAACTGTTAAAATATTACATATTATGGCATCGTAAACCATTCGAACAGCTCTACGTTGAATGTGGTCAAATATTAACTCACAGAACTTGAACGACAAATTTACCTCAGTACTCAGCTTCACGCTGTATCCCGCACGTGGCAGGGTAGGCAGCGGGAACTTGGGAAACTAGTGTTAGAACGTTCCGTTCCACTTCCGTTCCTTAAATTTACCTCAAATTAGTAATAATTACTTAACTAATTATCTCTACTAATACCTAACTAACTTGACCCGTTACGTAAACTTGATACGTTACGTAAACTTGACCCGTTACGTAAACATATAAAATGTGTAATTATTATTGATTGTCATTATTGTTAATAAAAAAATATATGATTTTGTTATTCCAATAGTACTATGTGAATGTTACTAATTGTTTTCTTTTATATTTGTATTGTTTTTTTTTGCAATTAATATGTTTAATCATAGTCTTTAATTGTAATTTTTAATCATACCTTACTGTTATTAATTATCGTTACAGCTGTTTATTGTCGATTGACTAATGATGACAATGGTTGCATCATCATCAGTCAACCGACGTCCACTGCTGGACATAAGCCTCCCCAATGCGCCTCCAATACGGACGGTTCTGTGCGGTCTGCATCCAGCGGCTCCCTGCGACTTTTATCAAGTCGTCAGTCCATCGAGTGGGGGGCCGACCCACACTGCGCCGTCCCGTCCTTGGTCTCCATTCGAGTACCTTACGGCCCCAACGGCCATCAGTTCGTCGAGCTATGTGCCCCGCCCACTGCCACTTCAACTTGCTAATCCGATGGGCTATGTAGGTGACTTTTGTTCTCCTACGGATCTCCTTATTTCTTATTTTATCACGTAGAGAAACACCTAGCATAGCCCTCTCCATAGCTCGTTGAGTGACCTTGAGCTTTCTTATGAGGCCCATAGTTAGACACCACGTTTCAGTCCCATAAGTCATCACTGGTAACACACACTGGTTGAAGACTTTCGTCTTGAGGCACTGAGGTATTTTGGACGAGAAGATGTGACGAAATTTCCCGAACGCTGCCCAGCCGAGTTGGATTCGTCGATTGACCTCTTTCTCAAAGTTTGACTTACCTAGTTGGACCACTTGGCCTAGGTATATATAATGGTCCACAACTTCGAGAACAGAGTTCCCAACGGATATAGGGGTGGGTACAACATGGACATTCGACATGACTTTCGTCTTGTCCATATTCATTTGAAGGCCCATCTGTTGGGAGACTGTTGAGGCCTTCGAGCATAGTGCCTAAGTCCTCCAGCGATTCTGCCATGACAACGATATCATCTGCAAATCGAAGGTGAGTGATGTACTCGCCGTTAATGTTGATGCCGAATCCTTTCCAGTCTAGAAGCTTGAAGGCGTCTTCTAGCGCGGTGGTAAACAGTTTCGGAGATATAACGTCTCCCTGTCTTACCCCACGCTGTAATGGAATAGCCTTTGTACGCTCTTCTTGTACTCGGATCGACATAGTGGCGTTTTTGTACAAGCACTTCTAAAGTTTAATTTAATTTGACTGTATTTTTAATAAATTTAATTGTACTTTATCCTTTAATTATGTAATTTATCCTTTAATTATTGAGACCTGTCTTGGCGCAGCGGCACAAGCGTGTGGCTGTAACCGATAGGTTGTGGGTTCGATCCTGATCCTGAAAATATTAAATATTTCATGGAACTGAAATATTTAATATTTTCAGTTTAAATATAATGTTTTCATTTCTTCGCTCTAGTACAAGGCAAAACGTAGAGTTGAGTTCCACATGCAATGTCTCAAATTCGGTGGAAAGTGCAGAACGGAAGTAGTTTCCCAAGTTCCTTCTGCCGACCCTGCCATGTGCAGGATACAGCATGAAGCTGAGTAATTTAATTGTTAATCTTAGGAATATTTCATGTTCAGTTCAGTTTTAATAATGACAATACGAAATTCTTAGATTCCAACCTTAATTTGTATTATTAAGATACAATTATGGTAAAGCTAATTTTAACGATATAAATAAATTCCTAGAAAATCCCGAAATACTTACAAATGTTGTAAATGTTAATAAAAGGGTGGAAATATTGTACTCTGTCATAAATTCTTCAATAGAGCTAAATATACCTAAAATTAAAAGGAATGACAGTCACAAATACCCATCTCGGGTGAATAAAACCCTAGTAAAAAGAATTAAAGAAAGAGAAAAGCTTAAAATAAAAAAATATAAAAAAACGAAGAAAGAAACGAAAGAAAGAATAAAATAAAAAAAATATAAAAAAAACAATGGACGAAATATCGCTGAAAATTCTGGAAAAGAGGTGTAACGAACTGTCTCTAAAAAGTGATAATAGGTATGTTGAGCGTTTAGAAAATTAGTATTAAAGCCAACACGAAATATTTTTTGTCTTTTATAAAAATAAAAAAAGGAAATAAATCACATTTTTTCCTAAAATAATAAGTAATAATAATGTCGAAGTTTTTGGTGGTAAACAAGTTTGCAACTCTTTCGGCTCACACTTTTCTTTCATATTCAACAGAAATACAACGGCGCAACCAATCGAATCGAATCGAATCGAATCTAATAATCAACACTTCCTTGCAGATACACTTTTAAAACGCATTAGTACTATCAAAGACGTAGGCGTGATATTTGAAAAAAAGTTTACTTTTGCCCCACATATTGCCAATATAGTCACAAAAGCCTCAAAAATGCTACGTTTTGTTCTCAGGAATAGCAAAATTTTTAATAATTCAGTTACTCGAATAATCATATATAAGTAGCATCTTAGATTACGGTAGCGTAGTTTGGAGGCTGTATTATTCTACACACGGTTTACGGATATAAAGGGTGCAAAAACCTTTTCTTTATCATCTAGCATTTACTAAAAATTAAGCGAAGAAACTAAACTCTAAATTATAAAAAACTAACAAATTTTAAAATGCATACACACATAAAAAAAAAGTTTTATTAGACTTTGTGTGTTTGTGCAAGTGCCTCAATAATGCGAGTGATAATCCACATATAATATCAAAATAAAAAAAAAATAGCTTGGATACCTCTTCTCTGTATCCACGTAAGCCAATAACTCCTTTCATAAGACCTCTCCGGAGAACAGTCCTAGGTTTCGAGGCTATCTCAATTACTCAACGATAACAAAGCTGTGTAAGATCCATTTGGAGACACATTATCTAATTTAAATTTAATAGTTAATTTCCTCCAAATTAAAAAAAATACTATTAAATATGTAAAGAAATTTTATAATAGTAGATTTTGAACTGTGTTGTAATATTGTGAATTTTAATGTTTTTTCATCTAACGAATTGTTACAAACCAACTTTTTTCGCTTTAAAATATGCTGTATTCAGTATAATAGATGGCGCATTTAGTCATTAAATTTTATATTGTATTATTTTTGTTTTTTTTTTTTTTATTTTGTAATGTTATCATCACTAGTGTAAATAAAAAAAAAAGTAAATAAATAAATAACTAAATTAATAAATAAACAAATAAATGAATGAATGAATGACTGAATGAATGAACGAATCAATGAACGAATGAATCAAAGAATGAATGAATGAAAAATTAATTAATTAATTAATTAATTAATTCACGAACGAACGAACGAATGAATGAATGCTTTACATATCTGTAACTGTTTTTGTAACAGTACTTATTTTTATTATACAAAATGTTACATGTACTGTTGATATGTTTAGTAAATAAATAAATATAATCGTTTATCATTTTGGTATTGAAGTGCCTGGATATGAGAACAGTAGAAATGAGAAGAATATTTCACTTGCTTTGCAAATTAACTTTACATTAGAAAAGTTCATCGGTGCGATTTTCCTCAACTATTATTTTCTTTTATGGCCTTTTATTATCTTTTTTTTATCATCTATTATCTTTTTTTTACTATGCGGTATACTACACACATGTACATTGTGCACTGATTATTTTCTATAGCTTATTCAGTTTTACTAATCCCCGATACAATAAGTGGTATAATAAGTTTGACCTCTGTTTATTTGTCCGTCTGTGGCCTGTGAGTTAAAATGAGTACTAAGGCCATCGCAGTGGTTCTCAGCTATATTTAATAAAAAGATTAGCAGCTAGACTTACTCGCTTTGCCAAAGTGAGTGATATTTTTTGGTAAAGAATTTTCTAAAATAAAAACAAAATTCTAAGACCTTCTATTTAGTATATCAGTAGTATTTACTCGTACGTACATACGGTTTCGCCCTTGTAATCAAACCGACATTGATAATAGTTGCGTATGACACATGATACATTTTAAATCCCAAGGCAGTCTAACTGGTTATTGTTTACACACAAAGGGAACTTGGAAACATAATGTTAAAATACTCCGGTTCTCTAAAAACACTCATTACGCCGTATTTAACCTACAAAAAATCAAATATCAGAAACCGCTTTACATTGAATGGCCTCTCCAGTATAACACAATTATGTGGTTTTGCTACAACATTTTGCTTGTCTTGCTAATTGATATATCGCAAAGTGGTACATTTAAAATAGTTTCGCTAATAACGAGAATATTCAGAAGTTAATAAACTCTACGAACACCACGACCCCGACAGGAGGTAAAAATTATGTTATATTATGTAGCCGGGATATTGAAGGTGGAATGTGTAGATCGTCCGGGTAATCTGGGTTTTTGTCAGAAATAATAGGGCCAGATGTGCCATCTCAAGATAGTGGCAGGCGGCGTTCAGATTAGAGTGTAGGCCCCTGATGTTAGAAAATTCCAAGTTAATAGAGAAGAGCAAATCGTGAGCTTAATGTCTCGGGTAGGGATTCTTCAGTATCGGATTTCTTCTTCAGCTGGTACCCTGGCTGGGGTAGCATCTCTGGTAGTGTAACTGTCATATTTCAGGTAAAGCTGAATGCCAACTTCTGAATATCCTCGTAAATAACGAAGTTATGTTTAAAGTACCATTCTGCGACATGTTAACTAGCAAGACTAGCAATATGTTGTAGCAAAATCGCAAAATTGTCTAATACTAGAGAGCGCATTCAATATAAGGCGGTTACTGATGTTTGATATTCGTGAATGACAAAACAATAAGTAACAACCACATTAACTAAATAAAAATAAATATAACTGAACAAAATCACGCCCAAGAACTTTTCTAGTTTATTAGACTTTTAAAGTAAAGTAAGACTACAACATAACCTGTACCTTCTAAATCGAAAAAGTCTTTACATATTTAAAATGTTTTACCTCGACTACGAGTACATATTAATATTTTCAACTAAAGTTAAGATCGTAGTTATTTTTGCATAATGCTCATTGGTTACTCAATTCATCCACTGGGGTCATGGTTGGTTGTATTTTATACATTACCTTAATCTATTTCGTGTACATATATACACAAGAACGTACAAATGTAATAAATATTAACGATCATAAACTTTTACAGGTATAAATAATTATTAAACATTATTTTTTGTCGTTAGACTGTTGTACACACACCATTTAAATGTATAATTACGAGTAGGTATGTGTTAATCTGACACTAAGAATTAACTTTAAATTATTAAAATAATTATAATTTCCATAATAAATTTAACGTAAACTTACATACAAATTATACACTTTTTATACCTAACTTTTTGTTTTTATTTAAAGATTTGGTCTGTGTTTTTTTGATATGCGAGTATGTAACGACTTAGATACTCGTATATTAATTATAATTTCAATGTTAATAGTTTCATCTATTTCAGTAAAATTTTACAACTAATTGACAACAATTAAGCTATTTATATTATTCTATCAGCCCGAGATAGCTCTGATTACAGGCTTAGTAGATATTTATTAAATCAAAAAGATTACCTTCCTCGATAGAAAATCTGTGCAATATATACTATCGTAGTGTCTGTATAGTTTAGGGAGGTCCCATTATATGGCGCTGCTCATATTCTACATCGCGATAACAACTTGACTATTAACGATTATGACTCTGCGGGACAATTAAGCTTTAAGGAGAAAAATGAGAAGAATTTTAAAATAGCATATAATATTTTTTGTTCCACAAAATATATAAACAATAAAAAAACAATTAAAAAAATGAAAATAAATAAGAAATAAAAAAATATATGTATATAAGATGTATGCAAGGGCGTAAGAAAAAATAAAATTCATGAAAACAAACTGATGTTTCAAATATGATGGAGCTATAGGATTGTAGCCATGAAATAGAACATAGGATCCAAAGCATGACGATGATAATCAGAAATATGATTATCATCGTCAGCTTGGATCGTATCTTCTATTCCATCCATGCTATAACAGTAGTAAAAATAGTCACTCACTCAGCTTCACGCTGTATCGTGCACATGGTTGGATGGATCGAGGAACTTGAAAACTAGTGTCAAAATAGTCCATTCTGTTCCTCACTTTCCACCGAATTTGAGGCGTTGCGTGTTAAGTGACGGAATTCATTGCCGCGCTTTGCTTGTTACAAAAGCAAATAAATATAAACATTAGATATTTAAATAGAAAATATTAAATGTTTAATTTTCCCGATTGGGAATTGAACCCACAACGTGTCACATATAAAGTCACATATTTGGGCCTATGCAACTCGACAGGCCTTTAAAATCATATTAATATAATAATAATAATGAATTATAACACAATAATAATAAAATTATATACTAAATAATTAACTCATAATAACTTTCATATTAAAATAAAGAACATTTTTAGGGTTTTATTATTTATTTATTTTCAAATTTTATTGTGTTACAAAATCAGTCTAACAGACGACCGAACCGAACCTCAATTTTGGTTTGCCATCGAACCATGTACGATCGTGTAGAGCATGGTGCGATGGCGAACCAAGGTCGAGGTTTTATCGAGGTTCGGTTCGGTCGTCTGTTACGGCTATAAAACGATAATATCGAAAATAGTATACAATGTAATTAAATATTAAATTTTGAATTTAAAATAAAATTTTGAATTTGAGTGAATACAAGACAAATTATTTATTATACACATAAGGGAAGAAAAAACATCTATGACAAAAAAATAATAAATATGAAAATATAAGAAAAAATTTAGTTATAATGTAGTACGAGATTACATTGCAAAAAGTTGTAAGTTAGTAGTTAACTAACTACAAGCAAGAGTTTTCTTGTTAGTGACGTATGCGCCAGTATCCTCAGCTCCATTATGCGCACACTAGGAGTTTTGGGAGAGAGTCAGTGATGTTGTTAGTAGTGTTAGAGTGAATGAAAAACTAATCATATGTGGTGATTAGACATAAAAGATGCGTCAGAACTGCGCGTGGCGGTTAGAAGGAGTGCTAGGCAAGTATGGTGACAATAAAATGGATCAACATATTCGAAGCCAAGTTAGGGACACGCGAGTGTTTAGAGGTGCGGAATTGGAGACAAATTATTATCTAGTTGAAGATAGCATAAAAAGTTGGCGCTGCCGCACTGGTTGTCCAAGCTTGGCCCTGAGTTATCGCATAAGAAGCTGGAAGCTGGACTGTTTTAATTAAAGTTAAGTTAGTTTCAAAGAAACTAGGGGTCATCAGCAGAGCAACAGCACTTTATGCCAACATATTGACTGACCCTGTATAGAGCCCAGGTCTGGATTCATATTGAGTACTATTCTCATCCCTGGGTTGCACCTCAGTACAATTCGGTATCAGCATAAAGCGTTTGTTCACATACAACCTAGAACCGCTCAAATCCTTGAGTACCCAACAGTCTGTGAAAGGCTTGAAATATATACTTACTTACTTACTTATCTTCACACTATATCACTAGTGGGGTAGGCAGAGACAACGGAGTGCCAAACGCTACGTTCTCGGCATACCTCTTTCGCCTCGTCCACTGTCATCTGCCTCATCATCGATACTGTGTTTTCGAAGGTCAACCGAGGTATCCGCCTCGCTCTCTTACCACTCACTTTTCCGTCATAAATCTTTCTTAACTCATTCGTTCGACGAGGCCAAATCACCTGAGCATTTCACTGTGACATCCACGCTAGTACCTACCATTCTGTGTATCTCTTCTTTGGGTATGCGATCAGCTAAACTGACTCCGCATATCCGACGAAGAGATCGCATCTCTACAGTATTCATCTTTCTTACATTCTTCTTCTGTAATACCCACGTTTCGCTGCCGTATAACAGTGTCGGTACCAACACTGCATTGTGTACGTCCAAATGTGCAGCTATGCTGACGTTTCGCTGTCTCAACAATGCAGCTAAGGCCCCGTTGACTCTGTTACCGTTAGCAATACGCCTTTCTACATCCATTTTCCACATACTTCCTAGATATAATACCTTCATACCTTCATCTTATTCGCATTCAGGCTTAAACTATTATTCGCACAACCTTCTTTCAGAGTGGTAACTAACTTTGTCTCACATCCATGAAGACATCTGTCCAAATACAAATTGAACAACCAATCTGACATGGCGCAACCTTGTTTAACACCCGATTGGATAGCAAACCAAGGCGACATACCGGTTCCTATTTGCACACAAGCTGAGTGATCTCTGTAAAGAGACTTTACAGCCTGTAGCAAGGGTCCGCTCACATTTGCCCTGTGATTCCGACTTAGAATAGGATCACCTTGGTACTGATGGTGTCGTAAGAGGCGACTAAAGTACGTGTAGTAGAGTCACGTTGTGGACAATGGCAACACGCATGGCAGACTCGACCGAACTGTTACCACCTCCGGCGTTTAAGACCAGCGTTAAGTAGTGGCTTCGGCCACTGCGTTTCACATTGGGTAATGCCGGGTCCCGGTGCCCATCCATCTTAAGGACCGGCATCGGTTCTGTAGCTCCTCTGGGTCTACACAGGGCCGTGGGAGACGGTTATCACTTCCCATCAGGTGATCCGTACGCTCGTTTGCCGTGTCTTCCCCATAAAAATAAAAAACATTGTACCGGGGCAGTATTTCCCATAATCCCTGTTTTTCAACCCTGTCAAACGCCTTTTCCAAGTCCACAAAAACATATAAAACTTTTTGGTTTACTGCCAAAAATTTCTCTGTGATCATGCGGAGGGAAAAGATCTGATCCATACACCCTCTTCCAGGTCTAAAGCCTCCCTGGGCATCCCACAACAGCCTTTCGGATCTTTCTTGCATTCTTCTCGCAAATATTTTAGCATAAACTTTACTACCTAAACTAATTAGACTAATAGCCCTAAAGCTTGCGCAATCTATCTGTGAACCTTTGCCTTTATACAAAGGCACGATGACTGCGCCTTGCCAATCGTCTGGGACCTCCCTCGATTTCCAGCATAAATTGCACAAAAACCAAAACAAGTCCAAGACACGTGGCCCACCATATTTGATCATCTCGGCAGCAACTCCATCTGCTCCCGCTGCCTTAGCAACTTCTTTAATACTGATTGCTACTGCTTATTTTAATACTGCAGAGGTGTCATCACATCCATACATCTCCTTGTAAAATTCCGCCCATCGCTGCAAAACTTGTGCTTGTTCTGTTAAAAGATCACCATCCTTCGAATGCACCCCTTTCATTCTACAGGTTAGAGCACAACTCCAGGAACCACTCACTTCTCGCCAGAAAATCTTCGTGTTTTCCCGCAAGTTGTTCGTTAGCCTTTCATCTCTTTCTCTTTTTCTCAGAGTTTTCACACTTCATCATTCATCATCAGTACTTGCGTTTGGTGTGTTTGTAACTTGTACTCTTTCTTTCTTGTCTCTCTCCTTCCTGCCATGCCTTCTTCTTTCTTTCTACTGCATCTTTCACTTTCTCATCCCACCATTCGTCTCGCTTTTTGTTAAAGCCTCTTTTCCCTTTACCAAATACCTCTGCCGCTACTTCCGTCATACCATTCCTTAGGTTCTGCCAGAATACTTTAATATTTCCATTTCCAGATTCGCAGCTGTCTTACTTTTTGGAAACTCTTTCTTGATATTTTAGATTAAAGAACTTTATTATCAACAAAGACATTGTCACTTATGTGATAACAATTAATAAAAGTATTCACTAACAATTAATCGTCGTAGCCATTTTATGTACTATTATTACAATTTACAATAATCAAAAATGTTTTAATAATAATTCACAAGCAAAACAAAAACAACAAAACAAATACACTTAATTTTTTAGTTTGTACCACCTCATACATCCAATACATTTTGTTTCTTTTTTATTTATTTTTTTTGTTTTTTTTTTTGTTTTTTGACGAACTAACTACAATCATTGTTCAGTAAATAAGCTAGCCCGTCGACTGCTGCGCCCGGATACTTGATTTTGTTTAGGATATTCCTCTCGGATCCGTGGATCTTGAAGCTTCCAGCTTCCTATGTGGTGATTCGGTGCCAAGCTTGGACAACCAGTGCGGCTGCGCCAACCTACTAACAGACCCCTTATTCTAGCTACGACTAGATAGTGGTCTGTTCTCAATTCAGCATTTAATGTCAAACACGACGAACGAATTATGTTACACTAAATTACATAAATATAAAATTTTTGCCGTGTGATTCCGGCTTAGAATAGGATCACCCTGGTACTGATGGTATCGTAAGAGGCGACTAAAGTGCGTGTGGTAGAGTCACGTTGCCAGCAATGGCAAACCGCATGGGCAGACTCGACCGGATTGTTACCACCCCCGGCATTTAAGACCGGCGTTAAGTAGTGGCTTTGGCCACTGCGTTTCGCATTAGGTAATGCCGGGCCCCGGTGCCCTGCCACCTTAAAGGACGGCAACGCTCCTGTAGCTCCTCTGGAGTTACTCGGGGCCGTGGGCGACGGTGATCACTTACCATCAGGTGACCCGTACGCTCGTTTGCCGTCTTTTCCATAAAAAAAAAAAAAATATACTTGTTTTTATTGTTATTATTTACTGAACCTATTTTCATAATACTTATTTATACTCTTCTGAATTTTTAAATATTAGAATATTTATTAAAAATAGACCGTTATGAAATGTCGGTATATCTTATTATTAGTCAGAGCAACATGAAACGATTTTCTCATTTAAGACCTGTAATATTAACTTATAGCATTTATAATGCTATTAAACTATTTATACGACTTAAAAACTCGCCGCGAGATTAAAATACTTAAGTTTAACTTAACTAAATTACTATAAATCTTTTTCATTTATCTATGCAAGTAATGAAATTATAAAATAATATCAAAGAAAATGTTTACATTTTATTATTTTATGCGTGTTTGAACATATATAATTATAGTTTAATTCCAAAAAATATGTTTAATATTTTAATTATAATTTCTAAATTTTAATATGTTTTCAGTGACTCTTTAAATTTTTTGACCGTTTCTAGATTTGTAATTGATAAATAAGTGTCATTAAAAAACAGATTTCTGCAGTATTTTGTAGCAGGATCTTAGTCTGAAGTGTTACTATTGCATGTGTGTGTGTGCGTTGCTTAACAAAATAGCTGGCCAAGACTTCTGCCGTTTGACTGTTTTTAATTAGTAATAATTAGTTACACAGTTTATCTATACGGTATATGGTAAGAGGTTATACGATATATGTTTATTTTGTTGTTGATATTATTCTACAATTTGGGACTTTGATAACAGTGTTGACGATTCAAGGATATGGTTGTATTACACAATCCTATTTGACATATTTTATCAGATCTGCGTTTATTTAGCTTAGCATCAAAATAAGCTCTGTGCTGTCTTAAAACAGAGCAAAGAACAAATAACTGTTAGGCTGTTAGCACCTTACATGACGAATATAACTCTGCTGTTGGAAACTTTAATCATAGTACGAAAGGTTTTACTTTTCCTTAACAATGATGAAAATATTTGAATTATATTCGAATCCACTTTGATCCAACAACATGCTTCTGATCTGATCATATTATGACATTGGACTTACAAAAATAGCTTGTAAGCACATAACCTCCTAACTAACACCATCAATTAAAATGAAAAATATAGCTTTAATTTCCTTTAAGGCCAGTCGTGGCGTTGGACCCAGTCAGCAGATCTGCCTTCCAAGCCGATGGTAGCTTCCTGTAGGACTGACAGTACACACATTTTCTTTGTAACTTGACTATTTAAAAATGCTTGTAATGGCCTATTTAAATAAAGAATATTTTGATTTAGATTTTTTGATTCTCAGGACCTAAGCATATGACTGTAAAGACGAGAAGTTGTGAGCTTTTCGTCGCTAAGAGTTTTGCGTCGACACGGCCATGCGTGACGGAGCGTGCTCTGTACCAGTCACGAATCTGAAAAGTATTTTTTTTCTGAGCTAGGTATCCGTCTACGGTTTAATCTAAACCTTAAATACTTAATTTTATTTCTATAAATTTTAAATGATCCATATGTAAACCCTAAAGGTTACATGTTATGTATATACTTATAAGTTTGTTACTTAACATTTTTGTATATTCAAGCAGAGGAGCTGAGAGTTAATCTCAATAGTCAATTTATAAAGATTATTGGTAAAGGATGATAAAGTGACATCCTTATCAACACATCATAATTATATAAAAATAGGTAAAAAGGAAAATGAGCATTGTGTTTGTTTCTCGACGTTGGGAGTGATGCTGTGGCGCTGAGTGGAACTTTACGCCATGGTCCACAGAGGCTCTAAGGGAATTGGGAGCAAGGATGATGCTGTGGCGCTGAGCGGTCTTGAACGCCGTGCGGTCCACAGAGGCTTTAAAACTAATTATTTTTGTTGTTGTTTTTTTTTTAACTCACGGTTTTGTAGCTGCTGTGGCGCTGAGAGGTCTCGTACGCCGTGGTCCACAGGGGCTCTAAGGAAATTGAGAACAAAGATGATGTTGTGGTGCTGAGCGGTCTTGAACGCCGTGGTCCACAGGGGGTCTGAAAATAGTATAGGCAAAGGAAGAGGTCAAAACAATTAAACCAACTGACTATTAAACCTGGGCGTCGAGCTCCTTAGCTGCTTGGGGTATAGACGGTTGCTTCAGCGTCTCATTGCTCTGGACCGCTTGTGATGTAGACGGTTGGTTCAGCATCTGATCAGCACCATCTTCAGGTTCCTGTTCACCTGGCTGTGGCGCTCGATGTAGATAATCATGGGCTAACTGTTTCGGACGTCCTCTACCATTTACACGCCTAACGGTGTATCGATTGTTATCAAGCACTCTGTTAATCTCATACGGCTCACTTTAGATTTAGTGAGGTTTGATTTCGGGGGTTATTTTTAATGAGCACATAGACGCCTCGCCTGAAATGGACGAATCTCTGCTTTATTTTCATCGAATCGTTGTTTGTCATAAGAAGCACTAGCAATCATTTTCTGTTGGACGTGTTGTTCCAGCAAGTCAAAGTCTATAGACTCGTTATCTAGATCGACTAATCTTAGCAATTCAGGTGACACAGAATGTTGCCGGCGAGTCAGCAGAGTCAACGTCAGCGGCGCGATACCAGTTATCCTATGTGGGGTGCAGTTAAATGCAAACTGCAAAGACTCCAACGCAATTTGCCAGTTTTTGGATTGATAGTTTTTAATTATAGTAAGAGTTTTTTTTTATATAGCCATAATTCTTTCTACTTGACCGTTTGCTCGGCTTATACCTGGCAAAATTTTATGTATATTGATGCCAATATGATCACAGTAATGTTTAAATTCACTGAGAAATTCCCTAACTCCATCAACAACCACCTGTACTGGCGTTCCGAACAGATGCACCACGCGTTTTATTGCTGCAAGACTGCTGCTGTGACTCTTATCACTTGAATAATTTAAAAAAAAAACTTTGTATATGCATCAATAATAACAATGACACACTCATCTTGTCCTTTCTCGTAAAGTCTGGCGTAGTTTTAAAGTCTGGCGTAGTTTTTGAAGGGTTTCCCATCCCATCCTGGATTAAGTAAAGCAGCATGGAAAGAGTTTATAAGGCTCTATTGAAATGATCTCGGGACAACAATTAATTTTAACATACCAAGTATAGAGTCTGTAAGAATCCTTTTGAGTATACCCGGGTGTGTATTATCGGGTGAAGAACATCGTCACGGCGTTGTTCGATCGGCAACCATGACATGTCGAAAGGTTTCTGTTAAAAAAATCGCAAACACTCACCCTTCTTGTACTCAACTTCAAAATCAAAATTTTGAATAAAGGCCCATCATCTGTGAATACGGGGCAGCAGATCCCTTTTATGCTTAGAAGCTTTGAGTGCTTTACAATTCGTTATTACCTTAAATTTTCGGCCGTAAAGGTAGTGCCGAAAATGGTTCACAGCTGGTACCACAGCCAGTCTCGAGCTCGTACGAGTGATAGCGGTTCTCAACGTCCATGGTGCACTGGCTCATGTGTGGCACACATCGATAATCTGCATCAGCACCGCGCCATAGCCGATGCTGCTCGCGTCAGTGTACAGCTAGATGGGGGCGTCTTCCGGGAATAGCGTGAGGGAAGGCCTAGTAGAAAGGTGTTTTACAATATAGTTACGAGCCTCGTTGTCTCTCGTTCCATTCCCACTTCGCATCATTTTTAGTAAGTTCGTAAAGCGGTACCATTACACGAAAAAAATGGGGAACGAAAGGTCTGAAGTACACGGCGAGGCCATTAAATTGTCTAACTTGCTTAATAGTTTTAGGAATCAGTGCCTTCGTTAAAGCCTCCACCTTACCTGGACTAAGACTGACTTGACCGTCTGATATTATGTTACCCAAATATTCAATGGAGCGTTTAAAGAAGGTTGTCTTATCAATGTTTTTAGAAAAACCAGACACTTGTAGGGAGATTAATATTCGTTCTAAATTAATTAGATCTTCTCAAAAATTTGTACACTTTGACAAAACGTCGTCAACGTATACTTGACAGACCTGATCAGGTGTACCAGCCGTCGGAACTAAAAGAGAACCCAAGGCCCTATTTATGCATCTTTTATAGACGGACACAGCGTTACCAAGGCCGAAGGGCATCGTCAAATATTCGAATAGTCCGTTCGGTGTGCAGAAAGCAGTCTTTTCAATAGAGGACTCGAATATAAAAAAATAAACACCTCCCGCCAGCTGGTCAATCTGATGGGCGATTATTGGTTCTAATTCGCGGTAGTTCACACACATGCGATCCTTACCGTTTTTTTTCTTTACTAACATTATAGGACTGGAAAAGAATGACTTGCTCTCACGAATAGTGTTATGTATCAAATAGATCTGAAATTATTTCTCGCACCTTTTCGCGTTCTACCGGACGCAACCGATATGACCTACGTTCGATAGACTTATTATCTTTTAAGCGTATTTCGAGTTCGCTGGTATTGACACGCAACCGAGGATAGCCACGGATGAACAAATGTTCGAATTTATTTAGTAAAATTTTTAATTCATCGACTTAACTATCATCCGTTAAATCACAGTCTACTTTATCAAACTTTTCTCTTATTGATCGCATATTTATTTATTTATTTATTTTATTTATTTATTTATGACATTAAGATAGTATATACAGAAACATTTGTATGATTATAACCGCATTAGTTTAAAACTGTGTTGCAGCTAACAACGCCCACCTCACAACGTTGTTACTAATATTAATACAATACTAATTGTTATAAATATAATAACAAAACAGAATTAAGTTCAAAAATAAAAATTAAAGCAAAAATAATGAACTAAAATATGTGCATGCATGCTTGTGTGTCAGTATGTGATTTTGTGTGTGTTTGTGTGTTTGAGTATGTGTGAGTGTGAGTGTGTGTGTGTGTGTGTGTGTATTTGTGTGACTATAAAAGTGTAACTAAAAGGTTTTCTGTATCTTCGTAATTTAATGTTAACAGCCAATCATTCAATTTTCTTTTACAGTTTCTTAAAATTAAACTGTATATACTAAGTTTCTCATTAACTTTATTGTACAATACAGGACTGAGATAAAAGTTTTGTTTATTCGAAGAAACTAAACGTTGATGATTAATCGGGCAGATTTTGTCAGACCTGCGTTTTAGTGTGACATTTTGTTCAAAGGCAACACTTTTATGTTTCCGCAGAACAGTGCACAAAATAAACAACTGTCGAACAGTTAGTACATTACACGCTTGGTATAATACAGCTGTTGGAAAGCGGCTTCGTTTATATGTCATTATCTTTAAAATACATCTTTGGGCTCTTTCCAATCGTAACATTTTACATTGTGATGATCCACCCCAGGCAGGAATACAATAATTTAGAATAGACTGGACAAGAGAAAAGTACACAACTTTCAAGATTTGGTCATCAGCACAAGCTCTGAGTCGTTTGAAAACGTATACCAATTTTCTTATACGGGACACCATGGCACTTATGTGCTCAGACCAAGAGAGATTTCGATTCATCAAGAGTCACTCCAAGGTATTTTATAATACGAGATCGACAAACCGAATGGCAGCCACAAGTCTCAGTTTGATTCATGAGGCATTTGTGTGCAATGATAAAAAAAGAGTCATGAGGAAGTGTGGATTTGTGACCGAAAGTAATAAATTTGGTTTTATCAATATTCAGGTTAAACTGTGACAAGATAGCCAATTATTTATTATAGCGATTGCTTTTTCACTATAACTACGAGTAACAGACCATGTGCTACCATGGACAATAAGAGCCGTGTCGTCAGCGTAAGTAATAATTTTGCAGTTTGGAATTTGCAGCTTGCATAGATCATTGATATAGATCAAAAAGAGAATAGGCCCAAGTACACTACCTTGGGGTACTCCATAAGTAACATTTTGCTCACTACTTATAATGTTATTTATGACAACACATTGAGTTCTACCGCTAAGGTAGCTTTTGAAGAGATCATAAGCTATACCTCGAATTCCAATTTATTCCATTTTTAAAAGTAAGAAGGGGATAGAAACCATATCAAAGGCTTTTGATAAGTCCAGGAAAATACCAGCGGTTTTATTTTTTTTTTGTCGATATGTTGTACTGTGGTATCGACTAAATTCATTAAAGCATCCTCTGTAGACCTATTGGCTCGAAATCCGTACTGGTTATCTTCAAGCAGTTTATATTTTTCCAGATAAGAAATAAGTCGGCTGTTGATGACTTTTTCAAATATCTTTGATAAGGAACTCAAGATGAATATGGGCCTGTAGTTGTTAACAGAATTATAAGAGCCGTTTTTGTAAATTGGACGAATAATTGCCCTTTTAAAAACCTTAGGGAATACGCCTTTCAATAAACACATATTAAATAGACTAGTTAGTGGAGGAGTCAGTATATCCACAGCTGATTTTAGAATTGAGGTCGATATGCTATCCCAACCTGCAGCGCAGTTGTCTTTAAGTTGACATACGATGGACTTAATTTCAGACTCATCAGTACTGTCGATAACTATTGAAGTTGGCATAAAATTAGATTCTGACACACTGATGTATTTCTTATATATTGGACTTGGTTGAATTATTTTAGATGCAATCTTCTTTCCTACATTGGCAAAAAAATTATTAACGCTGTCGACTGCATCACTTGGATTGCTTGCTGTATTAAGAAGGTGGCTTGACATGTCAGACGTTTTTGCAGGTATATTCCCAAATTGCTTAATAAGATCCCATGTCTTTTTGTGTCATTTCTAGCGTTTAAAAATTTATCTTTTTCATAACTTATCTTGATTTTCTTTAGTAAGTTGTTACAAAAAATCTTGTAACGATTATAGGTGGATATTAAGATTATATTATCTGGGTGTTTTTTAGTTTGTCTGAAAAGTTTATCACGGTTTCGTATGCAACGTAGCAGTCCTGGAGTTATCCAGGGCTTTAATATTCTTCTTTTGCTAGACACCCGTGCTTTATGAGTGTGTTGTTTTATAATGGAACATATGATGGATACTAATTTATTTGCTGAAGTTTCAGGATTAGCTGAGGTCAGTATATCAGAGAAGTCCACCTTTCCAAGATCAGAAATAATGGCAGGGTTATTAACATATTCAGACGTTCTAGTTGAAATTGTATGCTTTACATGTAGATTACAGCAAATACATATTGGAGAATGGTCAGTAAAAAGTGTGTCTAAAAAATAATTAATTGCGCTTTTATTAGTTTTAAGGAGTATATGATCCAGACAGCTCTCCTTCCTAGTTGGGAATACGTGCGCTGGAATCAACCCATGTGTAGCACAGAGGTTGAGATACTCATGGGCTCGCTGGTCTTTTGAGATGTGTCCAATATTGATATTCATATCTCCTATAAGTATTATAGTATTGTATAGTATTGTATTGTCCTATAGTATTGTAATGTCCTATAGAGTTTAATGTGTTATCTAAGCTATTAATAAAAGGGGTTATGGTTGTATAAGTTGGCGATCGATACAAGGCAAGAATAGCAGTATTCGACAACTTAATCAGTAAGCAATTTGCTTCATCAAAGGTAGGCTCTGTAACTTCACAAGCTAGATTTTCTCTAATATAAACCAGAACACCATCATTCTGATTGCAATAACTTGACTTGAAAGAGCGAATTAGGAATGTTGGGTAGAACATCAACTTTACTCAGCCAACATTCAGACATAACAAGGATGTCAATTTTGTAAGTTAATCTTTTTAATAAAATTAAGAATAAATCAAAGTTACAACAAAGGCTCCTGATGTTAACGTGAAGTACTTTTAGTCCTATGTCCGTCTTAAGATAATCATTACATTGCTCAGGAGTACAAACTTGCGAGTCAGACCCCGATATATCATCAACGTTTTGAATAATGGAGTTGTCAATCATATTTATAAGTATCTAAAAAGTATGCCAATATAATTTTAATGATCAGTCTAAAAGCTATATTTATATTACGCTGTAGTTTTTGTAAACTCGATTCATGATAGGTGTAACAATTATTGAAAATATATATTGCACGCGAGATCATATTGTTAGGTTTATTCCACATTAAGAAATGAGTCAATGTAGTGTATTGTGTATAGTATGTGTTAGTTATGTTGTGACGTGTTAAAGTGTAATACATAATAAAATTAACAATAAAATTAAAGATATTATAGTGACAAAAAATGTGAGATATAATAAATACAGAATATATAAAAGTAAATTCACGAGCACATAAATCTAATTTGTAACATTCAAAAACCTTTACAAAATTGAACATTGAACAAGCTAGTCATTTTTTAGCCTTTAAATCATCTAGATCGGCCTCCTCTTTTATAATTTTAAAATGTTCTCCTTCCTTTTTTCTTAATAGTATTTTACAAATTGATACCCAACAGTGAGCATATCCATTTGATTTTGCAAAGTCCCGAGAAAGATAAAACAGCCTCTTCATCTTAGGAGATAAACTCTCAGAGATGATCCATTAGATGGTCCATTTATTCTTAGTTTCTCAGTTGTTAATCTGTTATTATCTCTGTTTGACCTTCTATACATACGTATTACCTTCTCCTTCATTATTACTCCAGTAAAATCTACCATAACAGTCCGAACTGACGAGTCACGCGAGTTTATGCGAAAGACGTCTTTTATGTCTTGTGGTTGTATTGGGACATTTAAGCATTTACCAACTGAGGTGACGGTTGTTAGTAATTTTTCCTTAGTCTCTGCAGGAACTGGCGGAATATTTCTTATTTCAATACAGGTTGTTCTCGATAGACGCTCATAATTCTCAATTTTACTCCGTAATTCTTGAATATTTTGCAAGTCTTTTTGTCGTTCTAACTCAAGTTTTTCAACTTGACACACAATCGAATCATATTTTTGGGAAAGAAATTCAATTGATGTTTGAATTTCAACATTTTGTTAAATATTTTATTATATGCTGGACAACTGGCTGATGGACTAAAGTAACAACTTTAGAATTAACTAGAACACTAAGGTTTGTGCCCTCGAAAAGAGTCATGCCTATCAAATAAATAAAATAAAAATATCTGAACAGATCTCATAGTCCGGCACTATATGAAATACCAGCTTCATTTTGCACCTATCTAAGGCACAAATTGTGGGGAATGTTGAAAGAGAAACTACTGTAAATTGTCCTAACCCCTTCAAATACTTTACAACATTATTTATTTTACTAGGTAATTTAAGCGCAAGGGAATCGTGTTTTTCTGAGCACTCGGCTCCACTATCAAATACTGCGTGTACCTTATAGTTCCCAATACAAATTAATATTAAATTGTCGCGTGCAATCTTGTCATTCAATCGTGAACGTAATGAAGGTCCAGAAGAGGTACTATTTCGAAAACGACAATCGCGGGCGTCATGACCGGATCTTTTACAAATTTGACAAAAAGTTAGCGATTTATTGAAGTACCGCAATCGCTTATTACTAGTACCTTGCTGTATGCCGGAGGTACTGGACATGTAGATGGTCGCTTTAAACTGCTAATTGACGATGCCACTGAAACTAATTCAGGCACAGATGTGGCTTTAGCATTCAGTAACTCTATTTTTAATCGCTCATCCCCAACACAACCAATCACCGCCTCACCTGCGTCCTCATTGGATAACCGACCTATTGCTATACGCCTACAAAGTACCCACGCTTGTGACAAAAATTGCGCAATGTGTTTATTATGATTGCTAAATTTTATTTTATTTTATTAATTCTAAAGCGAGCAATATCCTGAGAATATCTATTTTCGGGTTCAAAGGTTGTTATCAATACCTCACGCAATTCTTGCCACGTGGTGGTAGACAGAAACCATTGGTCGACCTACAACCTTGCGCGGCCCTTTAGTAGACTACTAGCTTTCATTCGTACTTCATAGTCGCTCAAGTTGTAGTCTACCATGGCAGTGGTCACATGCTGACACCACTCTCTCACACCCATATTAGTGTCATCCGGACACGTAGCACGGTAAAAACACGTCATTAATGAACTTTACATTCAGGTTGCGTCTCAATACGGTCCGACATGTGATTCATCATATGCATCATTTGTGTAAAAAATCAACCGGCACCTCGTTTACCGGAGGTGCAAGAGACTCTCTATTAATTTCATTAGGCAAAATAGATGATCGAGCAGAAGTAGGTGGTGATCCCACTTCTGATGTCGGAACATTAAACCGTGAAGGATTTTTAAAAATAGTGACGTCACTAGTCTCGTTAGAGGGGTCGCTCATAGCAAATGATGAAACACTTTAAATACGCCTTATATTTTTTTATATTTTAAATCACAAATCTATTAACCAATACAGTTGTTACGGTCTTAAAACTATTTTCCACGCCTCATGAATATACTTTGTATAAGTAATGTTATTCATATCAGATTCTACAATGTTTTATACAAAAAAGTTCTTCCTGTTAACAAATACAGACCTATGTATTGGACAAATTTCAACATATTCTTTTTAAATAAACTCATACATCATACTGACAGCACAAGAACAGTAAAGTAAGCTCAAATTGAGTTATGGCAATATGTTTTTTTATTTAAAATTAACATATATACATATATAACTAGCGACTTAAATTTATTATTATATTAAACTAAATTATATATTTTTTTTGTAAATTATTTTTTTTTCTGATGTATCAGTTATGTGCGTGTAATTTCGTATACAGGCAAAGGAAACCTAAGTGATACAACTCATCTTTCTCTACATACTGCCAAATTTTCTACACGTTCCATGTTAGGTGGTGCATATGGGTACTTATCGTGCGCTTTGTCCTTTTCACATAGCAATATATGAAAATGTCATTCTGCTGTGTGGATATTGATGCCACAATTGTCTTAATTTCTATCGTGGACCACGAGAGATCACGAGCTCTGACTCTGATACCATATGTGATGTTGTTAAGTCCTGAGCGTTATTCACTCCAGCATCTGTTATAAATCCGCATCTAGTAATACCATACTGTTCATTATTTAAGTGACATTCAAATATGCAGATAGTTGATTAATATTGTTATATTATTTCTATTTAATTTTACTCAACGATGGCAATACAGATCTATAATTGCTAGGATCACTTTTATCTCCATTCTTAAGCAATGGTAGTACTTTTGTGTTTTTCATAAGATCAGGAAAAATACCTTTGTCAACACATATATTGTATACAATAGCAGTGTAAATAAATAACTAATAAATCATCAGATCTAGATCAATTTTTTTTTTGTTTATAATTAAGACTAAAATATTTATCAATTTGACTGATTTTAAAATATTTATCAATTCCCGCTGGCGTTACGTATACAATCTTAAAACTATTGATTTTTTTATCAGTGTTTCTTTGCAATAATTTAACAGCAACTGATAACTGACTGACTTAAATGAAGAACTTACTTTTGTCGATTTTTCTGCAAAATAATTCTGAAAAATGTTTGAAACTCCAAAATATGCACAAATTTATGAATATTTAGGTTCTATCGACTCATTAATTTACTCAAATATACAATAGGTACATAATATTAATTTAAAATAGGTACATAATATACAAATATATTATATACCTATTTTAAATATATAATAAATAAAAATTAACTACGTGGTATTGTATACCAATATTTGAGACAGTGTTTCCAAGTAAGCACAGGCATGTCGTGGCGCAGCGCCAAAAGCGTGTGTCTGTAACCGACAGATTCTGGGTTTGATTCCCACTCGAGGGAATGAAATATGTAATATTTTCAATTTAAATATTTAATATTTTATTTCTTCGTTCTGGTAATAAGGCAAAGGGCGGCGTTGAGTTCCGCCACTCAACACGTAGTGCCTCAAATTCGGCGGGGAAAAAAGTGGGGAACGGAAGTGAAATGGAAGTGGAACGGAGTGTCTAAACACTAGGTTCCTGGATTCCCTCTGTTTACCCTGCCTCGTGCAGGATACAGCGTGAAGTTAAAAATAAATAAATAAAATAGGTAGATCTAGCTTGAATACAGTCACACAATGTATTTCATAGGAAAAAAATTGACATGTTATTATAACAGCTATCGTTTTTTTATATAACATCCTAAAAACAAGAAATAAAAGAATATAAAAAAAGATAAATTATTTAAAAAAAATAATAATATGGTAATATTCATTTACAGTATTATTGCACGTTGACCTCGATATGTAAATTTTATATACATTCATATATAACATAAATATGGCAAAATATAAAATTATATTTATTACACATAAAAAATAAGTTAAGTACATAAATAGATCTATAGTAACAACATTTGGTTAGTTCTCGTTACTTACGATTTATATCTACAAGTGTATTTCGAATCGGACTTCATTTTGTTATTATTTTTTTTATTTTAGTTTCGTTATTGTTTATTCAGCTCGATTTTTAAATTCTTTTTTTATAGAAAACATAAGAAATCTTTAATATTAGCATTACATATCGAAGTAAAAAAAAATGTTGCATTTAAAATTGTATCAGTTAACGTTATATATTTTTTTATTATTGATGTTCGACAGAAGTTATGGAGTGATAAATAATTTGAATGGTGAGTTTTTTTATCTAAATTTTAGCTAAACGCTGTATTCCAGGATTAATACAACCTGGGAACATAGGTGATCTAGTATTAAGACACTCCGTTCCCATCAAGACACTTCTGTTTTCGACTTTCTGCCGATTTCTTAAGGAATGTTGAGCAACTCAACGTTCAACCCAACGTTCCAGCAAGAAACTCAACGTTCTTGCCGGTTCGAAATCGAACTCATAAAATAAAATTACCAATGGCTCGAATCGCATTTCGAGCCAGTGGTAATTTTATTTTGAATTTTGAATTTGAATTGCGTGTTGAGTGGCGGATCTTAACGCCGGGCTTTGCCTCGTTACCAGAGCAAAGAAATCAAAATATAAAATATTATACTCTCCCAAGTAGGAATCGTTGTCACAAATTACTATCGTGGTTACAATCACATGCTCAAGTACCTTTGAACCATATATTAATTGTGTTTTTAGAGAGTGTTCTGGAGAATTGTTTGACTTTCTTCCTACATACAAATTTTGTTACCGCACAGTACGTCATAAGCTCCAATTAAGAACGTGGTATTGTACACCAATATTTGAGACAATAATAATGTTTTTGATTTTTGCGATTGTTACATATTTTAAATAAAACAGTATATTCAAGCCTAACAAGAAAGTGAGCCAATTCGTGAAATCAGTAAAGACTAATATTCCTTTGTCACCTATGGACCTGCATACTAGGTGTATACAAACTTTGATTGTGACAATTGTGGCTTATCATATAGGTCAAACAAAAAGAAGCATTATTGCATTAGGGTGAAGGAACACATCTCCGATGTCAAGAATGGGCATGTATCTATGTGAACAAATCAAACCATCAGGTTGATAAACTCCATATACTCGCTAGGGAGAATAAATATATCCCTAGAATGATCCGCGAGTCTATTGAAATACAAAAACATCCTAATTTCAATAGAGAAGATAGTTGGAAACTTTCTACCACCTGGACCCACTCTTAAAAAATTTAAGGTCTCAAGTACACCACACTAGAGAACCAGATACAGTTAGCTCATTCTGCAAGAATCCAGGGCAGTATGCAAGGCAATTAATCGTTGGCGGTAGTTCGATATAATAATTATATCAAATGACAGACAAATGCCACCTCAGTCTACCCGTGACCGCGGACTACTGTAAAGTGTTCGAAACGTCGGGTTTCCAAAAAACATGTTTAACAATCAATATACGCGATTAATCCGGTTAAAAGAGTTTCATTTAAAATTTGAGACAATATTTCCAAGTAAGTACAGGATTTAACATAATATGTTGGTATGGTATGGTTCTTTAATTATGGCGTTCTGAGCGTGCCAGTTGAGCACAGATCACTTCGCCAATGTCCCGTTGAATGGAGAAGACACGAAGGAGGTTGTATAGTAGAAAAAATAATATTACACAATAGGAGAATGCATATTAAAAAAAAAAAGATCTAGTTAAAAATTGCCTTCATCTATAACAAAAAAAAAATCATATATATTAAAATAAATATATACATTACGTATACACAGGGTTAGTAATAAGAAATATATAATACAAAGGTGTTAGTCTACAATGTAATTTTGTTATATCTAATAAATTTACGTAGAAATTTACATAATGGACTAAACACAAACATTAACAAACATTGAACATTAAGGGGACGGGGAACTTTATGGGGAAGGACATCATATAAATGATGGATTAACTTGGGGCATGTAAAAAGGATGTGAGAGGGGAACCGTCGTCTAGACCACATACACACAGTGAGTGGTCCCTGCCCCTGATCTTAGCCAGATGTACAGGTGTACATGCATGTCCAAAACATAATATGTTTCACGACCGGTAATTTTTAAGTTCACATGCTCAAAGTAGAGGCTATAGTTTCCAATCTACTGACTCAACTTATTAACAAACTAAGCTCAATGACGGCAATAACTTAGTGTGTGTATGTGTGTGTGTGTATAAAATTTGAAAAATATCCTTGATATTTTAAAGGGATCAATCATTTGAGCCTTACTTTATGAAGCAAATAAACAATTTTTAAATAATAATACTGTTCCTTAAAACAAATACATAAAATTACAGTTCATATGCTTTGGTCGAGATTTTGACCAGTCTGAAAACAGTAAATATTTAAAACGTATTAAATAAGATTTATTTATGATTTTTTTTTTATGTATTTAGATTAATATCTTCAAAACGGGCGTCTCAGTGACGTCATTAAAACAAGCTTTAAACACTTGTTAAACACAATTTCTTATTGCGTATTTTTTATGATATTTATAACAATGTCAAATTGCTGTCGGTAACAGAGTTAACGGTGCCTTACCTGCATTGTTGAGACGGCGAAACGTCAGCTTATATTATAGCTGCGCATTTGACCGTACACGATGCAGTGTTGGTACCGACACTGTTATACGGCAGCGAAACGTGGGTATTACAGAAAAAGAATGTAAGAAAGATGAATACTGTAGAGATGCGATCTCTTCGTCGGATATGCGGAGTCAGTTTATCTGATCGCATATCCAATGAAGAAATACACAGAATGGCTGGTACTAGCGTGGATGTCACAGTGAGAATGAAGAAGAACGTGCTCAGGTGGTTTGGGCACGTCGAGCGAATGAGTGAAGAAAGAATGGTAAAAAAGATTTATAAAGGAAAAGTGAGTGGTAAGTGAGGGAGGGGAGACCTCGGTTGACCTTCGAAAACACAGTATCGACGATACTGGAGGAAGGTCACGTAAAAAGCATGAGGACCCCCCGGAGGGCATGTATGAAGAGGTTGATGACAGTGGACGAGGCGAAAGAGGTATGCCGAGACCGTAGCGTTTGGCGCTCCGTTCTCTCTGCCTACCCTGCTAGGGATATAGCGTGAAGATAAGTAAGTAAGTAAGTATAACAATGGCTTAACATGTACATTTCAAAATTATTGCTGTTACATAACATAGTTTTTCTTAAAATGTAGTTTTCTCGTTTTTACTGCAATTTTATTTTAAAGTTTTTGTAGCGTCTAGTGTTGTCTAAATGGCTACATTAAAAGGCATTAAATCTGAAACTAACTGGAACCGAAAATAATTTGTTATCTCTGGTGGTGATCGAACCCACTTCTATCGCGGTTACATTCACACAAAATCAAAATCAAAATATTCTTTATTGAATTGGGTCATTACAAGCACTTATGAATCGTCAAGTTACATAGAAATATCTGTAGTGTCGGTCCTACAGTCCACATTAAGATGAAGTATATTTCTCCAAAAGCATTTGGTGAATCACTACTCAAAGCCTCGAATTGCCTGCTTTCTCAAGATCGAACCCACAACCATTATATCTACATTCACACGCATGAGCACCTGCGTCATTATAAATAAATTAAAACTAGACAATATTTAACTTAGTTTTCCTTATTATGACAGATTATAAAATTGTACTTGATACATTAGTAAGTTATTATATATTTTAAAATAAATTGCATTTTTTGGAAAGACGACGTTTTGAACTCTTCGCAGTATTTTTAGTACTTTGTAGCCCGTGGTCACGGTTACCTTACCTTAATGAAACTGTGGTCAGTTTTAACATCCAGCCGCTTTTCACCAGTATCCCTATAAGGAATTGCATTAGAATTTCAAGCGAAAGCTAGAGGAGAACCTCATGGCTATTGAACATCTTGAACTTTTAAAACACTGCCTTGCACATCTGAGTATTTATTCCGCTCTGAGTAATATTTATATTATTGGTATGGGTCCCCGATACTAGCATATATACGTGAAAGACTTAAAAGAGATGGTTTTTAGCTTTACATTATGTCTGCCTAGATATACTAGGTAAAAAGAGGTATGAATATAAAATGTTTATGTTCCTTAACCTAAAATAACCAATTTACAATAGAAGTGCAGGCAAATATTTAAACGCCAATGTGACGAGCTGTATCAAGTGAAGATTACCTTTCATCAGGACTAACTGCCAGTTCTTCGCAAGCGTTATCAGAAAACCAACAAGCCACCCACAGTAGAGAGGCAGCCGGCACACCATATGTGATACACTTTGACCATTTGTGATATACGCGACATCTTAAGAGCAGCTTCCATTAAAACAATATTCAAGTCTAATAAGAAAGTAAACCAAATCTTGAGACCAATGAAAAGTTTTGACTGTGGCTTATCATGTATCAGTCAAACAAACAGAGTCAGAACAAATCTTCGATATCAAGAATTCGATATATGCCCAATATATGAAAGTCAGCAGTGTTTGCGAAATCAGTGGATAGTGGTTGACACTATATCAAGTTTGGTAAATCCCATATCATCGCTAAGGAGAACAGATATATACCAAGAATGATCGGTGAGGCTATTTTAATACAAAAACTTCCTATTTTCAATAGAGATGGTGGTTGAAAACTTACAATATTCGCAATTAATCCAGTGAAATTTGTTTAATTTTTTATGTATGTATAACATTTTAGCTTTACGCGATATCCCGCGTAAATATTGTATTGTGCCATTTACGTTTTAAGTAAAACAAACACTAAATGTTAATTAAAATTTGCTAAACTATAATAATGAAAACTATATGAAAGTCGGTTAAGCCGTTTCTGAGTTTGCGTGGACAAGCGCACAGCCTAACAGAAAAAAAAGTAAAATAAAAATTACTCCACCTTCCATGTACAGAAAGCGATCAGTATCAATTTTATTATACAGTACAATAGAATTGTTATAATAAATAGAATAAATATAATAAACAGAATTGTTACAATAAAATTATACAATAGAATTGTTAGAATTGTAAAATTAAAGAGTTAATGGAACAAAGGTGGTATATTAAAACTTATGCAAATATCTAAACATTAATTACATAAATTTTATTGCGATCTTCATCAAATTAATTAACGTCGCATATATTATAATCATACAGTTTAAAATATTATTTGCAATGTTTTAGGAAGGATGTAGTACTGTATGTATGCTGTGGAATATATTTACACACACATATATATATATATATATATATATATATATATATATATATATATATATATATATATATATATATATATATATATATATATATGTATATATATATATATATATATATATATATATATATATATATATATATATATATATATATATATATACATATATATATATATATATATATATATATATATATATATATATATATATATATATATATATATATATATATATATATATGTATATATATATATATATATATATATATATATATATATATATATATATATATATATATATATATATATATATATATATATATAAACATTAAATGGAGCGGTATTTGAAACTGCGCACTTCGGACGGCTTACATTTTTTTTATATGCTCTAAATAAATACTGTCTGCCTGAAATAACTTTAGGTATATAGTTCGATGGTGTACGTTAACAAATGTAAAGATATGTATTTCAATTATCAGCTTCACGCGGTATCCCGTACATAGTAGGGTAGACAGAAGGAACTTGGGAACCTGGTATTACGACAATGCCAATAAGATACTTCCTTTCGCAATTTTTAGCCGAATTAGTGGCACCGAAGTGTTGAGTGGCGGAACTAAACACTGCGCTTTACCCAGTTACCAGAATGAAAAAAAAAAAAGTTTAAATATTTTGGAGATCGAACCGATAACCTGTCAGATTTAAAGTCACACGCTTGTGCCTCTATGCCACGATAGGCCTTACAGTCTCACTGTACTCGCAGTTCAGTGTTTTTTCTAAATACACCATTGTATGTAACATTGTTTTAGTGTTACATTTTTTTAAATCAAATTTCAAGTAGAATACTATTAGATTATTCAAATATAATTTACAAACAAACTAAGCAGGATACATTTACATAGGACATTTTATTTCACCACTTTTGTAACAAAACCCCCAAAACCAAAACAAAACCCCCCACCGTGGCTCAGGAGCACAAGAGTTTAATTAACAGTCGAGAAAATTAAATGTATAATTTTTTCCACACTAAGTTCTCAGATTCATAAATATTACAAAGATATATAGTAGTATTAGGCTACTTCAATTATTAAACTATTTACTAAAATGAATTTCTACAGACACTGAATATGAAAAACTACCGAGGCTATTCGAATTAGAAAACTATGAATCATGCCTTGAACATCCGGAAGCTGTTTATTGTGTGGCGAGCATGCAGTTATATGGAGATTCAAATAATACAATCTACAAAATCATACAAGTAAGTATATCTAGTAATATTCAGCAACTAAATTTTTTGGACAGACAGACTACAAAGTAATCCTATTTTTTTTTTCTTTTGGCGTACCCTGAAACAATTAAGTATATTTTAAGGCTTTTTCAAATAATTTGTAGTATATAAAATATTAATCTCTTTTTTCCTCTTTTTTCATTCCGTAATACTAAACTTAAAAAATAAAAAAATAAAAAGGGCATGAAAAGGGCTAGAAAACGAATTATACTACATTCTTTGAAGTGCTACCAGCAGAAACAAGTAATACTGGCACATTTAGAATAATAATGGAACTGACAAGGATTTTTTTATTTATTTACATTATTTTCTTTATTGCAGGAGTATTCCCAGCTATCGTTGAAACATTTTAATTATTCTACAATCGACAGAGGCATATGTGTGACTACGACCTGTGAGAAATTTATCCAAAAATCAAATTTAGATATAAAAATGGACCGAAAAGAAATTCTTGAGGGATGCCTTAACGAAATTATAAATGAAAAATATGGTTTAAATGCACGCATATACAGGTTGAATTGCGATGAAGCTGCAGAAAAACAAATGAATATAGACCTTATTGATTATACAGTAGCAATATTATTCGTTATTTTACTTATTTTTATTATATCTGGAAGCTACTACGATTTACGATTTAACTGTAAAACTAATGGAAACAATACAGGTGAGATTATTTTAATTTCAAAGATAGGGCTGAGAGAATCGAGTGAGTGAGAATCCTCCAAATTATTGATGCTTTGCATGTTGAGTGGCGGTGAACTTAACTCTGCGCTTTTTTCTTTCATCAGAAAGGAAAAAAAAATAATAAACTCCCACGAGTGGGACCTATGTACATATATCCATCGCGTTTACAGTTAGACGTTTTGTCTCAAAACTATAACGTCATATCTCATTGGCTTAAAGTATAAACCTGCTGAAGAAATAAAATGTTATTGAAAGACAATGACTAAATAATATATGTATATTATCAAAATATTTTCATAAACACAAATTTTTAAAACGTATAAAAGTTTGAACGTATCGGAATTTGAACTGGTGCCTCTTGGAAACCGTCCAAGCGCCCTGACCAACTAAGCCATGCGTTCTCATCAAGCTACATCGAAATTCTTACATGCTTTTTATGTTGTTAGCATCTTTGTAGGGAGATTTTTACAAATTTCCGCTACACAGAAACAATTCGTTGGAATTATCATTTGGCAAGAGATAATGCTTTTTATTATATATTTAATAACTTCTTAAATATAAAATAACACTTTAAACATATTAAAAATTACGGAACTAAATTTTTGCTTATATGAAATAAAATAAACGTAAATCTTATGTTTTTTACATTTTCGAATGGCACACAAACATGTTGCTAAAATATTATAGATTTGCATGTAAAGTGATTATCAAGTAATTATTAATAAATTTAATTATTTCGATGTAACACGTATAACCTTAATCTTAGTTCATGGTTAAAGAATCATAAAGTACTGAATATGTAAGTTTTTGGAGGTTGTTCTGGTGCAGGGGCATATGTGGATTTTATTCCGAGTTGGAATATGAAATATTTACATTTCAGTTTCCTTACTGTGATAAAGAGGAATAACACGGCGTTGAGTCCCGCCACGCAACACGCAATGCCTCAAATTCGGCGAAAAGTGTGTGACGGAAGTTGAACAGAGTGTCTTAACACTAGGTTCCCAAGTTTCATCAAAATATTACTCATTTAATTACATTAAATTATATTGGAAAGATGTTAGATCTTTAAATTATAATTAAAATTAAGAATATTTTTTGTTTAAATAGATATAGTAAGCACTTTTGAATCGTGTGTTCTGCTAAGGAGAGCTGGCAAAAAAAACACAACTCAAGAAAATTGCGGAAATGGAATATTTAATAAAAATATTAAATATACCGTTTCGTTGAGTTAAAATCAAACCCACAAGAGCTTTACGCTATACTTCTAGTATGTTAACACTATATGCCCCTGAAACTACGAAATAAAACATACTTAAATATATAAAAATGCATTACATAAGTAATTATTTTTTTATCAACTATTAAAAAACTATTATTATAATCAATCTCTACCTAATCACATAAAGTATATAGAAAAAAATATATTATATATAGGTGTCTTTTATTAATATAATAGGGCCCAAAATAGGGATTTTCTGTCTATTTACTGTTTGTCTATGTGTTTGTTCGCGCTAATCTCAAAAATGGTTGACCAGATTGGAAAACTGTTTTTGAAAAGTTTACTACTAACAACTTTCGGTGCTTGTATTAATTTTGGATCTGTTAGTAAATAAAAGCCTGTTCATAAAAAAACCTATGTCAATTTTAGCCTCCTGCTGTATCCCGCACGAGGTAGGCAGAGGGAACCCGGGAACCTAGTGTTAAGACACTATGTCAATTTTATATTGTCTAAAAAGGGATATTATTATTACAACAAGAAAGTGATTGAGATTAGTGTATAATATAGTGAAATTCGTCAGGGCGAAGTCGCGACCTATTCATTAGTGTAATAATAAATTTAAACGAGCGAAGCCACATTAAGCTCGCTAGTTTATTATAAGAACACAAAACAAGAACACATTAATTAACAATTCATGAATATTACAAAATATAAATTCCAGAAAAGAAACAAAATAATATGCTCCTTTGCTTTTCTGTGTTCCGGAACATTGACAAAATGACAAGTGAACCCAATACCGACGAAAGACTTCTGGATCTGAAAGGGCTCTACGGTGTTAGGTAAGAACTTTAAGGCTTAACTACTGTAGTTAAGATTTGGTGAGTTCAATAAGAAATAATACACAATTTATTTATTTTTCAGGACAATCGGCCATATTCTAGTAGTGTTTGGTCACTCACTATTTCTGTTCACCGGATTCATTAGTGATCCTCATAATTTTGAAAAGGTATACAGAGAAATCATATTTTTTTATTTTAATTTGTACTAATATAAGCCTTACTCGAGTCTTTTTTGACTACCTATAGATCTCCGTAATTTCTGATTCTCCGCCAATAACTCAGCTTCACGCTGTATCCCGCACATGGCAGGGTAGGCAGAAGGAACTTGGGATCCTAGTGTTAAGACACTCCGCTCCCCTTCCGTTTCCCACTTTCCGCCGAATTTAAGGCATTGCGCACAGGCCATCCCGCGGCAGGGTAGGCAGAGGGAACTTGGGATTCTAGTGTTAAGACATTTCGTTCCACTTTCCGTCGTGTTAAGTGGCGGAACTCAACGCCGCGTTTTGCCTTATTACCAGAGTGAAGAAATGAAAATATTAAATATTAAAATAGAAAATATTAAATTTTCCTCGAGTGGAGATCGAACCCACAACCTGTGGGTTACAGTCACACGCTTGTGACGCTGCGCCATGACAGGCCTATACGAAGTGTTACCCATTATTTGAGACATTATATATATATATATATATATATATATATATATATATATATATATATATATATATATATATATATATATATATATATATATATATATATATATATATATATATATATATATATATATATATATATATATATATATATATATATATATATATATATATATATATATATATATATATTTCTAGATAAAAATATTTAACAGCTGCCATAACAAAATTAGTTTTTATAATTTCCAGGCATACGAAAGTAAATTTCGAATAATCTTCAGTTCAACAAGTCTAGTTCAGTTATATTTTTACACGACCGGATTTCTCATGACGTATTATTTGCAAATTTATTCGGAAAAGAATAAAATGTCTTGGAGAGATATACCATTAATAATTCTTAACAGATGGTGTAAGTAAGTATTCCATATTTAATATTCTTATAATTATATTTAATATATAACAAGCGTGGGTTCGATACCCACTCGTTGAAATGAAATATATATTTAACATTTTGAAAATAAATATTTACTGATAGCAAAACGCGGCATTCAGTTTCGCAAAGCAACACGCAATGCCTCAAATTCGTCGGAAAGTAGGAAACGGGACGGCGGGGTGTCTTAATACTAGGTTCCTAAGTTCCCCAACCCAAGTTGCCTATCCTACCATGTGCGGGATACAGCGTGAAGGTAAGTGAAGTATAAATTGAACTACGATGTACTGCTGATATTCCGCTAAGAATAAGATAAGAAGATGTCAATCTTGTTTTGATCAATGCAAGTTTAAAATACCTTAAATAACTTGAATATTTCAGATTAACTGCCTCATTGGCTTTTGTCATAGCATTTGTAGCGACGTGGCTCCGTCACATTGGATCCGGGCCGCTGTGGACATCATTTGTCACAAACGGTGCTACAGCACAGTGCAGAGATTATTACTGGGCTCATTTGTTCTATATTAATAATTTTATACGGGAAGACAAGTTTTGTGTACTTCAGACTTGGTATGTATACTGCAGTGAGTTGTAGAGGTCGATGGTCTTAAATTATCATCATTTTGCTGCTCTGGTAAGACAACGTGACATTGAGCTTGTCTACCTAATTCCTTAATGAGAAATAGTCTTTGCTGTTAATAAAAATCACCATTTTTTGCCATTAAAAAAAAAGAAGAAAATCGCCACATTGTGTTCCGCCACTCAACACGCAATACCTCAAGATGTCGGTGGAAATACATATTGATATTAAAAAATATATGTCGCAGATTGCGACTATCAAAGCATAGTCACTGTTTTGTCTGTTGTAATAGACGCCGTGACGTCGCTGATCACGTGGACAGACGTGGTGTTGGGTTTGGCGGAGGGCTACGTCAGACTGACACGGATCGTGGTGTATCCTTACATACAGATTATAGTAAATTCGTTTAGACTTAATCACTTAGTTACTACTTGATGCTAAAGTTATGGTGAATATAAATTATTCATATTATTCATCGTTTTTTTTATGTTTTGCCTTTTATATTTTTTTCAGGCACCTTGCGGTAGACATTCAGCTATTCATCATAGGTCTCATAGTCTACTACATGATTCTTAACCGAAGTTGGAAGATCAAATGTGCCACCCTTCTTATGTTATCAGCTATTGGCGTTATCAGTCCTATCTTTTACATTTTAAAACAAAATTTGGAAGGTGTCGCGGTGTATAGCCCTGAGTATGTATTTGTTTTCAGCTTCACGCTGATCCTCGCTCATGTGTATATAATTAACAAAGAACTTGGGAACTTAGTGTTAGGACACTCAGTTTTATATATATATATATATATATATATATATATATATATATATATATATATATATATATATATATATATATATATATATATATATGTGATCCCGGCTTAGAATAGGATCACCCTGGTACTGATGGTGTCGTAAGAGGCGACTAAAGTGCGTGTGGTAGAGTCACGCATGGGCAGACTCGATCGGATAGTTACCACCCCCGGCATTTAAGACCGGCGTTAAGTAGTAGCTTTGGCCACTGCGATTCGCATTAGGTAATGCCGGGCCCCGGTTCCCTTTCACCTTAAAAGATGGGAACGCTCCTGTAGCTCCTCTGGAGTTACACGGGGCCGTGGGCGACAGTGATCACTTACTATCAGTTGACCCGTACGCTCGTTTGCCGTCTCTTCCAAAAAAAAAAAATATATTCATCTTTGATCATCCCCGTTGGTTACTATCTTTTGGAAATTAGTCGAAATAATATAAAATTTTATCACTTCTAATAACCAATTTAAACATAATAATAATAAAGTAATGAATCATATATTTAATCTATAACAAATCTTATCATATAATTATAGTAATATTTTTATAAATAACAATGATGTATAACATATTATTTTTAAGTAAGTTACAAAGTATAATCTGCGTGTAGGCAAAATAATATTTAAAAAAATATAGTATTCTTAAAAAGCACGGTGTTAAGTTCCGCATCTCAATAAGAAATTCTTTAAATTCAGCGGAAAATGGACAACGAAAAGGACTTCCCTATTGTTTCTGGTAACGAGAACGTAGTGTCTTAACACTGGGTTCTCAAGTAACGTTACGTTGTTCACCTTGCAATGTGCGGGATACAGCGGGAAGCTTACAAATTAACCTAATTATTAATTGAAAGCTAATCTCTGTCTCTGTTTTTACAGGGCCTTACGTACAATGAACGACAGGAATTTCCACGAATACCATGTACTTGCAGAAAATAATCTGCCGAGCTTCATTATAGGTATGGGAACCGCCTACATCGGGTATTATTTGAAACAAAGACAGATAGAATTTCGTAATTCCAAGGTATTATTAATAATTGTATGTATACATATATAAAAACATAATCAACACTTTTTTTTTTGTAAACGTATAACAATTTATGATATTAAAGTCAAATTTGACCACGTTAGCTTTAATGCTTTTCCAGAGTTTTCTCTATATTTTTCTATGTTAATTATAGTAAATATAAATGTTTTAATTGAACATTCTTGTGGTACTATGACGAGATGTACCACAACCTGTAACTTCTGGTAGTAAGAATAATTGATGAGTAAAGGAAAAAATGCGTCCAATTTGGCGGAAAGAGGGAACGCAAGTGGAACGGAGTGTCTTAACATTAGGTTCCCAAGTTCCCTCTGCCTACCCTGTCACGTGCATTTGCTAGTAAAGGAAAAAAGGCATTTTGTAGCTGTTACTTTAGATAGATAATTTTTATGATGACATATACGAGTATATATAAGATTCATCGATCTTCGGGTTTGCAATTTTTTTCTTCGGTCAAATTTGAAATGTCAGATTAGTTTGAAGTTTCGCATACTTATCGAGGACCGATGTCAATGGAATAAAACGAAAAAAAAAGTACAGGTTGATGTGGTGGTTGGTGACAGTTCCCCCCAATTTCTTACGAATTTCCAATTGCCAACCAATGGTGACCACCAAACTACAAGTGAAAACAAAATATTAACTTTACTTTGCAGTTGGGTATATACGCCAATTACCATTCTTTTATTTAATTTTTATACGTCTTATATATCACGTATGCCTATTCGTTATATATCAGATGAACTCTTTAATAATTCAAAGTACAAAGTTTGGTTTCGATAATATCACATATTGCCTAGGATTCATTCAGAAACCGAAAGACACTTGGCTCAAAAGTGAAGAAAAAAAAGCGACAGGTTAAATGATATGAAATATTTAATATTTTGATTTTTCGCTCTGGTACATTGGCTAAAGCGCGACGTTGGCAGAAGGGAACGGATACGTCTTAAATGTTACGGAGTGTATTAACTCTAGGCTCCCCTTACTTACCCTGCTATGTAATATATATATATATATATATATATATATATATATATATATATATATATATATATATATATATATATATATATATATATATATATATATATATATATATATATATATATATATATATATATATATATATATATATATATATATATATATATATATATATATATATATATTATTTTTTTTCTTTCAGATCGGCAATATAATGTGCTGGTTAAGCATTGCTTTGCTATTCGGCGTGTTTCATGTCATCGGTCTCACACTTGATGATTCGCAGAAACCAGCGCCCTTGTTTACTTTGATTATTGCAGCGTCACACAAATTTATGATTGGAATTTTAACTAGTGTATGGACTTTGGGAGTCATTTTGAAGTTTAATGGTGATTATTTGCTTCTATATTTATATTATTAACGTACTGATATCAGGAACTTCTGGTTTATTGGGGCCTGTCGCGACGCAGCGGCACAAGAGTGTGACTGTAACTGACAGGTTCTGGGTTCGATCCCCAGTCAAGGTAATGAAATATATCATATTTCAAATTTAAATATTTAATGTTTCATTTCTTCGCTCTGGTAATAAGGCAAAGTGCGGCGTTGAGTTCTGCCACTCAACACGCAATGCCTCAAATTCGGCGGAGAGTGGGGAACAGAAGTGGGACGGAGTGTCTTAACACTAGGTTCCCGGGTTCCCTCTGCCTACCCTGCCTCGTGCGGGATACAGCGTAAACCTAAAAAAAAAGATTATATACTGTAATTTTCCTTTGTACTGTAAGTTCTCACGATTTGTCAAATAACTTTTTTTAATTACGCGGTAAAGTTACAAAGTTCAATATATGTAAACGAAGCATAAACGCTCATATATTTTGATGGTACTGACTTAAAAGCTTAGTTTTTCTGCTCCAAAGAACTTTAGATATTACTTTCAGCTCAATACTTGCAAATAATTTCAAGAATAAGGAAATACACAATAAAGTTCTACAACGATTTCGTTTCAAACTGCCTTATTTAATTCCAGGAGCATCCAGAGCTATGTTTGAATGGCGCGGCTTTCAGGTAATGGATAAACTGTCATACGGAGTGTTCTTACTTAATATCGACATATACAACGTTTTGATGGCTTCAAGGGCACGTTTATTGCCAGTTTCGTTCCTCCACTTGGTAAGATTTTCGATTGTGAAGCGTTTTTACTTAAGAAAAACATTAAATATTTAATTTTTTATGGAAAAGGCAAGGCAAACGAGCGTACGGGTCACCTGATGGTGAGTGATCACCGTCGCCCACGGCCCCGTGTAACACCAGGGGAGCTACAAGGGCGTTGCCGGCCTTTAAGGTGGAGGTAGACGCGCTTTTTGAAGGTACCCATGTCGTATCGACCTGGAAATACTGCCGCGGGTAGGTCGTTCCACAGATGTGTGGCGCGTGGAAGAAAATTCCTACGAAACCGCACAGTAGTCGAATGCCACGTGTCCAGATGATGTGGATGGTACTTTAGTTTGTGACGTACTGTGCGGTTGGAAAATTCGGCGGCAGGTATCAAGTCAAACAGTTCTCCAGAACACTCCCCGTGATAAATGCGGTAGAGAACGCACAGGGAGGATACGTCTCTACGCAAAGCCAAAGTATCAAGCCCCACACAGATCACTGGGTTCCCAACGATTCGAACGGCTCTACGTTGTATGCGATCAAATGGTTCAAGCTGATACTGGGGTGCACCAGCCCAAAGGTGAGAACAGTATTCCATATGAGGCCGCACCTGGGCCCTATACAGGGCTAAACGGTGTTTTGGCGTGAAGTACTGTCTCGCTCTGCTGATGACCCCCAGTTTCTTCGAGGCCAACTTGGCCTTGCTTTCCAGATGATCGCGATACTGGCAGTCGTTCGAAAAGCTGAGACCCAATATACTGATACAGGGCGCGGCTTTAAGGGGAGTGTTCTCGAAAACTGGTGATACGACAAATGGGGTTTTTTTAGCGGTTAACGCGCAGACTTGTGTCTTCTGGGGGTTGAAGTGAACAAGGTTCTTTTCACCCCATGCGGAGACATTCTCGAGGGATGCCTCAACGCAGGACACAAGTTGATTTCGGCACTGGTCGACGTTTTCCCGAGAAAGACTTGCATGGCCGGAGTATACAGCGTCCACAGTGCTATCATCTGCATAACAATGTATGTTAGAGTCCTCTAACATGTCATTGATATGCAGAAGAAATAGCGTAGGGGACAGCACGCAGCCTTGGGGGACGCCGGCGTTCACGGGCATGTATTTGGAGCAAAAACCGTCGACAGCGACCTTGATGCTGCGCCCAGTGAGAAAGCTAGCAATCCACTTGCATAAATTCTCGGGAAGCCCGTAAGATGGAAGTTTCGCAAGGAGCGCTCCGTGCCACACACGATCGAAGGCCTTTGCCATGTCCAAACTAACTGCCAGGCCCTCTCCCTTGCTATCAATAGCCGCAGCCCAGCGGTGGGTTAGGTAAACCAGAAGATCACCGGTTGAGCGACCCCGACGAAAGCCATATTGGCGGTCGTTAATCAATCGGTGATCCTCCAGGTAAACCAAGAGCTGGCTATTAATTATGCTCTCCATAATTTTTGAGAGCAGGGAGGTAATAGCAATAGGCCTGTAGTTTGTTGGATCGGCACCATCGCCTTTTTTCGGAATCGGGTGGATAAGAGCGCTCTTCCACGAATCTGGGACTACGCCAACTGAGTAAGAGTGCCGAAATAGACGCGTTAGCACCGGTGTCAGCTCAGGAGCACACGAACGGAGCACAAGAGGAGAAATGCCATCTGGCCCACTCGACTTGTGGATGTCCAAGGAAGACAGAGCTCGCCTAATGGCTTTCTGACTAAATTTAATGTCAGGCATTGAGCTCTGACACCGCGGGATGGGCGGCGGCGTTGTTCCTCGGTCATCCATAGTCGAGTTTGAGGCAAAGAGAGCGCCCAGGAGATCGGCTTTCTCTTTCGCCGTATGGACCAGGATGTCATTTTCTGTGCGTAGCGGTGGAAGCGACGGCCGGCTAAAGTTGCCAAGCGCAGCCTTTGAGAGGGCCCAAAACTGTCGAGTTCCGGACGGATAGCTCTCAAGCTTCTCGCCGATTTTAGCGATGTGCTCGGACCTTGCTCTGGCAATTTGCCACTTAAAGTACCTAGAGGCACGGTTGTACTTTCTTTTTAAGGTTTTCACCTTCGGATCCTTAGTGGCAAGTGCCTTGGCCCAGATTCGATATGCCTCGCGCTTGCCAGAAGCTGCAAGTTTGCAAGACGTATCAAACCAAGGCTGTGACTTGCCACCGATTGGCACTACAGAGCTAGGAATGTAAAGTTCCATACCCTGCAGATATTAAATATATAATTTGAAAATATTCAATATTTCATTTCCTCGAGTGGATATCGAACCCACAACTTGTCGTTCACAGTCAAACGCTTGCGCCGCTGCGCTACGACAGCGTTTTTCATAGGTTTTAGAATTTTATAATTAGCCTTAAATTATATATACTTATAATTTATCTGTAACCGATCACTTTCTGTATATGAAAGTTATATTAAATAAAATGTAGAGGACGTCTTTTAATGTATTCGGAAGCAAAAGATTATTTTTTTGTCTGTTTGTCTATTTTCGTGTATGTCAGTGCTTTTGTACGCGCTAATCTCAGAAACGGTTAAAAAGATATAAATGTGATTTTCATTTTCAATTAAAATATTAGTAATAGTTCGACAAAATTTGCAAAATTGTAAATATGCAATAAACTTAAATATAAAAAAAAACGTATAAAAATTTTGAACGAAGCAGGATTTGAACCCGCGCCTCTTGGAAACCGGTCTGACCAACTAAGCCATTCGTTTCGTTGAAAGTATGTAGTCCAATAAACGCAAATGAAATATTTCATAATATCATTTCATAGCCTTGCTAAGGAGGCAAAGCGCACCGTTGAATCCTGTCAATACATAATGCCTTAAAAAAATCGGCTGATAGTGAGGAACAAGGTGTCCTAACATTAGGTTCCCAAGTTCCCTCTGCCTACCCTGCCTTGTGTGGGATACAGCGAGATGTATGAGATGTATGAGAGGATGGATGAGGTTAAAACCAAAATTATAAACTATACTTTTCTTACAGTTTTTCACATTCATTGGAGTCGCTTTTATTTGTTACGTATTGGCTTTCATCTTATATCTGCTGGTGGAGGCCCCGGCGATTCAATTATTCCATACATACTTCGAAAGAGGCCCTATCAAGAAGAAAAATGAATAAAATCTTGAACTAATTGTACTTTAAAAATAATATATATTACTATATCTTACAATTAATTTTATGAAACATTTGAAATAAATCAATTTTCTAATATATTATACTGTTTTGTCTTTTAGAATCACTTTTTTCAGTCCTCGTGTTTGAGGATTTTGGTTATAATTAGTATATGTAAGTTCCATCTGGAGAAGATGATTGACAAGGTATTTTTTTAACAAAATTGGATTAGAGCCTGTACCTGTTGGAGGTTTTTCAATGTTATAAAAAAATGGCTGTCTTAAACACCATTACAATACAACTCAAACTTGGCTTGGAAGAAACTTGGGAAACCAGTGTCAACCACTGTGCTCCCATCAAGACGTACCGATACCGACGTTTCCCACTTTCTGACTAATTTGAAGCATCGTGTGTCACGGAACACAACGCTGCGTTTCCAGAGCGAGGAAAAGAAAATAAAATTTGAACTCGAGTACCGATACGTCAGCACCGCACCGAACCCCACGAACTCCTCGCATACGCATACCAACCTTCGTCACGTATTATTTTAATTGTGAACACGGCAGAGCTGAATTTATCTTCAAGTATCTCCCGATGAAAATTCCACTGGAGCTTGAAAACTGTGGCTTTACCTAAGAAAATAGTTGATTCCATTATATTGAAAGTATCCTATTTAATTATTAGATTAAAACTATGTTTCTTATACATTTGTTAATGCAAACCTTTTTTTACATATTATAAGATAATTAACATTAAATCGACAAAAAATATGCGACCCATAAATGATGCGCTATTCACTTCATTCTAATCTATTTTATTCCTGTCAGGATTAAACTTGGGTACCTTAAATTGGGTAGGGTCATCATCAGCAAATAGTACAATATCACATTGCTTGGCTCTTTGCATAAAAAGACAAATCACAAAGCACTCCGAAGGCATTTTGCGACTTCTTCTTTTTTTTTTCCAGCTTCACGCTGTATCCCGCACTAGGCAGGGTAGGCAGAGGGAACGGAAGTGGAACCTAGTGTTATGACACTCCGTTCTACTTCCTTTCCCCACTTTCTGCCGATTTTGAGGCATTGCGTGTTGAGGGGCGGAACTCAACGCCGCGCTTTGCCTTGTTACCAGAGCGAAGAAATGAAACATGAAATATTTTAAATTGAAAATATTAATTATTTCATTTCCTCGACTGGGGATCGAACCCAGAACCTGTCGGTTACAGTCACACTCTTGTGCCGCTGAGCCACGACAGGCCTCACTTCTTCGACGGTAAGTCTTAAATGTTCTTACGAGGTACAGCAATGTTGCTCAGTATGAAAATTATTTTAGATATTCAAACAAACAGTAACATTGTTAAATATATGTATGTTTAGTTCTTTTGCAACGTAACTTAAGGAAATGGACATGTCATTTGCGTATGCGCATTTAATTAACTGGTCAACCACAGCAAACTCAATTGGTGTCAACCAAAGTAGATATTTTTCATGACTCCATAGTAAAATTATATGACGGTCACGTACGACCATTTAGATTATAACATCTCCCAGCGCTAAGGCTAAGTGATAAAATTAAATTGCTAATTCATAAAAACACATAAAGCAAAAAAACTAATTCTAAAAGGAATGATTTATAAATTAACTTTATTAAATATAGTAAAGCTAGGAATCGCTACACCACGAAACTATTGTCAATGACAAAAGACATGAAAAGAATAATAATAACGCTCTCTTTCTCCACAACGAAAACATTTTTAAAGCAGTCAGATACAATCACACATTTCTTTATCTAAATACGCTGATTAATTTAATCTACGTATAAATAACGATAATGCGCACGTACCCTAATGAATCATTAATTATATTTAATTCTATGCATATTAATATTATAAAACCGAACAGTTTGTTTACTGGTTCATATTATCTTTGTACTCTACTCAGTTTCACGCTGTATCCCGCACATGGCAAGGTAGGCAGAGGGAACATGGGAACCTAGTTCCCTCTACGTTCCACTTCCGTTCCCCATTATCCGTCGAATTTGAGGCATTGCGTGATGAGTGGTAGAACTCAACGCCGCGTTTTTGCCTTGTACTAAAGCGAAGAAATGAACACATTAAATAAATATTTAAATTGACTCTTTGAAATATTTCATTTCCTCGAGTGGGGATCGAACCCACAACCTGTCAGTTAGTCACTTGTGCCGCTGCGCCACGACAGACCTCAATTAATAACAGCGTTTTCAATATCATAGTCAAAAAGTTTAATAAAAATTAACTTTATACTTGAAGTGTGATGCCATTTTGTGCAACATATATATATTTATACTCTCAAAGTATCATAATTATAAGGGTTGGGATATCTTATTTATGAAAAAAATATAGTCTTTACTATTTTTGGAAAATTCTCACGGGAAAATCAAAAATAGCATGGACAAAGTCGAGAACAAAAACCTAACTTAAAATATATATTTTTCAAAATACAATCGTATCAGTATTTTATATCAATCAGTATTGTTATTTAAGTAGTCATTGAATGTATATTTATTGATAAGATCTTATATTTCCAAACATTACTAAGTACACTAATAAAATAAAGATGACATTGAAGTAAAATTGATTAGAACAAAACTTCCGTTGGCTTTTCAATTTTTTATAGCCAGATGACGAAGTGCTGCCACTCTGTTCCCAAATTTCCGTCCAGTTTCGAACACAATGCGGGTGGAGTGACAGATCTCAACGCCGCCTTCTGTCTTGTTATCACTCTGGGAAAATGTAAAATTTTTTGAATCTTTCAAATGAGAATCGTCCCGTTTTCGATTGAGTGGAAAGCCACGGAAATTCAGTTATACAGCGAAGTGTCTGAAAGTATTCTATTAAAAAATAATAAAAATCTCGTTGATTCCGCCAGGTTTTCTCAATTCTAAAATTTAAACACTTTTGCTTAAAAAAAAACCTAAAGCTATTTTAACCAAATTGTATATTTAATATAAAAAAAAATTAAAGGTTTTTTAAAGCAACTTTTTTAACCTAGCATTAAGCTACCCCGTTCCTATTAAGATATATCCTTTACCAACGTTTTTTCGTCACCGAATTTGAGGCATTGCGTGTTGAGTCACAACTCAACGCCTTAGTTACAACTTATTTTTATTAACATTATTTATCAATGATAAAAACCCTGCGGATTGATAATACGTTACAAAGACATTTTTGTATACTTACAAAAGTATTATTTATATATTAAATAATAAGCCTGTCGTGGCGCAGCGGCACAAGCGTGTGTCTGTAACCGACAGGTTCTGGGTTCGATCCCCAGTCGAGGAAATGAAATATTTAATATTTTCAATTTAAATATTTAATGTTTCATTTCTTCGCTCGAGTAATAAGGTAAAGCGCGGCGTTGAGTTCCTACACTCAACACGCAATGCCTTAAATTCGGCGGAAAGTGGGGAACAGAAGTGGAACGGAGTGTCTTAACACTAGGTTCCCAAGTTCCCTCTGCCTACCCTGCCTCGAGCGGGATACAGCGTGAAGCTAAAAAAAATAAAAATAAAGCGTAAACTTTTTATTTTTTGCTTGTTATATAATCTAATGTATAATAAGTTGTATATATTATAGCGACATAAGCGTATATGTAAACACTACAGTAAAGAGACAAAGCCTCGAAAATTCAGCGGAAATTGGTGAAAGAAAATGGAAGAAAACGAACATCTCACTAGGTACATACTCATTCTTCTCTTGCGTGAAGCTAAAGAAAAAATATCTTATACGTAGGTACATATTTTATGTAAAAAACGTTAAATTGTGGTCTATTATGGACATAATTGCTTGTAAACAACGGATATGACGTGGATAATATTCACGTGTGCGGTCTCACGGTGTATGAACACTGATTACACTTGTTTAGAAATATTTAAAATCTTCCACATTTATAACGTAAAAATATATTTTTTTTACAACCTATAACAAAATTCCAATAAAGAGAGTATGAACCCGCGCTTCTTGACTTGGCACCGTCTATACAATCAAATATTTTTTTCTTTTCTAAATATGCAATTTGAGGCCCGTCGTCGTGGCGTTGCGCAAGAGTTTGACTGCAAATGACAGGTTGTGGGTTCGATCCTCACTCGAGTGAATAAGATATTTAATATTTGGAAACTTAATACATTTTGTATTTCTGATAAGACTGATTTACCATATATTTTACAAATATTTTAAATTTGTAAAATATAAATCAAATATTACTGCATTTTAATTCACATAAATTCATGCATAATAAATATTATAGTTTAACCAAGGACCGCTCTGCTATCTATCGATGCTGGTACAGGTCTTTTATAGATCAGGTGATTTATGAGACGTGAAAAGCATCTCAGGATTCTCTTGACATGATATCAACTTCAGTTCCTTAGATTTTATAACGAATAAAAAAAGTTAAGATGACAAAAGCGTCATTAAAGTAATAGGCAAAGCCACTAAGTGGAAACTAATCTAGTTGACTTTACTATACGATCGTATAATAACAATGATATATGATTATATTTCTATATCTTATCATCATAACAAAGTAACAATGGACCGTAAAATCATCCTAAGCTGATATTATAATGTTTTCTTTCATATTTACTCTTGAGAAATGTTTACTTTTATGAAGCCTGTCGTAGCATAGCAGTTCCGTCACTTAAAACCCAAAGTGAGAAACGAAAGTGTCTTAATGGGAACGAAGTTACTTAACACTAACAAAAATCATTTTATATGTAGCTTCACGCTGTATCTCGCACCTGGTAAGGTAGGAACATAGTGTTAAGACACTGTGTTTCGTTCCCCACTTTCTTTGAGGCACTGCGTGTAAAGTGGCGGAACTTACCCCAATAAACCCTCTCTTAAAATCTGAAATTTAAACAGAGGGTTTATGTTAAACCCTAGCGTCTTTGTCTAATAATGGTCTATCAGATGCCATTTTGATTTTCTTTCAAAACTATATCCGAGGTTGATATCATGAAGTGTATTCACTCGATTTCCTACAAAGCTTGCGGAAATGATAATTTCAATCCGGTTTTCGTACTTACACACTCGTCCGTGCACAGTCGGAGCACTGCTTCATATCACGGAGGGCATTTAGTGAACTATGGATAATATCAAGCTTACTGCTATGATACTTCTAGATTTAAGCAGTGCTTTCAACTCCGTTGGCCTAGATATACTTATTGATGCTCTTCTGGCAGTTAATGTGTCTTGCGAAGCCCTAAGCTGGTTTCGCTTTTACAGCTTTGGTCGCCAGCAATGCATAAAAGCAAATCATAGTACATCGACGTGGCTTAAGCTTATTGTTGGCGTACCTCAATGTAGTTTTCTCTCTTCACTACTTTTTTCTGTATTTATTAATAAATCTCAATAGTCTTTACTTCTCCCTTCCACTTTTATGCTGATGATTGGGAACTTCATCGCTACAGTTATTTAAATGATCTACCTCAGGCTATTAAGGACCTAAACAGCGATTTGGCTGCCATTCAAACTTGGGCCGAATCACAGAAAACACTAGCTATTATAATTGGCAGCAATAGATTTAGAGTTAAAACTAAATGGGAGGCCATCCCTATGAGTCTTTATTTAAGAGTGACCCTGAATTTCCTATAGTGAAAAATTATAAAAATTGGGTCTTATTTTAAATGAAACAATTTTAAACGGATTAATCGCGTATATTGGTTGTTAAACAATTTCGAAACCCGTTTCGAACAGTTTGCTTTTAGTATTCCGTCAAAGGTAGACTGAGGTGGCATTCGTCTGTCATTTTACATAATTATTATATCAAACTACCGCCAACAATTTCTTAATTGCCTCGTGTTTTGCCCTGGCTTCTTGGAGAATGAGCTAACTGTATCTGGTCGTCTGGTGTGATGTGTTCGAGACTTTAAATTATTTATGAGTGGGTCCCAGGTGGCAGAAAGTTTCCAACTGTCTTCTCTATTGAAATTAGGATGTTTTTATATTTCAATAGCCTCACGGATAATTCTAGACATGCATCTATTCTCCCTAGCGAGTATATCAAACCTGATGTAATGGTTGGATTTGTTCAATATATGCTCACACACAGCTGACTTAATACCGACTAATTCTTGACAACGGAGTTGTGTTGCTTTCAACCCAACACCGATGCTTCTCTTTGTTTGACCTATATATGGTATAGTTACAATCAAGTTTGTATACACCTGCACACTGCAAAGGAATGTTACTTTTCACTGGTCTCAAGAATTGGCTCACTTTTTTGTTAGGCTTGAAATTTATTTTTAATAGAAGCTCTTTTTATGATTTTGCCATCTGTAACCTCCTCCACATATGATAAATGTGACGGCTGCCTCTCAACTCTCGGTGGCTTATTGGTCCGCCTGACAACGCTGGCAGTCTTCACCTGTCGAAGCTCGTCTCCTAGGTGTTCAACGTTGCAGAGGTGTTAGACTCTCTGAAACAAAGATTTGCCACCGGTAGATACCTGTGTAGGTTTGATGAGATTCACCATTGAGGTAAATTCTCCCAAGTCTCGACTACTCCTAGTAGTAGGCGCCTAAATGTGTTCGAGGAGATATTTACAAAGTTAGAGTGACTTCAAAATATGGCTACACACTTTTTTTATGACTTGCGTAAGTATGGTCATGCTTCTACCGTGATATACACATCCTTACATTCCTTTTCAAAATTCTGAACTATCAGAACTTTACAAACCTTCCTGCTTCTGTGTTATATTTGTATATGTATATAGATCCATATTAGATACTGTGTATTGTATTATTGTTTTAAAAAAAAATACTCCACGACTTCCTCTTCCACTTTCATTGGTTGAGTAGGAGATATTTCTCATAGATGTAAGACCGCTATTGTGACCGAAAGATTCGGCCCAAGTTTGAATGGCAGCCAAATCGCTGTTTAAACCCTTAATAACCTGAGGTAGATCTCTTAAACGACTGTAACGATAAAGTTCCCAATCATCAGCATAAAAGTGGAAGGGAGGAGTAAAGAATATTGAGATTTATTAATAAATACAGAAAAAAGAAGTGAAGAGAGAACACCGCATTGGGGTACGCCAGCAATATATATATATATATATATATATATATATATATATATATATATATATATATATATATATATATATATATATATATATATATATATATATATATATATATATATATATATATTTATGGGAAAAGAGGAGAGCTCTGCATGTGGCTTTTTTAGATCTGCAGAAGGCCTTTGACTGTGTGCCTCGTCAGTGTATCTGGTGGGCATTGCGTTTGAAAGGGATCCCTGAGGCCTATATTGAGATTATCAAAGATATGTATCACAATTCCGCTTCCATGGTTAGGACTGCTGTTGGCGACACCATACCTTTCCAGATTACAGTAGGGGTTCACCAGGGCTCAGCTCTTAGCCCATTCTTATTCAACGTAGTGCTAGATACTGTCTCGGCTCACATTCAAGACCAGCCTCCGTGGCTAATGATGTATGCCGATGACATAGCACTCGTTGAAGAGAACCGGCTGATGCTAGAGCGTAAAGTGAACCTCTGGAATGGTACGCTTGAGAACGGCGGTCTTAAACTAAATGTGTCGAAGACCGAGTACATGGCTTGCGGGAGACCGGACTCGAGCACTATCCATATAGGTACTGAACCAGCCGTTAAGGCGGAAAAGTTCAGGTACCTCGGATCCGTTATGCACGAGTCTGGAGGCATCGATCACGACGTTCACGGTCGGATAAGCGCTGCCTGGGCCAAATGGCGGGAGGTCACTGGTGTGGTCTGCGATCGCAGAATACCAACCAAACTCAAGGGGCTGATATATAAGAGCATCGTTCGACCGGTTCTTTTATACGGCAGCGAATGCTGGCCAGTACTATCTCGGCACACTCAGGAGCTTCATGTCACGGAAATGAAGATGCTGAGATGGATGTGCGGCGTAAAGCGCTCTGACCGCATACGTAACACATTCATTCGAGGTAGTCTTGGAGTCCGTGACATAGCGGATAAGCTCCAAGAGCGTCGCCTGAGGTGGTATGGTCACGTTGCGCGCCGGCCTAGGAACTATGTCGGACGCAAGTGCCTTGATATGTCTGTCCCTGGAGTGAGACCTCCCGGACGCCCAAGGAAGCGCTGGTTGGATGTCGTGATGCAGGACATGAGAGCCAATGGTCTAACCACTGAGGACGTACAAGATCGTGCAAAGTGGAGTAGGCTCAGTAAGAAGGCAGACCCTGGCACAGCAAGCCGGGATTAATGCCAGGAAGAAGAAGATATATATATATATATATATATATATATATATATATATATATATATATATATATATATATATATATATATATATATATATATATATATATATATATACATATATATATATATATATATATATATACATATATATATATATATATATATATGGTAAATAACGTCGTCTTCTTATGGAGCTTGATGCAGCCAACATAAACTTTGGCTCATGTTGGTCTTGATGGAATGACATATCAATTATAAAATAATTCAGTACAAAATCTGGAACACTTAGTAAATATTGTCACAGATATAACTAGCAAAGATTAGACCATACAATATTGCAATATAAATACAATATCAACATCATTTACTATATACATAGCTAAATAAATAACGTTATTTGTTAAATAACATTGTTTGAAATCATTTATCAAATGTATATCTGAAATCTTCAGCACACTTAAAGATTAAAACAAGTCAGTAACTTATATCTCTGTACTTACTTACATAGTTTCACGCTTTATCCCGCATTTTGCTTATTACTTTAAATATTTAATTTGCAAATATTAAATATTCATTTCCTCGAGTGGAGATCGAACCCACAACCTATCGTTTACACGCTTGTGCCTCTGCGCCACGACAGGTGTCAACTCTGTAATTATATCTTATATAAATCTTACGATATATTCGTAAGATTGAAAATCTTTGCCCCTGAAATTTCATACAGGCAATACTTTTCTATTATATCACCGGGGCACTTCAAGGAGGGCACTTCTTCCTCTAGTGGGAGTGCTTAAAAAATCCTCACTCGAAGAAGTGAAATATTTAATATTTTCAAATGGAATATTTAATATTTCCATTTCTCCGCTCTAGTATCAATGTAAAGCGCGACGTTAAGTTCTGTCACTCACCATGCAATGCCTCAAATTGAGCCGAAAGGGTGAGCCGAATCAGAATGTCTCTGAACTCTGCTTCTTCGAGTTCCCTCTGCTTCTTGCCACGATCGGGATACAGCGTGGAGCTGAATATATTATTTACATTTGATATCTTATATAGAGATACTCTTATAATTATAAGTTGCCTGGTGACGATTTTAACCTAATTTAATAAAAAACAGAACAAAGATGTTCAAAACAAAAATATATTGTAAAAAAACAGGCAATTCTTTTTCTTGAAAATATTTTTGTCAATCGCACTTTGTTACATTCTCATTCCTGAAAGTATTAAAACACGCGAAAGCGAGCCCAGCCAAGGTAAAAAAATAACAACAAAATATTTTATACAACCAGGCATCACACGAATATCAACCCAGTCCAGTTCAAGCTGGAAACACACTAACTTTCATATAGAACAAAAATTTTGCAATGCGACAATACACTTTTTACTGAAAAGAACCATGGGACAGTTAATAAGGAATTTTTTTTGTATCCTCCAGAATCGAACCCTTAACTGCTGCGTATACGATTGCACGCTTGAACCACTGCGCCACGACAGACTTTAATTTGTATTATTACGTTCTAGCGACGTATTACGTATTCACAGCTTGCTATTATTTATATTCAAACACGAAGCGAGCTGCATACAAAAATCGTCTGTATTAACACTAAGTGACTGTACCAATATGAGATAACTACTTTGATTGCTCGGGCGGGTCTCAATAAACCAGTTATAAATTAGCATTGAGCCATGGCGGACGCGGAGCAAACTCTACGCGAATACCTAAACAAAATATTAGATGATATAAATTATATACCGCGAGAAACTAATGTAGAAGCTATATCGTCTGGTGGTGGTAATTTCACATCTGCCATTTTTCTAGTAAAAGTTACATCTCCAAACAAAGATGATCTCAAGTTATTTGCTAAAGTGGCTATAGTAAAAGAGGAAATGCGAAAACGTATGAATGCCGATTGGCTTTACGACACTGAGAGATTCGTTTATGGTGAACTGACCAATATATATAAGAGTTTAGAAGAAAAGATGAATGTACCGGAAGAACATAGATATACATTCCCAAAATGTTACGGTTGCAACACTGAAGTCGGTAACGAGATAGTAGTTATGGAGAATTTATCAGCGAAGGGTTACAAGCCGTACAGTAGATTCCTATCCATGGACTGGGCTCACGGTAGTAAGGCTGTTGAAAACTTGGCCAAATTTCACGCTTTATCCTTTGCCTTCGCGAAATATGAACCGGAGAAGTTTGAAAAGTTAACAGTAAACATGCCTTTTCGAATCGGCAGCGAAAGCAATGAATTGGACGAATCAATGAAAGTAATTTTTGAGAAAATGGTCAAAAGATCATTGGACGTCATTAAAGATGAACAAAAGGAATCTGTGGGGAGGTTTATTCAGAATAATTTCAGTTTGAAGACGTATAACAGAGTCATTGGCAAACCGGTCATTGCTCACGGAGACTATAGAATGAGCAACCTACTTTTTAAAGAAGAGGTGAGTTCAATTTTATTTTTATTTTACTTGTTCTTTATTACACACAAAATAAGCAAATAAATATATTTTCACAAGAAGTAATCAATAACGTACATTACAGAGCATTCAGAACAATTCAATCTATATTAAAAAATATAAATTTACTATTTATAAATATGATAACACTGCTTATCTCTAATTTGATAGCAAACAATTCTTTTGAGCTTAACTACAATAACAATAGATTCGAGAACCTAGTTACTAGAGCGAAGAAGTTAAAATACTCAATATAAAATTTTCTGTACATTAAATATACAATATTTGGTTTTATATATATTTGGTGGTATTTGGTTTCACGTTTTTGGTCACTAATGCTCCTGCGCCACGACAGGCTTATTTATAGTAAAAAAAAACAGGCAAAATAATGTAAGTCTACAGGTTGGCTCTTATTAGAAACTTTATAGTTTACAATTGAGTAAATTTGTTACGATATAGGATCATAAATAAAACAAAAGAGTGGTAAATGACGCACAAACGAAACAACTGCACTTAGCAAGTTGAAATTTAAAATGTATATAGGATAGGATTTAAAAAAATGCTATTTTATTTTATTCTTAAGATCTATTACGAAGTTGCGGGCGACATCTTATATAACTTAGTACTGCAACTATTACACTAGAAACTGATAAGGAAAGTAAATATTTTCATTTGTTCTTGTTTAAGCAAACTGCGATTAACTCATTGACACACTTCTCATTTATCCTCCTAATGAAAGTGGCCAAACTTAATATTTAAAATAATAAAAACTATTTTAAAGGCTTTAAGATAATCATTCTAAGTTCCTTTGGATTCGTTTTAGAAGAAATATGAAATTAAAACAATCGTTAAACGAAAATTATAAGAATCGCAAGATCTATAAATATAAAGCTGTTCTTTAAAATTGTCTAATTCACCTTCAAAAATTATTCCATAAAAACACATTTGGCAAGGCCGTCATGGTGCACAGCACAACAGCTCAGTGTCTGTATGTAAACGCTACAGGTTGTCGGTTCGATTACTGGTCGGGGGCATGTATTTATTGCCTCGTTTTGATAACAAGATAAAGAAAATGGACGTTCGACGTTATTCGTAAGATGATACATCTTAAAGTAAAAAAGAACAGAAATAAACATTATAAAGTGTTACTCCGCGTTTGAGAAAGAAATCTACTTATTTAAAAAATGCGTAACAGAATTTGTACCCACGCTTCTTGTACAGTTTGCAGGGTGCTGGTTTTAATCACGTTAAAATTAAATCTTGATATGTTTTCTAAATAAATAATAATAATATATAATTTTCTAGAGATGTCGTCCAAATTTTATAATTTTAATAAAAAAATAAATTGCTCATTTTTATCAAACGGAAACGGAACAGAGCGTCGTATAACTAGTTCCATGTCATGTACGGGATACAGCGTGAAGCTAAAAAACTGTTTAAGAACATACGGTCATTCGACCTCAAATTAAACGGTACCATCGTTATCTAAAATGATAAGCATTATGTACATAATTAAAACGGATGTTACACAAACAGAGAGAAACTATATTATTTCTTTTCTTTTAACAAGACTTATTACTAAATAAATATAAAATGTATGTATATATATATATATATATATATATATATATATATATATATATATATATATATATATATATATATATATATATATATATATATATATATATATATATATATATATATATATATATATATATATATATATATATATATATATGTATATATATATATATATATATATATATATATATATATATATATATATATATAGATAGATAGATAGATAGATAAAACTCTTTATTGCATACAAAAAATAATAATCATAATAATAATGCAGCCGTTACATGACAAGAAAGAAATAATAATAATAAAAAAAAAATAAAAGAAAAATAACCAATAAAAACGATACATTAACATTTTACACATAGATATAGTATGCAAAGGCGACCTTATCACTATTAGTGATCTCTTACAGGTAACCTTTAAAGAAAACAAAGAAGTAGAGGAAATCTTGGTTGTGCATAAAATAATAAAGAGTAAAATAAACATAAACTAAATTAATTTAAAATATTAATATATATGAAAAAAAAAAAATACGTACTAAAACGTAAACAAATAAATAAATAATATAGATATATATATATATACATACATACACACATATATACATAATGTATATCATATTTATAGGTAGGATATATACATAAATATTCCATATATTATTTTTGTTGTGCCAAATAGTAACGCTTTAGGGATGTTTTGAATGTATTGAGAGATTTTGATTGCCATATATAAGGTGGCAAATCATTCACAAAAAAAACGCTTTTTACTGTAAAAGATTCTTTATAACCAAATGTGTTACTAACAGGTATTTTTAATTTATTGTCACTTTTAGAGCGTAGGTTCAGCTGAAGCGTAGGATCGGAACCCAGGAAAGTAAAGCGCTCTTTAAGGTAACGAGGAGTGTTAGGGTGGAAAAGAATGGGAAAAAAAATCCATAAGGTATGGAAATATCGATGATGCCGCACTGTTAACCATTGAAGCTTATCATGATATTCAGATATATGATCGAACTTTTTCAGCCCAAATATATATTTGATGCAGAGATTTTGTAAACATTCTAACTTGTCTAGGCGTTCTTGTGATAAGTCAAGGTAACGAGTGTCGGCGTAGTCAATAATAGGTAGAAGAATGGAAGTGGAAAGTAATATTTATGTTTTTATTGGAAGAAAATTATTCCATTTCTTGAGAGATCCCATTGTCGCGAATATTTTACGGCGAATATTTGAAATTTGAGGAGCCCAAGACAAAGTGTCATCCATGGTGATGCCTAAATTTTTAATGAAATTACTGTAGGGAATAGGGATATCATCAAGTATAACAGGTGGCAAATGTAGAAAGTTAAGCTTAGCAATTTGTCTTTGACTACATGTTATAATATACTGAGATTTATTTGCATTTAAGCTTAAAGCGTGAGATTTGCACCACAAAAAAATTGTTTGTAAATTACGATTAATTCGTTCAATAGCTTTTGAGACATCTTCAATAAGTACCGATAAATATATTTGCAGGTCATCAGCGTATAGATGAAACAGTACGGTAAGTAAATTGTTCAAGGTATTAATAAATATCGAGAAAAGTAATGGAGACAATACTCCTCCCTGTGATACTCCTGCTTTAAGGTAACAAGGAATACAAATTTTATTATTGTAACTAACACTCTGTTGACGATTGTGTAGATAAGAGTGGAACCATTTGATAACATCAGTGGAAAAATTTAGTTGTTCAAGAGTAGTAAGCAAAATTTCAAAGTCTACGGTATTAAATGCATTGGAGAAGTCGAGCAAAACTAAGACAGTAATCTGCTTGTTATCTATTCTAAAGCGAATGTCGTCACATACCTTAATTAACGCTGTGGTAGTACTGTGCCCAGGACGAAATCATTACTGAAATATACTCAATTGGTAATGTTTAGCTATAAATTGAGGAGCTTGACAATGAACAATACGCTGGAGAACTTTTGAAAGAAAAGGAAAGACAGAAATAGGGCGGAAGTGTGAATATAATGAGGGATAAGGAATTTTGGGAACAGGGATAACGAGCGCAGCTCGCCATGAGTTGGGAAATAAACTAGACGATAAGGAAAAATTAAATATATTACAAAGGACTGGAAGTATAGCAGCAAGGGATAGGAGTAGCATCTTACGACTGATGCCATCACCCCCTATAGCATCTGAGTGAATAGCTTTAATGTTACTTATAATATCATTAGATGTGCCTTCAGCAAATACAAAATCAATCACATCTTGCTTAGGTTGTAACTTAAGACTGCAAAGCGTATTTGACTTATTTAAAATATGCACTGCTGCCGAAACAAAATGTCTGTTGAGACTATTAATGTCAATATTTGGGTGCTCCTCCTTAGTTTGTCGCTCAATGCCCATTTTCTTGAGGAACCGCCACATATTCCTCGCATCTTTTATATCCAACGATTGGTGAATATAATTTCGCTGCGCATCTCTATACACTCTGTTACACTCATTGCGGAAACGTTTGTATTTGCATAAATTGACATCAGACGGATTTCGTTTATTCTTACCTTTGGCATTGTTGCGTCTAGTCATTAGAGCTTTTATATCTGGCGTCAACCAAGGTGCAGGCAGGTGTTTAAGCTTAATAGGCCTTAAGGGTGCATGGACATCAAATAGCTCAGATAAAATGGAATTGAAGATGTTAATTTTCAAATCTACTGATGACGCGGCAAAAACACTTCCCCAGTCAATTAAATTAAGGTCGTAAAGAAATTTTTGATTGTCAAAATTTTTAAAGTTTCTACGCATGACAATTGTAGGTTTTAACTTTGGTGGTCTTATTTTGTAGGAGAGATAAACGAGGTCATGATAGGAGAAAGCTTCGGCCGGGAGTTGGCCATGGAAATTAACACGATCTTTAGAGGAAACAATGATGAGATCAAGGAGCGAAGGAGAGCAATGCGGAAAAAAATGAGTAGCACCAGATGATAATACATGTAAATTTGAGCTGTTGACTACATTTTTAAGAGATTTAGCACGCTTATCATTTTTGATAAGGCATGTGTTAAAATCACCCATCAAAATTGTATGATCTACTGTAGATACATATTTCTCTAGTAAAATTTCAAGTGACTCAAATAATTTATGTGTAAAGATGGGCTATAAAAGACACCTAAGAGTACCTTTAAGGTACCGAACAGAAGCTCAACGAAAATATGTTCAGCAGATTGTGTAAGCTGGCAGTGGGATTTATCTAATATTGTAAAAGGTATATGACTCCTGAGATAAATAGCTACACCACCACCACCTTTGTTTAAACGATCATTTCGTATTAGATGGAAGCCAGGAATGGAATAGGAAGTGGAAGGAAGACAAGGTTTCAAAAATGTCTCTGATACAAGTATAGCATGGATATTTTTTACGTCAAGAGAGGAAACAAGATCGGAATAATGGGCTGGGATACTTTGGGAATTTATATGTATGACATTAAAATTTTTGGGAACAGAGGAGATTTAGAATCTAAATGCGTATTTAAAGGCAAAGAGGTGCTATGAAAACTAACATCAGAATCAGTAGCAGAATCATATATACTATTGGCGTTCAATGAACTGTTAGATACATTTAATATTTGGCTCATTATAAATTATAATATATTGACAGAAGAAATATATATATTTATATATACATATAAAAATAAATAAAATATAATTTGCAATGACAACTATACTAGTAGCTATAAATAAATAAAAAAAAATTCTATCGACAATTAATATCTTACAATTAACATACCTGCTATCATATTCTAATTAATAAAGTTGTAAGGAATACACCTACATTTAAAATCATGTGCCTATAAAATTACATTTTTATAATACTAAAATAAAGTTAGAGAAAAAAAAAATATAATAAATCATTTCGCTTATTAGCTAAATGAACCTTAAAAATCATAAATATTAATAGTAATATGGAAAAATAACAAAATAAAAAGTGTACTTTCACCATTGTAGTAGTACTAATAATTGTTTTAGAATAATACTCTAACTGCCGTCGTAAATACAACAAAAAATGGTCAAAGGACCGATAAAATTGACACTTAAGTTAGCGTCAAACGTCAGCTGTCACTATAAACAGTGTTTATCTTTATTATATGACAGGTAAATAGTTATTTTTAATTCTTAAGTTTAAAATACTGTAAATATATAGTCACACTATACCAACAAAATAAAATGCTTATTTATAATGAATAGTGACAAGTGACTATTCGGTATAAAACAAAACAGTAATTAAATAAAAAGTAAATAAATAAAAGAAAACATAATATGGATAGTGACAAGTGACTATTCAGTATAAAACAAAACAGTAATTAAATAAAAAGTAAGTAAATAAAAGAAAACATAATATAAGAACCACTATAGTAAAATTCTATAAACAATATATCACATAAATATCTAACTAAATAAGAAAAGTAATCAGTCATGCATTACCTTAAAAAGTTTTTAATTTCATATGATAGTGCTAAATAATTACTAAAACAAAATATCAAATAATCAAACTAATGTAAAAATAACACATAAACAGTTACCCGAGAAACCAAAAAAGAAAACATAAAAAACAGAAAAAAACTAAATTATATAATAATTCTTAAGTAAAGCAAAATCATTTTCTCACAAATCTCTTAGATCTGATAGCTTGGGGGTTTTGTTTACTGTCTTTTGGGATATTACAAGCACCAGCACCGGAAGAAAGCAAAGATGTTTGAGATACCTGCACAGATGTATTTGCCACTACATCAAGCTGAGTTACAGTTAATATTTGGTGGCGCTTACCATTTGCATCTATAACAAAGATATAACCATCCTTTGTCCAGCACTTGGAAACACCAAACTTAGATCGTGCAGCCATGAAGATAGTATGACGTTCTTTAGTTAAAAATTCTGATATGGTGATTCCTGTATTCTTGAGGGTAGACTTACCAAACCACACACTATCTCTATGGGACAACTGTTTAAATTTAATTAATACTGGCCTAGGTTTATCAAGAACATTTTTCCCCATACGATGGCATCGGCTTACATTTTCAATAGAAAGACTATTAATTTTTAAGTGATTAGAGAGCTCTTTTAGAGTAACCTGAGTTACATCCTCTTTCTTGGTTTCTGGAATTCCATGGATTAGAAGTATTTTCTTTCTGCTTCTCATCTCTATATTATCAATATTTCTTGTAAGAATATCAACTTGCATTTGCAGTGCCTCTAGCGATGATATCACAAAGGTTCTAAACATATTGAATTGTGCAGTCAAGTTAGACGTAGGACTTGAAGCAGGTATAGTGGCACTTTGAAGATTTTTCTGGAATTCTGCCATTTGTTGAGTAAAATGCTCCGAAAGTTGAAAAATTGATTTCTTGATAGACTCCATTTGCGACATTATTGTATATTGTTAATTTTAACACTATTCGTAAGAATTATATTGTAGGTGAACTTAAAGAAGGTTTTGCTAACAGGTATGCTATATTTTACAGCATATTATAGTCTTAAAACAATTATTTGCAATAAATATATTTCACAGCAAATAAAAACGATGTTAACTTTTATGCACCTATATATATATATATATATATATATGTATATATATATATATATATATATATATATATATATATATATATATATATATATATATATATATATATATATATATATATATATTTGATAAAGAATTTAACCAAGACCTATCATAAACACAATGGCCTATAATACACAATACAGTTGCGCTTCAATAAGTCTTTTGTATGATGTTAGGAAGTACTTACCAATAATGTTATACGTTTACATGCTTTATGCTTTATGACTCACATTATTCTGTATCAAAAACGTATGAATTTTAGTAAATTTAGCACTAACTTGATCTGCAAAAATAATGTTAATTAGAGAAACTTATTAAACTGTCCAAGAATATTATCCCAGATGTCCAAGAATCAATGCCTCAAATATGTTGAAAATGGAATACGTAATGTTATGTCTTAACACTATGTTCCCAGGTTCCCTCTACCTACCAGTCCATGTATAGGCTACAGAGTGAAAATGAAAAGATATATTTTAGTAAAAAAATGGTTTTATTAATTTTTAAAGTGTTAATTAGTTATTACTTAGTACAGAAAAATACTCCTAAGAAAAATAATCCAGAGAACGTATAAAAATTTGCATGTAGCGGTATTTGAACCCGCGCCCTTGGACGGTTTCCAAGAGGCGGTTTAACAAAAAATGTAATGAATTGAAATCATTCGAAAATTTATCATGGATAGCTATTTTTTTTTTCAATAAAGATCATTTTAAATTGAAATTGCTACCTGTGGCTATACTTCTATGATTAAATGGAAATTACAATGACCCTTAGCATTTTCTAACCTATAATATATTTCAAGCTACAAATGAAATAGTCGACATACCATTGTATCAAATAATAAAAGTACTTGTAAAAATCTTTTTCAATAAAGATATTTTCAATTTGAAATTGCTACCTGTGGCTATACTTCTATGATTAAATGGAAATTACAATGACTCTTATTATTTTCCAACCTATAATATATTCCAAGCTACAAATTAAATAGTTGAAATAAAACGAACAAAAAAACAACTTGATTCAGTACCTACAAAGCGTGTGAACAACATTTTAAATTGTTATGAAGTTATTGAGGAAACATTAATATATTTTTTTTTAATAATCAACGACACTCGAGAGTCAAGAAGTTACAATCGACAAGTTTAAGTTTGATTTCAGCTCAAGGAAATAAAACATTTAATACTTTAAATTTAACGCGGCGTTTAGTTCAGCCAAAGAGAATTTTTCGATCAAAAAAAGTATTATTAAAATTTTTTTTTAGCTTCACGCTATATTCCGCACGAGGCAGGGTAGGCAGAGGGAACCCGGGAACCTGTGTTAGGACACTGCGTTCCACTTCCGTTCCCCACTTTCCGCCGAATTTGAGGCATTGCGTGTTGAGTGGCGGAACTCAACGCCGCGCTTTGCAAAAAAAGTATTATGGTAAAAAAATGCTACTATAGCAAACTATAGCTATACAAATGGCTACCAAATGTATTTAAGCGTCAAGGCCAGATGAATTACCCAATGTTTTTTAATGGTTTCTAGTTTCGTTTGGCCTTCAAACAAGATGAGCGTGTCACCGCGTTTCATTCAAGAACAAAAAATGCTGGTTAGAACCAGTATCAGTCATTTTTTTCTTTTTTAGCTTCACGCTGTATCCCGCACGAGGCAGGGTAGGCAGAGGGAACCCGGGAACCTAGTGTTAAGACACTCCGTTCCACTTTCGTTTCCCACTTTCAGCCGAATTTGAGGCATTGTGTCTTGAGTGGCGGTACTCAACGCCGCGCTTCCTTATTACCAGAGCGGAGAAATGAAACATTAAATATTTAAATTGAAAATATTAAATATTTCATTTCCTCGACTGGGGATCGAACCCAGAACCTGTCGGTTACAGTCACGCGCTTGTGACCGGGCGGAGTATCAGTCATCATATCATAATATCATTTTAATTATCCGCACTTGGTAAATAAGAACAGATGTGGTCAGATTCCAAGAGGCGTGAGTTCCAATACCGCTGCGTTCATTTTTTTATATGTTTTTTTGTTTAAAGAAACGTACTGGTTATTTATAAAGTCGGTTTGCGAACGTTATGAGGAAATATTGACGATAAAATTGTAAACTTTCATGAATTGACACACTAAATTATTATTATTAAAAGGATGTCGTGGCGCAGGAGTACAGGCGAGTGACTGAGATTAAAAATGGAACAAGAAGAAATTAAATATTGGGGCATGTCGTAGCGCAGCGGCACATGCGTGCGACCGTAACCGACAGGTTGTGGGTTTGATCCCCAGTCAAGGAAATGAAATGTTTAATATTTTCAATTTAAATATTTAATATTTTCATCAGTCGAGGAAATATTTAATATTTCAATATAAATATTTAATGTTTAATTTCTTCGCTCTGATAATAAGGCGAAGTGCGGCGTTGAGTTCCGCCACTAAACACACAATGCCTCAAATTCGGCGGAAAGTGGAACGGAGTGTCTTAACACTGTTCCCTCTGCCTACCCTGCCTCGTGCGGGATACAGCGTGAAACTAAAAAAAAAGGTTTCATTCAACTTTACTTTAATCTACGAGTATAAGAATAAAAAAAATGTTTGTTTTTTTCAGGACAACGCTTTTAATACAATCACAGTGGATTATCAAACTGTACACGCTGGCAACCCAGTCGCTGACCTCTTATATTTCATTTTCCTTGGCTCAGATGAAGAATTCAGGAGGAACCATTTCAATGAATTACTTGACCATTACTACAAGAATTTAGAACAAGCGTTGGATAGGCTTTCTATAGATATTGTTGAGGCTTATCCTAGAAATAAATTCGATGATGACGTCAAAGACGTAAGTTTGTTATCATTTAACTAATATTGACCGGTTTGACGTCTAATACATAAAAACATTGTTTGTCTTATGGCGGAACTCAATTCCACACTTTGTCTATTAGTACTGGAAACTAAAATTATTTAGGTTGACGATACTTAATTGTCATTTTTTTTTTATCAATTTCAGACTGTATACCGTACTTAACAAGGACCCTAGCGCGAAGACACTCCAGTCCCATTAAGACACATCTGTTCTTTTCTTTTTTAAGGGGCGTAACTCAACGCCGCGCGTTGCCTTGTAATCAGAGCGAATAAATAAAAAAATAAAATATTTCATTTCCCTGACTTGAACCCACAACCTGTCGTATTAACAATCCTAATGAATATAATTTATTTATAATTATTTCCAATCCTAAAGGGAGGTATGTCCCCTTTAAGGTATGTCCTGTACGACTGTAAATAAAAAGGTTATGGATTTGATATACACTCGAGAAAAGTAAAATATTATCTTTTTCTCGCTAAGATATTTTCGGACAGAGTGCGGTCAACACTCAAAGCCTCCAGAATTTAGAGACAAATTGGTAACGAAAGTGTACAAATGGGAACGGAGTGCCTTACCACTAGTTTCCCAGGTTCCCTCTTCCTACCCTATATGCTGTGTACAGCGAGAAAACAGAAACAATATTCCCCAAATTGGAGATCGAACAGCCACCATTTCCACATAAGCGTTGGATTGTTGCACTATAACGGTCATAGTAGACTTTCATTTATTATTTTATTTTCAGCTACTCACCTATGGCATAGTAGTCGGCGTGGCGATTCTTCCCGTAGTGACGGTGGAAGCAGAGTTTGCACCCAAAATGGACCAAGAAACACAAGTGGACGCCTTCGTATTTAAAGCTAACGAGTTATACGCTAAAAGATTTAGCGGTATAGTTAATGATTGTTTCGCTTGGGGGGTTGTTTAAAATATGTAAATAAAAATTAACAAATTAAATAAATATTAAAGGTTAATTTACAAAAATCCTGATATAAAAATTGTAGTATTATCCATACATATAAATAAAATTTAAATGTTTGTCTTTTTTAAACCTTAGTTTTCATTCAAATTAAAAATGTTTGTGTTGTTCTTCTGTTTATCCATATACAATCTTCCTCCTACGGAAGATTGCCTAGTAATTTTTCACGGAACCAATACTGAATATTTTTTTAATATTATAGATGAGTATTAATCAGTTTTTTATTTGAAGCGAGGCCTGTTGTGGTGCAGCAGCACAAGCGTGTGACTTTAACGGGTTGTGGGTTCGATTCCCACTCGAGGAAATTAAATAATTAATATTTTCAATATAAATTCTTTGCTCTGGTACAAGACAAAACGCGGAATTGAGTTCCGCCACTCAAAACACACAATGCCTCAAAAAAAAAACTCAGCGGAAAGTGGGGAACGAATATAATTTTGATAAGCGTCAATTTAACGTCTTTACATGCGATTGCTAATGTAAAATTATATAATTAATATATGTATATAAACTTATATATAGTAATTATAATTCATATTAAAAATCTAATGTTTTACTGAATGAAACTAAACACTTGTTATGGGTAAATAAATGTTTTTTTTTTTTACATTTCTTAAATTTATAAGGCCGATGGTGGAATTCCAGTAGTTTTAAAATTTTTGTTATAATAAAAACGCCTGGTTGGACATTGAGCGTTGACACAATTCATAAACAATAGCGTTTTTTGTGTAGCTTTGTCATGGCAACATTTTTTCTAATATTTAATTTGTCTAATTTGCAACTTATTTAAAAAATATATATTAAGAAGTACTGAAATTATTATTTTTTTACAGTTTCACGCTGTATATAGCGTATGGCAGGGACCAATCATGGTGCAAGGCATAAATAACCATGTGAAAAATCGCGTTTGGTTTTGGATAAAATATCACTCTTCACTCTAAAAACTTTAATATTTAAAATCCATAAAAAGTGGGCGACGGAAACACTAAGTTCCAAAGTTCTCTTTGCGTACCCTCCTGCAATGTAAGGTGTGTAGCGCGAACCTAAGCTTGATTTGAAGTACATTAATTTTTACGTTTTAAAATCTGTAGAGTGCTGATAATACGTCACCTGAGTTATGTTTTGTTAAATACTTCTCTTGAAAAAACTATTTTTTACCATCAGGCGCATCATATTAAAAGTTAAATACAAAAGCTGATAGTACACTGACTTACAAATATATATCTAATTTAGAAACCATATAAAAACCTCAACAAAGCGGGATTTGATTTCGCGCCCCTCTTGTTAACCATCCAAGCACTCTGATCACTAAGCCATACGTTCTCAAAATATATATCTAAACATAGCGAGATTTGAAGCCGCTCCCCTTAAAACTCATCCAAGCGCTTAAACCACTAAGCAATATGTCCTGTCCATAAAACTTTAAAATCTTATACATAGTAATTCTTATACACATGGTACAATTTTATTTATAGCCAACTTCACGCTGTATCCTGCACATGGCAGGGTATGCAGAGGGAACCCGGGAACCTAGTGTTAAGACACTCCGTTCCACTTCCGTCCCCCACTTTCCTCCGTATTTGAGGCATTGCGTGTTGAGTGGCGGAACTCAACCAGGCGTTTGGCCTTGTACCAACTTATTTATGAAGTTTAGCATCTCTGTAGAAAGATTTTCACAAATTTTCGCTTCCCAGGCATAATTTAGAATTATCATTGGACAAGAGAGAATATTTTTTTTTAAATATGTGTACTACTTTCTAGAATTGTTAATACACACTTAGGAAACTAAAATACTTATTTAAAATACATGTATCCGCGCCTTGGATACCGTCCAAGCGCTCCGATCACTAAGAAATACGTCCCAATAATTCAATAGTGTTCTCTTCTACTAAATGAGGATCAATATATTAAAAATAAATTCAAATTCTAATATTTTATTCAAAATAAGACTCTGATCTGGCGAGACGAATACGGCAGATGTCTATTGTCAGTAATTGCTGCCAAAGGTAGCTGCTAGCCCATTTGCTTTTACTGGACTATGCATAAACTTGTTATCTGAATTACTTTAACAAATTGGAGCACGTTCAAAATTTCATTATTACATTAATCTTTCGAAATATCCAAAAAAATCATCTCTATCAGCATCGCTCGACACACATCGGCTTCCTATCAAAGAACATCGAAATGTTGATACTTTGACTTTCCTCTATTATATCCTCTCCCACTATGAAACTCAAACTTACGTCAAGCAAGGTGCAAGGTGACGTACTGTGCGGTTGGAAAATTCGGCGGCAGGTATCAAGTCAAACAGTTCTCCAGAACACTCCCCGTGATAAATGCGGTAGAGAACGCACAGGGAGGATACGTCTCTACGCAAAGCCAAAGTATCAAGCCCCACACAGATCACTGGGTTCCCAACGATTCGAACGGCTCTACGTTGTATGCGATCAAATGGTTCAAGCTGATACTGGGGTGCACCAGCCCAAAGGTGAGAACAGTATTCCATATGAGGCCGCACCTGGGCCCTATACAGGGCTAAACGGTGTTTTGGCGTGAAGTACTGTCTCGCTCTGCTGATGACCCCCAGTTTCTTCGAGGCCAACTTGGCCTTGCTTTCCAGATGATCGCGATACTGGCAGTCGTTCGAAAAGCTGAGGCCCAATATACTGATACAGGGCGCGGCTTTAAGGGGAGTAATCTCGAAAACTAGTGATACGACAAATGGGGATTTTTTAGCGGTTAACGCGCAGACTTGTGTCTTCTGGGGGTTGAAGTGAACAAGGTTCTTTTCACCCCATGCGGAAACATTCTCGAGGGATGCCTCAACGCAGGACACAAGTTGATTTCGGCACTGGTCGACGTATTCAACGTCGTCGTCGTATCTGTATTTAAATATAGAGTAAAAAATTACTTAGCTTATACAGTGTATTTTATCTTCCTATGTTTTTGTCATAGCTATATATAATGTATATATTTTTCTACTCTGATTGTATATTGTATGATTTCTGTTATTTTAATTATTTCTAAGATTTATATAGTTATATATTGATTCTTTTGTTGCCGCACCGAAACCGCTAATTCTAGACTGATACTTATGGATAGAATAGTCTGGTAGAGTTCACTCTTAGTGATAAGGTCAGCTTTTCTTTTTCTTTTTGTTTTTTTTTTGTTCGGAACAACATTTTTAAACTTTGTAATCGGAGGACCGAGCTATTTTATTTAAAAAAAAATTGATTAAAAATGAGTATGACCTGAAGTTCCTCTTTCTTCTTGTGAATACAATTCCTATATCGTTAATATACTCGTATCTGACTTATAGAAAAAGACATAAACTTAAAACCATTTTTTTAGTTTTAATTTTTAAGCGAATGGGGCTAATAGCTATTAAAAAAGCTTTTTTTCAAAAAAAACATTTACTCCGGGTATTCAGAGACTAAGTTAAATGATAAATTTATTTTCAAAACTTTGCATTTTCTCAAAGGATTTTTTTAAAAATCAGATTTTTATATTTTATTCACATTTTATGTGCAAAAACACAAGCGTCCGACTGTAAACGCAATAGACTGTGAGTTCGATCTCCACTTGAGAAAATAGTTAATATTTTAATTTATTCACTATAACAACAATGAAAACGCGGCGTTGGGTTCCGCCACTCAACACGCTATGCCTCAATTTTGGCAAAAAGAAAATGGAACAAAATATCTTAAAGCACACAAAACTTCACAAATTTTTCTCTACCTACCCCGTCATCGACTCAAGATCAATAGAGAAAATATTGAATATTTAATTTTTTTCGTGTTTATATTTAGTACGTTAGCGTTAGCGTCACGAGGGACTTATATATATATTAAGCTTTTTTTAATATTTTTTATTATATGAACACCATTCTGAAAAAGTTTGATTATAGTTTACAATATCTTATTATATTAACTTTTCCGTTTCTTAGATTAAGAAATTATATTAAATATTCGACATACTTAAATTTAAATCATTTATTATACTTTAAATTAAATTAAAAGTAAGCCCCCTATTGTACTATTAAAAATGTATACTTCTAAAATTTTATTTCTGAATTCTAAAAAATTAATTGTGATATAGATTTGAATAAACCACATAATTTCATTTGGAATCGTGATCCTTTAAATGTTATTAATGTTTTTATATAATCTAAAATAATATAAAAATTGAACAAAGCAGGTAGCATAGCTTAGAGCTTACATAGTTTTCAGGCACAGCATTTATTCCTGAAAACCATACAAGCTCATTAAGAAATACTTTCATATGAGATTACATCGAAAATACCCATGAAACGCTCATGGCATTGAAGGCAGTGGAAACTTAGCAATCTAGTGTTAAGATTTCTGTCCCCATTAAAATTATAAATTAAAGATTTTTGTCCCCATTAAAATATTCCAACAAACTTCATACACTTTCTATAAAAAAAAAAAACGATTTTTCTTATTCTAAAATGTGACACATTTGTTTCATATAGGTAATCCATCGATTTTATATTTACTTTGAAAAATATCATACATTAAAATTAATAATAATCAGTAACGAACATATCTTTCCCTTCATATTTACGCATTTCTCATATCATATAACATATGTAAACATAAACACAACATAATGTTTTTGACTTAGGCCCCATATCCTTCTTTCTATACTAACAATATTTCTTTACCAATATTATTGTATATATTAAACAAACACATGGACATGCAGAATAGGTATAAGTTACATACTTACTTACTTAGCTTCACGCTGTATCCCGCACGAGGCAGGGTAGGCAGAAGGACCCGTGAACCTAGTGTTAAGACACTCCGTTCCACTTCCGTTACCCACTTTCCGCCGAATTTGAAGCATTGCGTGATGAGTGGCGGAACTCAACGCCGCGCTTTGCCTTATTACCAGAGCGAAGAAATGAAACATTAAATATTTAAATTGAAAATATTAAATATTTCATCTCCTCGACTGGGGATCAATCCCAGAACCTGTCGGTTACAGTCACACGCTTGTGCCGCTGCGCCACGACAGGCCTCAGGTATAAGTTATTATCGAATAAGAGGGTATTCGGGAATAAGAAAGTCTGGCTAAAACGAAGTTACCTTATTACGTTGTCTTTTACGTGTAGATAACATTTTAAAGATTTCCTCGACATCCCAGTATTGTTTTATCATCAAATCTTATGTTGGTGGTATACAGGCCAATGGCTAAAAGTACATTCATTGTATTATGCCAAAAAGTTTTTTTATTGATTTACAAATCCCGGACAAAACAGATGAGCATACTTAAAAAAAACATTTTAGCTTTGACGCAAAAAATCACCTCTGCTTCTAACCTTCCGGAACTCAATTCAATAAAAAAATATAATTGTCGAATGAAGAATTTCCTTAATTAAAAATACTGTAATGAACTTGATTAAATTAAAAAATATGCAGAATAGGTATAGGTTCTTATCGAATAACCTTCTTACGTTGTTTATGAAAAAAAATGTAGCATTGTCTATTAAAAACGAAAAAATATAAAAAAATATACAAACTTTTAATCTATTTTTCTATAAAGGTAACTTCATGGTAATTTCTTTTAACTAGCCTTTTTAATTTGCAAAAAAATGGGACTATATCTTTATTTATGGTAATAACGCATTCTTGTATATAATCTGCATCATTGTTAATACAAAATGGCCGATTGCATACTTTTATAATAAAATAAAGTGCCAGAAACAATACTTTTATACATTATAAAAAATCTTTAAAGAATATGATTATAAGATTAAATTTCTTATAATATTTTTTTCATATTTTAATAGGCAGATAAAGTTCCATATAAAATACGAGAGATGCGTAATACAAACTATATACATATATATAACTTAATAATTTTCTAACTTATATCTATAAATATTATAAGGCTAAGGTCTAAAATCATATGTTTTTTCATCACGCTGCTACATCTGTTTGTCTGTTTGTGTGTAACTTCATAGGTTCTTCGTTTACTTTATTTTTACTATCGCTGCCTATTACTGCCTTCCACAATTGTACCGCTGGCATTTCTATGATAAGGTATATTGGTATTGCTATTAAGTACGATATGACTATTGCGAGAACTAGTATGGATATCTGTAAAAATAAAAAAATATTATAACATTTTACTACGCTATTGTAACTAAAAATATTATGATTTATTTTACATATTGTAAATATATGGCAGGTTGCAGCTGTAAGCACAGGTTCGATGCTCATTCGAGAATATGAAATATTTAATATTTTCATTTCCTCGCTCTGATAACGAGGCAAAGCACAGCGTTAACATCCGCCACTCAACACGTAGTGCCTACAAAATCAGGTGGAAAGTGGGAAACAGAATTGTATTAATGAGAACAGAGTGTCTGTACACTATGTTCCCAGGTAGCTTCTGCCTACCCTGCTAAGAGTAAGCAGCTCAAAGCTAAAAAACAAGGCATTCTGTTCATGCTAATGCTCAACGAAATTAATAATGTTTGTTATGAAATGTTTCATATTTTCAATTTAAATATATTTTCATTTCTTCGCTCTGGTACAAGGCAAAACGCGGCGTTGAATTCCGCCACTCAACACGCAATGCCTCAAATTCGGCGGAGAGTGGGGAACGGAAGTGGAACGGAGTGTCTTAACACTAGGTTTCCAAGTTCCCTCTGCCTACCCTGCCATGTGCGGGATACAGCGTGAAGCCGACTGAGTAAATTGTGGTAATTACCATAGAATAAACAGAAACGTGTCCAATATGAGTGTTACTAGCGACCGTCAAACGCATTAGTATGAAATGCACTATAAACACTGAGTACGATAGACGTCCGAGCACGTGGAAGCCGCGCCATAGTAATGCGTCTTTCAGGATTGCTGAAAAAGAAGTTGAAGTTATTATTATATTTGAAGAATATAAGCATGTGCCTCTCAACGAGAGAGGCTGTACGTTCGAAAGAAAATACTAAATTTGAATTTAAATCGTATAAAAGTTTTGAACGTAGCAGAATTTGAACTCATGCCTCTTGGATACCGTCCAAGCGCTCTGACCAACTGCGCCATAGGTTCTTATCATGCTTCATCGGAATACTTTTATTACAACTTATTTATGTTGTTAGCACCTGTATGGAGATATTTATTTTTGAATTTTACAAATTTTCGCTACACAAAGGGAATTCGTGATTCCTAATAACATAAATAAGTTGTAACAAACGTATAAGAATTTCGACATTTCGACGTAGCTTGATAAGAACCTATCGCTTAGTTGATCAGAGCGCTAAGACGGTTTACAAGAGGCGCGGGTTCAAATCCCACGGTGAAATGATTATACGCTTTTGAAATTAAATTTAATATTTTCTTTCCTAAGTGTGGAATAATACTTTAAAGAATTGGTAAAAATTCCTTCTACCTATCCTGCCATGTGCCAAATATATAATGATAATAAAATTGTATACTTACATTTACAATTACTGACACATCCGAGTAAGAAGATATTGAAAGACAGCGCTACAAGGAACCTGTCTAACGAACAGTACAAAATGTTGAAAATCTGAGGTGGCTTCTTCTCAGCGAGGAAAGCTACCCCTAATATTGTCACTATTCCACCGACAAGGAGAGACAAGTGAAACAGTACGTTGAACCACTGCAAGTTAAAAAAAAATTTTGTTATAATATTTTTTTGTATAATTCTTAGAGTTTAGCTTCACGCTGTGACCTTCAAAGAGTAGACAGAGGGAACTTTGAAAACGGAACTCAACGCCGCGCTTTGCCTTATTACCAGAGCGAAGAAATGAAACATTAAATATTTAAATTGAAAATACTAAATATTTCATATGGAAACTTAATAATAGTGTCTGCCGCTCAACACGAAATTTATCAAGTTTGGTACATTTCGTGTTGAGCGGTAGAACTCAACGCCGTTTTTTGTCTTGTTACTAAAGTGAAGAAATGAAACTAATAAATATTTCATTTTCTCCAGAGGGGATCGAACCGACACCCTGTCGTATTTGCAAAGTACACTTGTGGTCTTGCGCCAAGTTAGGTCAGGTTTTTGTATAACTATATTTGTCAGTCGTTGCAGGTGACTTTTTTAATGTATACTATATAAGTTTGTCTGTATATATTTTTTTTTATTTTTTACGCCCGAAGCAATTATATGATAATGTAAAATGGACATGTCTTTTTAAGTGTCTGGCTCCGAAATGGAAAAATCGATTTGGGTGCAGTTTTCGTAATTTGAAAGCAATATTCTTTGCAAAGTTAAGTTTTATTAAAATCTGATTAGCAGTTTAAGGATAATTAGCGTTTTGCCATGATATGGCAGTGATGTTTTGGGTCAGGGATTTTTTGATATTATAAATTTTAGTATGATAGAATAGTTATTTAATAAGTAATATAAAGAATTATTTATTTCATAATTTATCATAGAACATGGGATATTAAATACATGAAGAAGATCATCATCATTATACCTCTGCAAAAATATCTAGCAATTTCCGTTCTAAGCTGGAAGACCTTGTATATTTATTTTTCGACACTTAGCAGGGTATACGGAAATAATTTAGGAACCTAGTGGTAAGCCACTCCGCTCCATTTCCCACTTTCCGCATTATTTGAGGCATTGTATGTTGATTCGGGGAACTAAACGCCACGCTTTGCCTTGCCTCCAGAGCGAAGAAATGAAACAATAAATACTTAATTTGAAAATAACGAATATTTTATTTTTTACTCGAATGAGGATCGAACCCACAACTTATCGTATTCACCTTTTCTTTTCACCACAGGCCTCAAATCTTGACTATTTTTAAGTCTTATATGCCTTAAAACTAGGTACATTTTAAATTTACCTTCACTTCGCTTAGTTTTATTCCCTTAGTCTGGTTATGGTAATAAATGAATGCTGACCCAAGCCCCATGAAGTATCCAGATAGATTCATCCAAACCGGTAGATACAGATCCTGTACTACTAAAGACTGGTCGAAGTTGTTGCTTACAACTCTGAAAAAACGTTCTGTTTTTATAATAATTATGCCATTTTATTTTAGGGTAAATAAGTTATTGTTGTTCTGGCAATCATTTTTTGCTTCATTCTGCAAAAAGCTAGGAATACATAGGGAACCTAGGAACCTGGTAATAAGAAGATTTTCCCATTAAAACATCTCCCTTCCTCACTTTTTGCCGAACTCCGGAGGCTTGGCGTGTAGAGTGTTGGAACTCAACGACGCACTTTGACTTGTTATCAGAAAGAGGAAATCCAAATATTAGACAACATATTTCCTCGAAAGAGAATCAAAACTCACAACCTCTTGCGTTTAGATCGGACACCTATACTTTTACCACAAGAGCTTTTAATAATATCTTAACTCTAAGGTATAAGCGGCAGCCAGCTATAAGCGGGCTATAGCGTGATGCTGAAAAAAATTGTTTTCAAAAATATTAATTAGTAATCATTGTTTTGGCGTTAAGTTTCGCTACTCAAAACACAATGCCTTCAGAATTCGGCTGTAAGTGGGTAAGGGAGTGAGGAGTGTCTTAACTTTAGGTTTCCAAACTCCTTCTGCGTAAATGTAAAGCAAAAAAATCAGATTCCATACGTACTCGGGTGACTGAGCAGTTATAATAGGCGTTAGATTGAAGATGTAGGTAATTAATCCAGTCGACATGATGGATCCAAAAAGAATAACAGCAAGAACCGGTTTTACGGTGCGTCTCCATTTGATAAAGATGATCAGTAGTAACATGCCCAGGATGTGGAGTTGCATATCGGCGGCCAAGTACCTGAAATGTTGTTTTATTTGTATGAAATATATATAGCATGACTGTTTATTTTATCTAAATTAGATTAGATTAGGAAACTAGTGTTCAGACTCTACGTTTAATAATATTCGTCCATAGCGGAGTATACAGCGGTATTCAGCACTGCGTCGAGCAGCATTGATGAACCGTAAACTTGATTAACTGTAAACACAATAGACTGTGAGGTTCGATCCCGCCTCCGTGAACCAAAATATTCGATGTCATTATTTCTACCTATTTAGCTTATCTCGGAAACTGACAGGTTGTGGATTCGATCCCCACTCGAGGAAGTGAAATATTTAATATTTTCGATTTCAATATTTAATGTTTTCATTTCTTCGCTATAATAAAAAGCAAAACGCGGCGTTGAATTCCGCCACTCAACACGCAATGCCTCAAATTCAGTGGAAAGTGGGGAACGGAAGTGGAACGGAGTGTCTTAACACTAGGTTCCCTGCAGCCTATTTAACCTGCATATACAAAGCAATATCAAGTGCGGCTGTCTTAATAAAACTCGAAAACACTAGCATTTTCAATCTGTTTACTCACCAAGTATGACCCATACAGAATTTACCAAGCGGTAAGTAATTATGTATGTAAGCTACGTGATGGTACCACCGATACGTGCAGTCTTCACTTTCGCGTTGAATCAAGAGCATCCATAAAGGGCCGGAACCGAGGCGAGGGTACCATGTCATTGTGAACCATAAGGCGAATACTGCTACTGGGGTTATTCTGGTAAAAAAAAATCAATAGATATTTTTAATTTGAATAAGTCTTTACAAGTATGTACATTTTTCAGCTTTTCGCTTTATCACTGCCGGTTTAGCCAAAACGAACCAAGCCAAGTCTAACGTTACGGTCTCTACATCATTACATTACTTTCTAAGGTCTTCACCTGCCTCTTTAACTAATAACGTTTCTATTTTAAACTCCTTTTTTACATGATCATCGAAACCATTAAAAGTACAGAAATTAAAATCTTGCAGCTAAGGATTGTAACTTTACTCAGAGTACAATCTTTAATTCAAAAGAAATAAAACAATTACCTAATAAATCGATTAACGATACCCAACAAGCATTTCCCAAAAGTGAACGAATTCTTCTCAGCGTAGATCAAAGTGAAGTAAGTAGTGAGAAAACCGGTGATAGAGAAGAACACTTGCATCCACAGTGGAGTGTTGAAACCAGTTTTACCGCTGATGGTGTCGAACATCTGAAAATAATAAATTTACGCTATAGTATATTATATACTACTTATATTAGATACATTTTTTTTTATTTTACTATCATTCTTGATCCATTTTTATATGAAAACTTAATTTATGTACTTATTATCTATATTAATGGTCAAGCTTGTTTAGTTGCTAACTAATCTGAAAAACTATCATGTTCAACAATTATTTACAACAATTTTGTTCAATATTTAAAATTTTCATTACTTCGCTCTGGTAACAAGGCAAAGCGCGGCGTTGAATTCCACCACTCAACACGCAATGAAAATGGACCATACCTTTACCCTTTTTCAAATTTGAAGAGTGTGTGTTTTTATTTTTTGATTGGAAAAGGAAATTTGTTTATTCTACAGACATTTGGCCTGCATTATATTTAGAAAAAATAAAATTTAACATATGCTAATTTATGAAAAAACTTACATGCTCAACGAACTCAGGGTTGTCTATATATGAATAAACATAAACAATAGTCACATGCGTCATTACCACCCCTATAGTACCTATGAATCTGAAAAATATATTTATAAAATAATATACAATCAATTAACTTAGAATGTTAATGAAAGCTATTTATTTAACATAACTAGTAAAATAAATGATTAATTTAGAGTACGTTTTCCTTATATATTGTACGCCTTACCTAATGCCTTCGAAGCAACCAAGATCACTTAAGCGGTCTCCTTTTGAATGTGATCTTATATGTGACAACAATTGCCAGTTCCTTTTTAAAGAGAATGCAAGTATATATTTATTATCTGTAAAAAGAAAAATATATATATTTTAAGGAATTCGTTGATTTTAGCAATTTATTCATTAAGTTGTAGATTCTAGTATTGTGCTTGCCTCATTAAATATTACCATTATTGCGAATAAAAAAACATATGCAAACATTATAAAAGACCTAAGTACCTATGTGATATATCTATAGAGGCCTGTCGTGGCGCAGCGGCACAAGAGTGTGACAGTAACCGACAGGTTCTGGGTTCGATCCCCAGTCGAGGAAATGAAATATTGAATATTTTCAATTTAAAATATTTAATTGTACATATTTCTCATATTCTAAATGGTGTGTGTCTCAAAATAAAATAAATAAAATTCTGAGGACAAAATAGGCTGATCCTGGCTGAACTCCATATTGAGATCCAAAAACAGTACACTCTTGGCGGAGCTTCATATCGATCATGTACTCGAAGAGCTTCATGATATGACTCATATCTTAAAGCTATATATATATATAATATAATAGACATGAATATCTAATAATATATACCTTGAAATAGTCCACATCGAGGTCCTAGTAGGTGCAACACAGTAGCCACAATAGAAATCGCAATCAAACTAAGGTAGACTATAGCGAAAATTTTTGCGGAACTACTTAGTTTTTCTACTTCTGGTGAGCTGCAGAAACGGATTGATAACACGTCAGCCTGGAAAATTAAAGGCAAATATTATATGATATTTCTTATAGACTGTTTGAACAGAACGGAGTATCTTAATACTAGGTTCCTAAGGTCCCTCTGCCTACCCTATGAGGAGGATAAACGGAGCATAACTTGGGACCCTAGTGTTTATACGCTCCGTTTCGACCCTCACTTCCTGTTGAAATTAACAACTCGCTTTGCCTTATCAGAGTGAAGAAGTTAAAATATTAAATATTTAATTTCCTCGGCCTCTTCTTTTTCTAGTTATGTAAATTTAATTTTTGTCCATCTCGAATCATCCATAGATAGCATAGTTTTAGTGAACCTGCACCCACCTCCAAGCCATATTCCACTAAACTCTCATTAATACATTTCTCTGCAGCATCGTGGTACGTCTCCGGACCTTGAGCTCCACACTTCGTCATGCACACTCCTCGATGCACCAAAGTACGATTAAAATGCTTCTGCGTTTGCGAAGAATATACCTGTGAAAAAGATTGAAATTATATATTTAAAACAATTTATAATTGCTTACAGTCTTTTTTAAGCTTTACGCTGTGCCCAATCTTGCATCGCAGGGTAGGCAGAGGGAACTTGGGAACCTAGTGTTAAGACACTCAATTCCTTTTCCTACTTTCCGCCGAATTTGAGGCATTACTTGTTGAGTACAGGAACTCAACCAACGCCGCCTTGTTACCCGTTGTTTACAGTTCCTTGACTTTTCTAATATTATAAAGTGGAAAAATTTATCGAGTTTCGAGGTCTATATCAGGGGCACAAACGAGCTTTGATTAACGTAACGTGACAACTCAATGAAATCAAATATTATATATTTTCTTGCTGTGGTTTCTTTCTCCATTTAATACGTAATACCTCGAAAATTCAGTCAAGTATGGAATGGAAGTATCTTAATGGAACAAAGTATCTAATTACTGAGTATATGCGATATAAAACGTGAACCCTAAAAAAGAGTTTATTTATTTGAACGTGCTGAAATCACTAACTAATAATTTGGATTATGTTTTTTTGTGATAAGCTATACATTTGTTAAGGAAATGTACAAGCTATATATAATTAGTGGGGAACGTAACGGAGTGTCTTAACATTAGGTTCCCAAGTTCCCTCTGCCTACCCTGCCATTTGCGAGGTACAGCGTAAGGCTGTATAGAACAGAATACATATCATTACGTTAAACATTTTGAAATAACTCACTGTAACTGTGATCTAAATTACCTTGCATACTAAGGATAAATCACGAGCAAAGCCACGAATGGAAGCTTTAATATGTATTTTTAGCATTTCATGGATTAACCGTGCTGACGCCGGGTCCGTAGTGTGACACTGAGAGTAACACTGGGTATCCCGGGACTTGTGATTCCGGGTGTACGTTTAAGTGGCCACTTTGCGACGTCCCTCAACACACACCTTGATTACTCGTGTTACTTTCTCAGCCTAGCCAAATCATTTTTACTATGTTTTAAAGTGTTATTCCACACTTAGGACACCAAACCCGCGCCTCTGGAACGGTATTCCAGAGGCGCGGGTTCAAATCCTGCTTTGTTCAAAATTTTTATACGCTTTTTAAATTTTAGCCAAATCATGTTGGAAAATGAGCAACAAATATAAAATAAGCAATAAATACATTATTTTGGCTTTAAATGTTTCTGAAGGTCAATTTTGCAATTCAACAATTTTTACTTTAATTTTTATTTCATAATATGATAAAATTACTAAACTATTATCACTTACTTACTTAATTACGTATTCGGTCAAAATTGTTTTGATTTTTTAGAGTGATTTTAACAAAATCACGAGTTCAAATTCCTAATATAGAAAATATCGTAATGGAACAATTGGTTTAAAGCAAGCAACAAAAGCTAATAAATCTATACTTATAATAAATCTATAACTGATAGTGATCTGTAATAATATAGTATACTATAATATAATTGTATCATGAAATTGTTAATGGTGATAAAAAAATAAAGTTTTAACGTTTAAACGTTAAAGATCGTTCAAAGTGAAGCAGGTTAAGTAGAAAGGCAGACCCTGGCACAGCACACCTGGATTAATGCTAGGAAGAAAAAAGAAGAAAAAAAAATGATAGAAGAAAAAAAGATGAAGAATGTATACTTAAAGCAGGCGAAGCCGCGCGCGCCCGGTTGTATTAGTTATATTAAGAATATGTAATATTTCATATGCTATTTAAGCTAAGATGCCGTCGTTTTTACATGTTTAGAGGATATTTACATAATTAATTATATTCGTAACCCTGAAATGACTTGGTAAGTAAACATTTGAATTTAAATTATGTACCTACTAGACTGACTTGTGCCCTGTCGTCGCGCAGCGGCACAAGCGTGTGACTGTAATCGACAGGTTGTGGGTTCGATCTACATTCGAGGAAATAAAATATTTAGTATTTTCTATTTAAATATTTAATGTTTTCATTTTTTCGCTTGGTTACAAGGCAAAACGCGGCGGATTAAATGCTGTTGGTACTCACTCAAAAAGCTAACTTTGTTATATATTTACTTTAATTAATTTTGAAACGAGCAACTGTTGAGTTTGTTGCCGGCTCTTCACAGCAGACCCGCCTTCCGAGCCGCTGATAGCTTTCTGTAGGACTGACACTACACACATGTCTATGTAACTTGACAATTCAAAAGTACTTATAATGGCCTAACTGAATAAAGAATATTTTGATTTTGATTCGATTGAAAAATTGCGTGTTAAAAAGTGTAATTAAATTAGTAAGTAAGTTAAATTTCTCTAGTTACATGCGGAAAGGAATAAAAATGACACATTTCCCCAAGTGTAAATTGAACCTGTGACAGTTACGGTTACAGTTACAGAGTCACATTTTGTGCCATTGAACTACAACGGACTAATAGTTAAGTAAAAATCATTCTTTATACCTAATTAGTTCTAAATAAAAAATATGTAGACAAAATATATAAAAATTTAGAATTAATTTTAGCCTTCATCGACAATTGAATACAACAACAATTTTAAAATTAAACATTGCTTTAGTTTAAGAAAGATATAAAAACAATTTTAAGTTAATTTCAAAGTTTATGATTTAATTTTTTCCTTTCTATTCTTACGCTTGAGAAAACCTGTTCATCTTGTCAGGCGCTATCAAAGTTTGTGCCGCATAATAAACTTATTAAATAGTTAGTTAAAAAACTTTTGGTGTTTAGCAGAATAAGCTGAGGGAATCCAATGTAATAATACACTGGGTTCCCTTAGTTCCCCAAACACAACCCAATTTTAATTAAAAAATGCAGGATAGTCACTACCCTGCATGAAATGACCTCAATTAAATACATTTTTATCATTCAAATATTCTTGGACAGTGTAGTACGCTTTCTTAATTAACATTACTTTAACATTTACTTTAAACTTCTCCAGTGGCAAATTCAAAATACACTGCGGTATACAATTATAGATACGTATACTCAGACCCATAAATGACTTATTTACTTTTTGGAGGCGATAACTAGGCGTCACAAGTTTGTCCTTGTTTCTCGTCCTTATCGTGTGTCTGTCGCTGTGTTTGCTATAGCACTGAATATGATGACGGACAAACAAAATATTGTAAAAAATATATTGAGAAGCAACCGTAAGAATATCTGTATCCTTAAAAACATCTCGCAGAGAATCTCGAGCTTTAAGATTATAAATAGATCTTACGGCTCTTTTTTGCAGTATAAATATTGAATTTATATCGGCGGCACTGCTCCATAGTCTTTCTTATTCCCATAAGAAAGAGTGTGACTGTAACTGATAGGTTCTGGGTTCGATCCCCAGTCGAGGAAATGAAATATTTAGTATTTTCAATTTAAATATTTAATGTTTCAATTCTTCGCTCTGGTAATAAGGCAATAAGGCCTCGAATTCGGTGGAAAGTGGGGAACGGAAGTGGAACGGAGTGTCTTTACACTAGGTTCCCGGGTTCCCTCTGCCTCGTGCGGGATACAGCGTGAAGCTAAGTAAGTAAGCGGATATTATTCAATAAAGTAAAATATATAAAAAATCTAAATCATACAACATATCCATATTGGCGAAATAAAAATTATTTTATTTCCACTTTTTTAATAAAAAAAAATATCGTTTATTTCTTTTTTTGCCATTTTAAAATTCCAATACAACATAAACCATAAATAAATATATTTCATTTCAACAAATGTAAATATTTATATGTACAATAAAAATGTTTTATCTTTTACTTTCATTATCTGTGAATAATTTTATATGCTGACAACATTAAATCCAACAATAACACTAACCTAAATTGAACTATACTAGAATAAAAGCGTGATAAAACAATTTTGGTATTTTTTCCTCAATCTTAAAAATAACTGGTTATTTACTCAATGAAAAACAATAAACAAATATATTTTATGCCTTATATTTACCTTTAAAATGAATATTATATGCTGACAACATTATTATCAACAATATTACTCAGCTTCACGCTGTATCCCGCATACGACAGGCTAGACAGAGGTAATTTGGGAACCTAGTTAAGACACTCCGTTCTATTTCCGTTCCCCACTTTCCGCCAAATTTGAGGCATTGTGTGCTAAGTGGCGAAACTCAACGCCGTACTTTGCCTTGTTACCAAAGCGAAGAAATGAAAACATTAAATATTTAATATAAAAATATTAAATATTTCATTCCCACACGCTTGTGCCGCTGCGCCACGACACTCAAACACGAACAATTAAATCATTAAATTTTATTTCTTCCTCGATCTTTTAATAAATATTATATTAAAAAGCGACCTATAATAAAACGTAAATGAACAACACTATAAAAATCTACTCCGTTCTCGTTAACATGCGGTCGACCTTAACCCAGTAAGTTCAAATACCTCAAAACACTTCAATAGTGGATATAACATTTAATGGGTTGCGTTTTTTTTCTTTAATTTATTTATTTACTTTTAGACCTATTAATTGCGCTTGGAACCTAGCGGTATTAAATACGTAGATATTATCTGTTCCACTATATACACTCGGTTACAAAAAGGGTACAGCCCTTTTTTTTTATTATAAGGCAAAGCGCAGCGTTGAGTTCCGCCACACAACACGCAATGCCTCGGCGGCAATTCGGCGGAAAGTGGGGAACGGAGTGTCTAAACACTAGGGTCCCGGGTTCCCTCTGCTTACCCTGCCATGTGCGGGATACAGCGTGAAGAAAAGAGTAATAATAATATCATTTTTTATTACAATATTATTTATATACAAAATTAATATCATATAATAAAAAAAATAATATTATTTTTATCTTTAAATTATCTTTTACTTAGGACTAAGGTGTATTGTAAACGAGGTTAACTAACTAACGAGGAACTCGGGAACCTAGTGTTAAGACAATCTGTTCCACAAAATTTTTGAGACCTTATGTGTCCTTGTGTGAGTGACGTAACTTAACACTGCCTATTATCGGATAATGACGCATTAAAACATTGAATAATTCCTACATTTTGGCAACCATCCCTCTACATTTCGTTTGTTTATTTCTATCGGCTAGTAAATAAAAAAATGGTATTTTTTTTTAATTTAGCTGAAATTTAAGTTTTCAATGTATTTAGTTAACAAAATTATGCAATTCAGGCCGACGAAGCCGCGAGCGGATCACTACTGCATTATATAATTTACCTTTAAAAAGTCCAATAATGGGGATGGTCCTGGCGCCACCAGCACCGCGTCCACCAGACAATAGACATCTTTGGGCCGCTGACATTGGGACCACTCGTCTAAATGGTAAAGTGGGGGTAGATCGACAAACGATATTGTTCCTGCGGACAATTCAATACAAAAATTACATTTTGCTTAATTATTCGATGAAAAACAGAAAAAAAAAACATGCAAATTATGAATAGTAAATTATTATTAATAGTTGTCAGAAACTGGCAGTAGTAGTTTGAGGCTCAGTGCCACAGGCGTGTGACTTCGTTCCCCACTTTCAGCCGAATTTGAGGCATTGCGTGTTCTGTGGCGGAAGACGCCGCCTTTTTTCGTTTTACCAGAGCGAAAAAATGAGGACATTAAATATTTAAATTGAAAACATTAAATATTTCAGTTCTTCGATTGAGAATCAAACCCACAACCTGTTGGTTACAGTCACACCCTTGTGCCGCTGCGCCTCAACTGACCTAACATATGTCGTTATAAATCGAGAATGGGGAACGAAAGCCTCCTAAGAAAAACTTAATTAACACTAGGTTCCCAGGTTCCCTTTATCTACCCTACCATATGCAAGATACAGCGTAAAGCTGAAATAAAAAGTTAAGTAAGTAAGTTAAAATATTTGTAAACTATTACATCACAACTATGTCAATGTTAAAATGTGAGTATGGTAATTGAAATGATAGCAAGTCATATTTATTATCGCGTCCATTTTTTTCCGTTTACCTATGCATATATAATTAACGTACTTGACTATTTATTTATATATTAACTTGTAGAGGCCTATCGTCGCATAAGCATGAGAAAGTAAAAACAATAAGTGTGGGTTCGATCCCCACTCGAGGAAATGAAATTTTTAATATTTTCAATTTAAAAAAAACATATTTTCATTTTCTAGTTTTAGGAAAAATACAAAGCGTGGCATGAGTTCCTTTAATGAACTTTCGTCTCAAAACTAGGTTCCCAAGTTCCCTCTACATATCCTACCTTTACAGTGTGAAGCTAAAAAATAAAAAAGGCCTATCGTGGCGCAGCGGCACAAGCGTGTGACTGTAACCGACAGGTTGTGGTTGCGATCCCCACTCGAGAAAATTAAATATTTCATATTTTCAATTTAAATATTTATTTCTTCGCTCTGGTACAAGGCAAAATGCGGCGTTGAGTTCCGCCACTCAACACGCAATACCTCAAATTCGGAGGAAAGTGGGGAACGGAAGTGGAACGGAGTGTCTTAACACTAGGTTCCTAAGTTCCCTCTGCCTACCCTGCCATGTGCGGAATACAGCGTGAAACTGAGTGAGTGAGTCAGCTAAAAAATAACAGTTTTATTGACATATATCAGTCTATTTCTGATAAGTGCTATTTCAAACGGTACCTCACAAGAAATGAAAAGTAGTTGAAAAAGAGGCCAAAAATTACATATTCTCGTAATATAAATCTACTTTGACCGCCCATACATTATTACCTAATACATAATTAGCTCGATATTTACTTAGACTTAAACTAATAAGCCAATTATTTCAAATATTTACAGAGATCTTTGAGTTTTTTAATTTGAATAAAAGTATGTACTTTACATTGGCACTACGTCTATGAGGCTTGGAGGGATAATAAATGATTAGTGAACGATTAGAATTAACTGTCGGGATCTATTTAAGGTTTACAAGGTGTGGTACAGTGGCACAAGCGTGTGACTGTAACCGATAGGTTGTGGGTTTGATTTCTTCGCTCTGGTGACAATCCAAAGCGGGGTATTAGTTGCTAAACGCGGCGTTGAGTTCCGCCGCTCAACTTGCAATGCCTCAAATTCGGCAGAAAGTAAGGCACGGAAGTGGAACGGAGTGTCTTAACACTAGGTTTCCAAGATCCCTCTGCCTACCCTGCCATGTGCGGGATACAGCGTGAAGCTGAGTGAGAGAGAGAGAGAGATGGGGATTTAATTGGTTGAAGAATAGGTCCCGGCTTAAAATTAAATCATGTAACGGCATAGATTATTATAGTTTCAATAATATGTTGTTGATTTTTCGTTACGCTGTATCCCGCATATAGCAGGGCAGACAGAGGGAACATGGGAACCTAGTGGTAAGATACTCCTTTCGCATTTAGTACTTCCGTTCCCCACTTTCAGCCGAATTTGTAGGATCTGCATGTTAGGGTACTCACTAATACCACGATTTGCTAACGGAAAATGATAATATTTAATATATCCTCGACTGGGGTTCGAACCCACAACTTGTTGTACACTTATTATTAAATTTAAACCTGTCGTGGCGAAGACGACAAGTTTAAATTTAACATATCATGCGCCAGCTTAATTGATTCATACAATAGAGTTCAACGCGTAAGGTCGACAAGCAATAAAATGGGTCAAAACATACTACCTTGTTATATGTTGTTTTGAGTAAAATAGAAAAAAAATATTTTTATAAAAGGAATTGATATCGCTTTAACCGACAGGTTCTGGGTTCGATGTCCAGTCGAGAAAATGAAATATTTAATATTTTCAAATTTAATATTTAATGTTTCATTTCTTCGCTCTGGTAATAAGGCAAAGCGCGGCGTTGAGTTCCGCCACTCAACACGCAATGCCTCAAATTCGGCGGAAGTGGGGAACAGAAGTGGAACGAAGTGTCTTAACACTAGGTTCCAGGGTTTCCTCTGCCTACCCGGCCTCGTGCGGGATACAGCGTGAAGCTGAAAAAAAATACCGCTTCACACTATTTCCCGAATGCAGACTAAGTAGTGTTGAGACACTCTGTTTCCCTTTTTTTCAAATTTTATTGCACCTGTATTTAAACCTTACCTAATATAAATTATTCTTTTAATGGTATTTTCTATCTTTAATTGTGTTTTTTAAATATTATATTTATATTGGGTATTCAAATATTGACATAAAATTTTCCGTTTTTTTTAGCTATTTCTTCAAAATTTTTTAGAAACTATTTTTTTACTTACGCACGTAGCAGAGTAGACAGAAGCAACTACATAAAGTTAGGACACTCCGTTTCCATTAAGCAGTTCTGTTGCCGTTTTTAGTTAAATTTAAGGCATTGCGTGTTGCGTAGCCGCGTAGCTTAACGCCGCGTTTTGCCTCGAGTGATGAAATTGATAATAATAAATATTACATTTTCGCAAGTAGGAATCAAAACCCACTACCTATATCACGTACAGTTGCATGATTGTGGTCCTGCGCCACGAAAGACCTTTAGAATTATAATATTATGTCACCGGACAATGCGTTAAGCCAAATCTGGATAACAATGTATGACGACATTTATTCAAACTTATGAACCTTATTTACGAGTTTTTAACACACGACACAAAAATAGAGGTGTTATAAGATTAACCTGTCTGTATGTCTGTGGCATTGTAATTGTGTCAGAGGGAACTTGGGAACCTAGTATTAAGACACTACGTCCCACTTCCGTTCCCCTATTTCCGCCGAATTTGAAGCATTGCGTGTTGAGCGAGCTTTTCTATGATAAGGTAATGATATTTTGGGGAACTCAACGTAACGTTGAGTTCTGCAGTTGATTTCTTCGCAATGATAATTTTCCTATGCCAATGTGCCACGACAGATCACATTTTTTTTATTAATTAAAAATATTAATAATCAATATTTTCTAATATTTCCTTAAAATAGCATTGAACATACAAACTAGATATAAATAAACATAGTATGTAACTACCAATACGTTCTTCAACACTCACATAAAACATATCGTAAAGTGCACAATAGTTTACGAACAAGAATTTAATATATCGATTCTGGTATTTCATTTTGTTTGACAAATCATTTTGAAATGTTGGTAAATATTCATTCATTTTTAATATTTTGAGAATACAAATACTATTCTACTTATTTTCTCAGCTTTAATCTGTTTCCCGCGCACGGCAGGGTAGGCAGAGGGAACTTGGGAACCTAGTGTTACGACACTCCGTTCCATTTCCGTTCCCCACTAAATATGGTAATCAATTCAATTGGAGACAAGATTATTTTACCATTGAAAGCATTTGCTTTCAGTCTTGAACATTAAAGAGTGTCTTAAATCTATGATGTTATACATTATGATTTTTTTTTTGTGTAAAGTAGTAAATTTATGTACGTCTTTTTTTAAGTTTTACGCTCCTGACAAAGTGCTTGACTGCTTTTAGCAGCTTTCTACCTTAAACTGCTAATCCAAACAAAGCTCGGTAGTACCGAGATAAAAAAGGCTTCATTTAAAAAAAAACATTCAATTGGTTCGTTTGTTATGCTATAGGCAGACAGAAATGTCCAGCTTTTATCACCCCTTCTTTGTCTCGGAAGTGAAAAACAAAACAAATATATTTTTACTATGTTTTAAAGTGTTATTCCACACTTAGGACAGAAAATACTAAACTTAAATTTAAAAAGCGTATAAAAATTTTGAACGAAGCAGGATTTGAACGGTTCCAGCGCTCTGACCACTAAGCCATTCGTTCTCACCGAGCTCCGTCGAAATTCTTATACGCTTGTTACAACTTATTTTTTTGTTGTTAGCATCTCTGTAGGGAGATTTTCACAAATTTCCGCTACCCAAAGACAACTCGTAAGAATTATCGTTTGGCAAGAGAGAATACTATTTACTTTAATATTTTTACTATGTTTTAAAGTGTTATTCCACACTTAGGACAGAAAATACTAAACTTAAATTTAAAAAGCGTATAAAAATTTTGAACGAAGCAGGATTTGAACCCGCGCCTCTGGAATACCGTTCCAGCGCTCTGACCACTAAGCCATTCGTTCTCACCGAGCTCCGTCGAAATTCTTATACGCTTGTTACAATTTATTTTTTAAATTTAAGTTTAGTATAAAACAAATATATTATTTAATTCGGAACATTCTATATAGAAAATCTCTAAAACGAAGGGAAAGTGGCCAACTACTAAATCCACATGGCCTACTTTACTAAAATAACAAATATACAAGTGCGAGAAAAACTCGCGTGATAAGAGTTCCGTATGTATAATGGCGCCTTTTTATTTTTTTTTATTTTTTTTCAGCTTCACGCTGTATCCCGGACTTGGCAGGGTAGGCAGAGGGAACGGAAGTGAAACCTAGTGTTATGACACTCCGTTCCACTTCCGTTCCCCACTTTCCGCCGAATTTGAGTGGCGGAACTCAACGCCGCGCTTTGCCTTATTACTAGGGCGAAGAAATGAAACATTAAATATTTAAATTGAAAATATTAAATTTTTATTGATTATTAGCGCCTTTTTATTGATTATTATTTATGATTTTTAATTAATTAATAATTATTTTGTGTATCATTTTCAAACTTCTAGTTTTGTTTCTTCAGAATAAATTAGCTGTGACAAACAGGGCGGATGTGAGTGATACTATTAAAAAAAAATAGCAAACCAAAGATATATGTAGTTTTTTTTTATGTTGCTATAAAAGTATCTTAAATAGTGTTATTTAATTAAGAAAAAAGGTTTATTTTATTAATTGGGAAACACAATACTTGATTACTTATAGACTTTCTCAATAAAATTAAGTCGCAACAAAAGGACCTCAGTGTTTAGTCCTAAAATTTTTAGATAACTATTAGCGATGCGAAAGTAAAAGTGTGTTGATGGAAACGAAAAGTTCTTCAGTAATAAAAGAAGAAGAAGCAGAATTATATATATATATATATATATATATATATATATATATATATATATATATATATATATATATATATATATATATATATATATATATATATATATATATATATATATATATATATATATATATATATATATATATATATATATATATATATATATATATATATATATATATATATATATATATATATATATATATATATATATATACCGTATGAAAGTACCGTAAAAAAATCACTTTAAATACATATATGACATATTATTTTAATACCTATACTATACATGCGGATCCCTAAAAAAAATTTTATAACTATTAGCCCACGAATCTGGTTCTGCCTGTTTAAGTATTGTTGCATACACGTAAACTTTAAACCAAATTTCGTATTACTTAACCGCTTAATATTTACAACGAATATTGTGTAATATTTTATATTACAACTTACGTACGTCGATCGTTCGTACATTCTTCACATATTATATTATGTTCATTTATTTCTTTTTTTTTTTTCAAGTTCACGCACATGGCAGGGTAGGCAGAGGGAACTTGGGAACCTAGTGTTAAGACACTCCATTTCATTACCCACTTTCCGCCAAATTTGAGGTGTTGCGTATTGAGTGATGAATCTCTATGCCGCGCTTTGCCTTATAACCAGAGAGAAAGAATGAAAACATTCAATTTTTAATATTTATTTTTTCTACGAGTGGAGACCGAACCCACAATCTGTCGCGTTAACAGTCACACGCTTGTGCCGCTGCGCTACGACAGACACTATATTTATTTAATATTTCTTTAAGAAAATTATTTAACTTTTTTTAAGGACATTTAATAGATTATATTATATGTTTATTTGTTCTTTAGGAAAGCTACGGCTATATTTTACTACATCTGTCGCTCGTTATAACCTACTGTTCTTGTCACTGTAATTTAAGACGTTTAAAATGTTTTGCGTGGTATATACAAATGTTACTTTCCGTTTCAAAACGAGTATAAAGCCTTAGGAAAACGCTAATAAAATTAATTAACAATAAAATACTTACAGATGTGTCTGTCTGTAAATGAAAGATATAGGTATAAGTAGAAAAAAAATAGTGGCAATTAATCATTTTCATATTTTTACTATGTTTTAAAGTGTTATTCCACACTTAGGACAGAAAATACTAAACTTAAATTTAAAAAGCGTATAAAAATCCCTACAGAGATGCTAACAACATAAATAAGTTGTAACAAGCGTATAAGAATTTCGACGGAGCTCGGTGAGAACGAATAGCTTAGTTGGTCAGAGCGCTGGAACGTTATTCCAGAGGCGCGGGTTCAAATCCTGCTTCGTTCAAAATTTTTATACGCTTTTTAAATTTAAGTTTAATATAATCATTTCCATTTGAAAAATAGCTTTTTTGTCTATTTGCACGCACTGTGCGTGCACGCTAATTTGAGAAACGGCTTAACCGATTCACATCAATTTTTACTACTGTATTTTGACTTATCTTCATATTAATTATTTATTTTATTTCATTTGAATGTTTTCATCATAAATAAATATAAAAGTTATAACATTTTAAATTATTGAACAACAAAATTACATTTAATTAATATAAGTAGATCATATTAGATTTATTAAATTAATTGAAATTTTAATTTTAATATACTTATAGATATTGTTCTTAAAATTATATTTAGTTTAGAACAAAAATAATGCAGATTATTAAAATAATAGCGATGTAGTTCAAGCAAGCGAAGCCGCGAACGGGTAGCTTATATATTCATATACGTTCTAATATTCTCCACAATATACGTACACTGAAAATGGAAAGCGGAGAATACTTTTGGTGTGATAAGTCAAAGAATAAAAGATACAAATATATTTTAGTTAGTAAAGCCACCTCAATCCCCGGCGTATGAAATAATCATATTTTGTGTTGATTAGCGGAGCTTAACACTGTATTTTCATTCATCAGAGCGAGATTAATGAAAGTAATTTGTACGTTCTCACCATCACCGCGTTACAGTCAATATATTAGTAATAGTTTAAATAAAAAAAATAAAAGTGAATAACTGTAAAAATGATTCGATTCCCGCTCAAGGAAATGAAATAATTAATAGTTTGATTTAATATATTTTTATCGCTCTGGTAACAAGGCAAACTCGGCGTTAACTTACGCCAGCCAATGCACAAAGCCTCACATTCGGCGGAAAGCGAGAGACTAAATGTTTTAATGGGAACGGAATGTGAATTTTAGGTTCCCAAGTTCCTACATTTCTATGGTGAAATTAAGCTTAAATATTTTTTTTAAAAATATATAGTATATTTTACTGCGTATATGTATATGTTAGTGAAAGTGGATAAGTCGTTTCTAGAAGTATTATACGATTTTGGGAATTTTAAATTAGTTATATATTGGTTTGTTGTTTCCCTTAGAATACTGTAGGCTTGACCCTGTTGTGACAAGCTAATTAATTAATTTGGAAACGTTTCCTAGGTATCCACTGGCGGAGCTCAACGCGGCGGCTTGTCTGTCAGAATGTTGAAATTTAAAAAATATATTTCCCTGACTTGGAATCGAACCGATAACCTTCGCTACGACGACTACAATAGATATAAATTATAAATATATTTACCATTTTCCATAAAACTTCCATACGTTGAACTTGTGAATAATATCAATAACAAACAAATAGTCTCACACTTCATTTTAACTTATTTAATTTTTTTTACACTTTATTAAAATAAAAAATAATGTTAAAATATATAACAATTATTTATTAAAGAATATATAAATGCAATTATTTTTTAAAATTTTAATTGTACAATGCTTAGAAAAACTATTTAAAAATAGAACCAAAACAAAAGTTTTATTAAAATTAAAATAACCAATTTAAAATATTTTAAATTTGAAATTTAATTTTTAAATTATATTTAATTTTCAAACTGTATCAACAGACGCGCAAGTCGGAGTCGACTGGACTTTTGGTATTACAAAACTGTTGCTTAAGTTCTGGGTCTCGTCCTTCAAACGTTTAAAGCATTTCGTTAGACCAACTTCATTTTATATATTGGTTAATTTAATTAACGATAGCTGATCATTGCTTTAAAAACCTGTTGATTTATTGTAAATTTGTGATAATATATACTGTAATATCTGCGCGATGGGTGTGGATTCAAATTTAACAAAAAAGGAGACTTTTTGTTTCATGTTAGGTTTTGTTAGACAATGCTGTTTAAGCGATATGTAAAAGTAATATTATATATACTAACCTGCTTTGAATATAATAGTTTACTATAGTTAATGTACTAACGTGTACTAAGTTATTGTACTAACTATATATATATATATATATATATATATATATATATATATATATATATATATATATATATATATATATATATATATATATATATATATATATATATATATATATATATATATATATATATATATATATACATATATATATATATATATATATATATATATATATATATATATATATATATATATATACATATATACATATATATATATATATATATATATATATATATATATATATATATATGAGCAATTTGTCCATATATGTTTTTTATAAGTAGATACCATGAAAAATTGATCCCCCAAAGAATTCAACTGACAATGTGTTAATCGAAAATCGTTCGTAAAACCCCGAGGGTTTGCTTGTTACCTTGCTTTTTACGGGAAACACCGTGAAAACTAAAAGTTATGAAAGGAGGATAATCAGTTTTGAACATTGGTTTTTTTACCAGTACCAAATTACTTTAATAGGCTTTCAACATTCGTATATACACGTAACATTTTCTCTTTAACCTTGTAATCGAGAGTCAATCATAACACGTCAGTATTACATATGAATTCAAGTCAAACGTGAATATTAAAAATTACTGTTACCTACTTTGTAAATATTATTAGGTTAACTTAATCATAAAATTCACACAAATTCACGCCAGGCACACGCCAAGGGAGGCAGAGGGAACCCGGGAACCTTAATAGTTAAAAATCTATTTACTAATAAAAAATTGATTGACAATCAATCGTAGAGCTTACGCGGCAAATTCCATACAAAATGAAACAAAAACGATGCATAAATGCTCATATATTTTAATTGCGTAAGTTTAGAAGCATTTTTTCTATGCCCCAAGTAACGGTAGACCTAATAATTGATTTAAACGGTAGATCTCTAAATTTCATCTTGATATCTCCACGTGATCGTAAGATGAATGACGGACGGACAGATTAAAATATTCTGTAATTGTTCCGTTTTCTCCTTTTGATGTACAGAATCCTAACAAACATTATTTAATTAGATTTCTGCCAATACATTTTCTTTATTTTTTTCTTTTTCTAATTAAAAAAATACACAAAAAACAACTTCAATACTAAATATATATAAACTTACGTTTACGTAAATATGTAAATACTAGAAAATTTGACCTAATAATAAACATAATTTATGAACGTTAACGAAATTATTGTACGAACATTCATTAAAGTATTTTTTATGAGTACACCGAATTCGAGTATTACACATTGATGCTTGTTTATGGGAGTTAAGTTATTTAATATTTTCGCTTTGCTATTTGACAAGGCAAATCACGGCGTTGAGTTCCGCCACTCAACACACAATGGCTCACGAACGAAGCGAATTGTAGGCGAAAAATAAATATCAGCTTGTTTTCTCTATATACAACAAAATTGAAATTATCATAATTTAGTGCCCAAAAAGAGTATCGAATCCATACACTATATTACGCCAAAATAGAGAAATCCGTTAATATTATTCACTCACTTAGAGGGAACGCAACTCAACACGCAATGCCTCAAATTCGAATAAAGTGGGGAACGAAAGTGGAACAGAGTGTCTAAACACTAAGTTCCAAGTTCCAAGTCAAGTTCCCTCTGCCTACCCTGCCGTGTGCGGGATACAGCGTGAAGCTGAGTATATATTTATTTTTGCTATAATATAAAAACAAGTTCAAGCGGGCGAAGCCGCGCATGTGGACTGGTAAATAAATAAAATAACAAACGATATAATGATGTTTTATTGCATTATATCTCATGTGTAATTAAATAAATTATTTACAATGCAGTACATTTGTAATAAAAATAGTTGTTTAGACAACATCGAAGGTAAACACCAAATTAATTTTATACATTTGCTTATTGTAAAGATTTAAACGTATCGTTAATTGTATGTACGGAGTGTCTTTACACTAGGTTCCCGGGTTCCCTCTGCCTACCCTGCCCCGTGCGGGATACAGCGTGATGCTGTTAATTGTATGGAGATACTTTCGATAAGAATATAGCGTGGAAATATTTATTAAGGCTTAAATATTTTTCTTTTAAATAACACTATGCTTACTTACAAGTTACATATAATCATTATTTAAAAGAAAAAACGAATAAGCGCTTCTCTTGTCAATGCGATATACCGCATATGGCAGATTAGGCAGTGGGAACCTGGGAACCCTAGTGTTAAGAAATTCCGTTTTCTACTTAAGCTGAGCGAGATTAATGAAAATTTTGACTATTTAATTGCTTCAAGTGATAATCGAACCCACAATCTGTGTTCTTTAAAGTCAGTGTATTTTGTTACAATTTAATACATATATTTTAAATTTTATTTATATTCAATTATTTTGCTCATTTTTACGATAAAAATATCAAATAAAACATGTTTTAATAATAAAAAAAAAAAACAAAAATCGCCGATATTATTTACCTATTATCTATCACTTATGTTAAATCAAATATTTTATTAAACTTTGGAACCAATTCCCACTCAGGGAAAGAAATTATCATCATTTAATAGCGCTTTTGAAATCTTGCAATCATTAAGTAATACATCAAATATTGAATCGTATTTTAAGTTCAATTTTTTTTTTCAATAACAACTTTCTATTCCGCCGCGTTAAAAGCGGGATAGAGCGTGAAAAATTGAAAAAAAAAAACACAAACGTCTTCTAACTGAGGTTTTTACATATGGTTTTTACATATCATACAGTAAATTGTATATTTTACCATTAGTTTAACTAACTTTTTACTTCTTTATTTTTTTCGTAGTCCAAGATCACGTCATATAATATGGCAAGCTAAATAATCATCAATCATTTCACACTTAATGATTAATATTTTTTTTAAATGACACAAAGAACAATACGTTTAAATCTTTAGAACGGCTAAAACATTAAAACTATGATGAAAATTATAATTTTAGTTTCACATCGTATCCACCATTCAGCCAAAAAACGCTTAGATCGTTGTTCATTCGTTTACTTTTAAAAAAAAAAACTAAAATTAATGAAAAATATAATTACGATAAGGAAAAAAATGTAGACATCTCTTGCAATAATATCTTAAATTACATTATAAATTAAGTATACAATGCTTTCGAAAACTATCATAGTAAATAAAAAGCGCCGTTATATATGTATATATGTATGTATGTTTGTATGTGTAATTAAAAAAAATCCCAAAAAAAATCTAATAATAATGGACAGCAAAATTGATATTAATAAAACAAAAAAAAACTAAACTAAATATAATGATAAATAGTACGTTTAATTAATAATAATTATTAAAAACTAAAACTATAACTAGACTTTAAAAAAAATATCAATAACCTAACTATACGATTTAAGTAAACATTTCCTTTTCAATAGTGACTTATAAATTGAAATACACTTGTAATAATCAAATAAATATGTAAAAGCTTGGATTTTTTCTTTAATAAATCATTCCATTTAATGGATTGAACGGCTAATTTTATTTTCTCTATACATAGTGATTTTTATACACCATACCCTAGACTATATACACTTGTTGTAACAAATAAAATACTTGATTAACTCATTTTATTGCTATTGACAAATGAAATTTATAAAATAAGTAATAATAATAATAACATATAAAAAAAAATATAGAATATTAAATATTTATTTATATGGCAGATTTCTTTTTTTAATAAAAAACCAAATTCAGTTAACAAAAAATACAGATAATAAAATATAATACTAGACTGTTTTTTTTACTAGAAATATAAGAAAATGACACGAAATATCAAATAATAAATCATTTTAATCATCATTTTAATCTCAAATCAAAGTATAAAATTTAGAAAAATTCCCACTTCTTATGTATGTATATATTTTTCATCTTCACGTTGTATCTTGCACATGACAGTGTATGCTAAGTAACAGTGGCAATCTAGTGTTAAGACACTCACTTCTTATTAATATACTTCCGTTACCCACTCTCCAAAGAACTTGAGGCATTACTAACATAAAATAACATTACCCAAAACAGAAGAAAAAATCGAAGAATTATTTCAAATGTAGCTTAAAATAAAAACTTTTTCAGTTTCCATGGAAAATATTTTTCCAGAAAAAATGGAAATTTTCCTAATTCATATCTGGAAAAGAAATCGAACATTTTCTAACTTGCCTTTTCAAAACAAAATAAACAATGAAATAAAATACTAAGCTGTGACGTCACAAGACATACAAATTTATACAGTACAATATTCTCTATAGCACTTACAGTAAGGCTACTTCAATATCACGCATTGACACGAATTTATTGGGCATTTGACTTGTTTATTATCTGTATTACTATTTTTTTAATATTTTAAATCAATTAATTTAGAAATATATTATATATGAAAAAAAAATTAGTAAAAATGGAGGAAAGCGAGAATTGTACTTTTATATTTAATAAATATTTCAGTGTTTACAGTTAGAAAAATATAGTTAAGAAAATTATGTGAAATAAATCTATAGAAATTGTTCACAGATAACAAAAGTTTTCTAGAAGATGTAAAGATTCAGATTTACAAAAAAAATGAACCAGAAAAAGAATAAAACAGTATTATTTAAGCAAAAAGCACAAAATGGCATAAGTCGGGAACAGAAGTGTCTTTGAACTGCCTATTAGTGAACATATCAAGTTAACGCTCATTACAGTCGTATTAAAAATGTTTTTTTTTTTTTTTAAATAAATAAATAAATAAAAACAAGTCAAACACCCTATATAAGAATACAAATTTGTAATTGATCAATACTGTATTTAAAAAAAAAAAATAAAAAAAATCAAGAAATTTTATATACAGTCCAATATATTTTCAACTTTTTCAAAGGATTATTTCACACTGAGGATAGAAAAATATTTTTAGAAAACATATAAAAAATGTAACGGTCACCAAGTAGCGCGGGTTCGAGTCCCGCTACGTTCAAATTTTGTATACGTCTTCTAAAATCTTTTTTTTATCTCCAGTAAACATGTTACTTTATATAGCACACAATATATTTATCTATTTTGTTATAAACTTTCTTTAAAGTTGTTCAGTTATTGCTTATCAAGCGCTGTAATTTAAGTGTTATACAAAATACAATTGATAGAGTGATTTTTTTAATTATATTTAATATTTATTATATTTCTGAAATTCTTTTTCATCTATCTAGTTCCATACAATTCGCGAGGTTTAAACTGAGCATTGCATTTGTGTGTATTCATATACAATACAATACACTATAACAAAATACTATACAATACAAATACAATATACTTTATTACACACAAATTATACATATAACATACTTATACAATACAATACAATGAAATGTAATACAATACACTACAATATACTGTATTACACATATACAAACAAGAATAGGCAACTTTCGGTAATAAGATTTGTATAAAAAAAATATGGGTGATACAAGAAATAATATTTTTTTTTTAAGAAATATTAAATTTAATATACATAAATATATTAATTATGCACATAAAATGCAAATAAATAAATAAAATGTGACGTGTGAGACGTCATCGACTTGGTTAAAGCCTGAACGTACTGCTTTTTGACAACCGAGTTACCTCTTGTACCGACAGCAGCGTCACATATTTATTTTATTTATTTATTTTTAAATTTTATTAGGTAGAGCATAGACAAACTGCGACTGTAAAAGCAACAGGTTGTGGCTTCAATTTCCACTTTAGAAAATGAAACATTTATTATGTTTATGCTCTAGTAACAAAGCGCGGCGTTGAGTTACGACACTCAACACGAAATATTTTAAATTCGACATAAGGTGGGGAACGGAATGGAGTGTAGTCTAGGTTCCCAAGTTCCCTCTGTTTACTACTTCTATTCCTTTTGTTGCTTACTAATAAACAATTAAATTCTTAGTAGTAGTAATCCCTTAAATGCAAAGCCCAATTAAAATCTCGCGAACTGTACATTTTTAAATGTTATAATTTTGTGAAATATTTGCAAATCGTGAATCGTGAAAAAAAAAACTTTGTAAATTCTTCTCATGTTGAATTAAAAAAAAAAAGATTTTGTAACATTGAATATAATATTATTTAATTTGTAAGTGCAGTTAACGTATTTTTGTTTCTCATGGCACATTTAATTTGTTTTTTATTTATGATTCATATATTATAAGTACAATAATCGATGTTTTTTTTTTTATAAAGGAACAATTCAGTTTTAGGAAAAAAACTTTAAATAATAATTACAAGACGAAAAAATGTAATACATAATATAAGTGTTGCCATTATGTAAGAATATTTTCAACGTCGATTTTTCTATATAGCAATAATTTTAAAAAATGCGCTAAGTTTTTTTATTTAATTTCAAATACAAATATATTATATGTGAATGATTATTTATAATATTTTTTTATAACAATTAATTAAATTACAAGGCTTTTTGAATTGAATGTTACAATTAATAATTTTATCATTACAGTGTTATCATTAAGCATATATCAATTTAATGAAATACAAAGTATTTAATTTATAACATATTTAAATTTAGCAATTTTCTTAAGCAATTAATGAAATTTAAAGCGATGGTTATAGATTCAAATTCGCATGGACAAATATTTACGGTAAAAAAAACGCGGCGTTTAGTTCCGCAACTGAACATATCTAAAACCAGCAGAAAGCAGACGATAAAGTGATTTACAACTAGCCTTTCTACACAGCGTTCAAAAATAAATAGTACTACAGAATAGAAAATTCTAGAAGAATAAAATAATTTTAAGAAATGACAACAACTTTATATACGTATATATAAATATATATATTGAATAATAAGGCATTTTGTATGTGTTTTTGTTAACTTTTTAAATATTTAATCGACACCGGCAAAACCTTGGGAACCTTCTATGGCTTTCACGAGTTTCTCCCTTAACTGTTGGTAGCTTTCGTATGGCGGTAGATCTATGCGGTTGAAACTGTTGGAAAAAACATCTAAATTATAAAAAATATATATACAACCAGAGAAATAAATGTAACAAGAGACAAAATATTGCCGTGGCGCAGCGGTACAAGCGTGTGACTGTAACCGACAGGTTGTAGGTTCGATCCCCACTCGAGAATGCCTTGTTACCAGAACGAAGAAATGTTTTCATTTCTTCGTTCTGGTAACAAGGCAAAGGGCGGCGTTGAGTCCGCCAATCAACACTCAATGGCTTAAACTCGGCAGAAAAATGGGGAACGGAGTCTCTTAACACTAATTTCCCAAGTTCCCTCTCCCTCTTACCCTGACATGTGCGGGATACCGCGTGAAACTGAGCACTAAGACAAAAAGATTTATATAAAAGTCAGCATAAAAAAAAAACTGTTGCTCACCAAGTATGGGCACGCGGGTAGTTCTCAGGTGAACCCCATTTCTCTATAGTAAACAGCTGGGGTCCATTGGACCCATACAGCTCCTTGAACCCATTCATGGGCACACGTGAAGTCCCAGTAACGAATTGAAGTAATCGGGAACGCATTTCGTTGGAAAATGACAGTACCACCTGTAAAGAGAAATATAGTAAAATTACTTTTTATAAAATATTTTATTAATTATTTTATGTAATTATTAGAACTTTATTTGAGGCTTTTACATATTGAAGTTGTTGTTGTATTAAATATATGTTAAAAAAAAACAATGATTGCGACTGCATGCACGACAAATTGTCACGTTCCGCAATTTTTTATGTGTCGGTTGCCACGTAGCAATTTCAGCGCATTCATCTGTTTAACATTTTTTTGTGTTCGGTGCACTTTTGATAAGATATTTTATTAACTAAATTATACTTTTCTTGGCATATATTTTTTTTTCAATTAACTCTTAAAAGCTTAGCTAAATAAAAAAAAAGGTTTTTGCACACCAGTTCCTTACATCTATACACTATATGCCACAGAGTATCAATTCCAGTACATGTTTTATTCTAATTCTTTTATATTTTTGCATTGAACGCCACAGATTAACAATATTTATTTATTTATTTATTTTAGTTTATTTTTTTTATTATATCTAATAATATCACGAAGCAGCAATTCCATTTAATTTCTATTAAAATCCAATTACAAATAACCAAACGATTTTAAAAACATTTTTTACACTAAACTATAGTATTTTAGACACATTTTCTCAACTCACCCTCCAAAACCACTGCACAACCAAATGATTGGCATGATAGTCTCCCTTGTACAGTGTATTGGCACGCCAGTCCCTCACGTCTATGTGCTGTATGCCACAGAGTAGCAATTCCAGTTCATTCTCATCAAATATCTTGAGGAGTGGCAAAGGTATGAGACCCCCCAGACCTTCCAGGAACGCGTACATTTGTTCTTGAACGCGACTTACGAAACGCCATTGTATTACTAATCTGAAAACATTATTTATTTATTAGTTTCACGCTGTATCCCGCATAGTGCGGGTAACGCATGTGGAACTTGGGAACCCAGTGTTAGGACACTTTGTTCCCAGTATAACACTCCTGTTCGTTCTATAATTTTCGTTAAAATGCATAGTATATTGTGTTTTGAATGGCGGAACTCAACGCCGCACTTGGTCTATCATAGCAAAGAAATGAAAATATATAATTGTTCTAAATAGATAAGTTTCTTAATATTTTTTAACATATTTGAAGTGAATTCGATTTTAATACATTTCCTAAAAAGTTTCTTTTACTGTTTCAAACTACTTCCCCCACATGTTTAACAGAAGGAACTCGGGAACCTACCGTTAAAACACTCTACTTCCATTAAACCCCGTTGCGTTACCCAATTCTCACCGAGGAATTGCATGATTGAAAAAACTCCAAAACTTAACATCCCGCTTTAGCTAGCTACCACAGCGAAGCAATAAAAATATGAAATATTTAAATTCGTCACATGGGGTCGAACCCACAACCGATCACCTTTGCCCTGTCGCCACCTGTCACCTGTCACATGTCACCTGTCACCTGTCACCTGTCACCTGTCACCTGTCACCTGTCACCTGTCACCTGTCACCCGTCGTAAATAAAAAAAATCAATCAAATACCCACTTAATATACTCATCCTTGTTATCGTTATCAACGGATATATTAGCGCCGCCCGTCTTCAAGTCCCTCTGGATTGTTTTACCAAATTGTTCCTCGTCGACTGAGAACGTTAGGTACAGTTCTGATGGATCGTTTTCCTGTAGGTAGGGAGTTCTAATTATATATCTAATATAATAAGTATTTAACGCGCTAATCTCAGGAACCACTGATCCGATTTGATAAATTCTTTAAGTGTTAGATAGCTCATTTATCGCGGAAGGCTATATAGGCTATATATCATCACGCTAAGACCAATGGGGTCGGACGGAAAATCGGGGTTTCTTTTTTCTAATTGAGAGTTTCCGCTGCGTACGTTGCATAAACGGTTGAAGTTTCGCAACAATCACGTGTGACAGAATTGTTCTCTTTTAAACGTTAAAAAAAAACGACAGCACATGTCTATCTTTTAAGGTTAGCTTTTTATGCTAACCAAATTGGTTTTAAAATAATGTATTATTTGCGAATGTGTTTTTATATACAATTCTTATTCAAATAAATACTTTATTCATGATAAATATTTAACTTAAAACAATATTGCCCTTAACATCATTTGAATCAAACCAATATGGCTACTATCTATTTTTCAAACCCCTTAGTGATAAGGGTTGCCCAAACTTAACATTTTTCCCTTTTATGGCATAACAGCATATTAAATTTATATAGATTCCATTTTTTACACACTACATTATGGCAACCAAGATACCAACGAAAAAAACCATAAAAAATAGTAAAAAATCCTACCTTTATCCACATAAGAGAGTTGTAATATTCCAAATCTACGGACTCCATGTCTTGTAATTCAATGGGCTTGCCGAGCATCATCTTGTAGAACGGACGGATAAAGAATGCTGGGGAAAGATGGAGATATTTTTTTTTTATAGCTTCACGCTGTATCCCGCACATGGCGGGGTAGGCAGAAGGAGCTTGGGAACCTAATGTTAAGACACTCCGCTGCGTTCCCAATTTTGCGTGTGAAGTGGTGGAACTCAACGCCGCGTTCCGCCTTGTTACCCGAGCGAAGATATGAAATATTTAAATTTAAAATATTAAATATTTCATTTTCTCAAGTGGGAATCGAAATCACAACGTGTCGCGTGTACAGTGGCCACTGCGCCACGACAGGCTTTAACGAGAATTTGGGCTTAGATTCCTCAAATTTGGCTTAAATCGGAGAACGAAAGTGGCACGGAGTGTCTTAACACTAGGTACCCAAGTTGCCTCCGCCTACCCCGCCACGTGCGGGGTACAGCGTGAAGCTGAGTGAATATAGAATAATATCTTAGTCCTAAGTAAAAATAAAAATAATATGTTTTACAAAAGACATAAACTGTAAAAAAAACCCCGAAACACTCACCATCCAGCAACTTCCCATGGTACACGGCCATCCCGGCGACCCTGCCTATGAACTTGAAGTAATTCAAGTGCTCCTCATTGCATACCCCACTGTTGGGATTGATCTGCAACGTGTAGTTGTCCATGGCGGAGTACTCGAACAGGCCGTAGTACGGATTGAACATTTCCTTAGACAATAGGAAAAACCATTCTCTGGCCAGACCGCCGTAATCTATTAAAAAAAAGACATTAAAAGAAAAAAAAAATAGTAATAATAAGTTGCGGCGTTAAGTTCCGCCACTCAACACGCAATGTTTAAAATTCAGCGGAAAGTGGAGAAAGGAACGGAAAGTCGAAAAAACTAGGTTCCCAACTTCCCTCTGCCTACCCTGCCATGTGCGGGATACAGCGTGAAACTGAGTAGCTCGCGGCCACACAGATCTTAGACACTCGAGAAGAAAGTGAAATAAAAAGTAATATAAAATATATATTTGTGCAACCAATGGTTTTAAGTCAGTTGTGGCACAGCGGCACAAGCTTGCGACTGTTAACGCTACAAGTTGTAGGTTCGATCCTCGCTCGATGAAATAAAATATAAAATATTTTCATTTTCTTCACTCTACTAACCAGGAAAAGCGTGGCGTTGAGTTCCGCGAACACCTCAACACACAATGCCTCAAATTCTGCGAAAAGTGGGAGACGTTGCTCTAGGTTTCCAAGTTTCCTCCGCCTACCCTGCCTCGTGCAGGATAAAGCAAGTGAAGTACAGAAAAAAAAAACAGCCAACATTCACTCACCGAGTCCAACTTCAGATTCAAATTCAACCCACAGTTTAGTTTTCAACAGGTCCAATCTGCTGACGGAGCTTATGATGCGATAGGAATCCTCCAAAATGGAATTTCTACGCACTTTTATCTCGAACTTATTGGGAACATTGCACTGAAAAGATAAAAATGTACAAAAAAAAACATTATATTATATATAAAATATGAAAATTAATTCGTAGCGACCGGTGCTAAATACCGAAGTAATGAAATATTTAATATCTTCATTTCTTTGCTCTGGTAACAGAACGCGGCGTTCAGTTCCACCACTCAAACACACAATATCTCAAATTCGGCAGTAAATGGCCTGTCGTGGCGCAGCGGCAAAAGCATGTGACTGTAAGCGACGGGTTTTGGGTTCGATCCCCAGTCGAGGAAATGAAATATTTAATATTTTCAATTTAAATATCTAATGTTTTCATTTCTTCGCTCTGGTACAAGGCAAAACGTGGCGTTGAGTTTCGCCACTCAACACGCAATGCCTCAAATTCGGCGGAAAGTGGGGAACGGAAGTGGTACGGAGTGTCTTAACACTAGGTTCCCAAGTTCCCTGCCGTGTGCGGGATACAGCGTGAAGCTGAGCACAGCAGTACATGGGTAAAAGAAATGTCTTAATGAGAACTTTACTCCTCTACTTTATATAAAAAATACTTCACAACGACCACAATTCAACAACGTAGTATAAATAAAAAGAAACAATCGACCAATCGACCAATACTCACCGGTTTACGAAGCTGACTCTTCAGATATTCGTATTTACGTTTGTAATCCCTGGAGTAGGGCACGGCCGGGCCCGCTATTTGGGGGTTGGACAGACGCGGGTCCTCCCACTGGGTTGTACGTGTGTCTGTTTGTATCCACATAACGCGTTAACAATTATGTACAAACATATTACGAACTAGCGACCGCGGCTTCGCCCGCTTGAATTATTCAGTAATTTCAACCTCAATTAGCGCTTTTAAAACTAAAATTTCAGCTCAATATATAAAAAAAAATGTAACAATATTTTCGAACTAAATATTTTAAATTAACGTAACTGTTTTGTTTATCAATTTATAAAAAAAAATACTAAATGTTTAAGGTAAGATTGCCAAAATGTGACTGTAAAAACTGCATAACACTGTTTAGACGTTTCCGAGATTACCGCGTACAAACGCACAGACAAACAGATAAAAAATAAAAAAAATAAAAATCATTATTTTAGACCCATTCACATTAATGAACGTTACCTACAAGATGTACGGACAGACAATGATCAGTTACAGATATATTATATAAGCATAGATGTGAATGTAATTTTTGGTTAACGTTTTCAAGCAGAAACTATTTAACTAACTATTATATATCTTAAATAACATAAAATATTTTTTATTGAAAAGAATAAATAAATAAAAAAGATATCCCAAACATGATTGTTTGTCCAAAAAATTTTTAAAATTTAGCAACTTTAAATTAATATCATATTGACTATAAGCTTTATTATTTTGAATTGTTATATATAAAATTGAGGCCTGTCGTGACTGTAAAGGACAGGTTCTGGGTTCGATCCCCAGTCGAGGAAATGAAATATTTAATATTTTCAATTTAAATATTTAATGTTTCATTTCGTCGCTCTGGTAATAAGGCAAAGCGCGACGTTGAGTTCCGCCACTCAATGCCTCAAAATCGGTGGAAAGTGGGGAACGGAAGTGCAACGGAGTGTCTTAACACTAGGTTCCCGGGTTCCCTCTGCCTACCCTGCCTCGTGCGGGATACAGCGTGAAGCTGAGTGAGTAATGTTTCATTTCTTCGCTCTGGTAATAAGGCAAAGCGCGACGTTGAGTTCCGCCACTCAATGCCTCAAAATCGGTGGAAAGTGGGGAACGGAAGTGGAACGGAGTATCTTAACACTAGGTTCCCGGGTTCCCTTTGCCTGCCCTGCCTCGTGCCTGATACAGCGTGAAGCTAAAAAAATCTTATCAGGCCATATTCAGGTCAGGCAACAAAACTAGCCTACATAGAATAAGAAAAGATGAAAAATGTCTGTAGAATCCTCATAAGCGGGATAAAGCGTGAAAGTAATTTCACTCACTATGATCAATGAAGAAGATCCGTCCATCCGTGTGTAGCCGTTCCTCCCAACCTTCGGGCAGGGGTCCCAGCTCGTCCGCCTCATCACCAGCGTTGGGCGCCGCTGCACTTGGCAAGCTGGATGCACAGCCTGGTGGTAAAAAAATATTAAAAACGTTAAGATTTCAAGAAGATTTGTTCTAATAACATTATCACTTTTAAGTCAACATTGCTAACTAAAATCCCAGTTAAATTAACTGTTGAAACGTTATTATAATATATTATCTCATCTGCGGTGTTTGGCTCCGCCAATTACCACGCAATGCCACGAAATACAACCGAGTGTCTTAACATTAGGTTCTCGAGTGCCTTCTACCTAACCTGCCATGTGCATGCTAAACTAAACCATGAATTACCTGTCCTAGGATCGATCCACGTGGTAGTTTTCTGATTATGATCGATGAAGAATATCCGTCCGTTTGGAGCGCGTTGCATACTCCAGCCAGGGGGTAAACCTATAATATATAATTAAAATAAGTTAATTTGGGGTCTGCTAATGCGCAGGGGCACATGTCTGTGACTGTAACGCAACAGATTGTGAATTCGATCCCTAACTTGAGGAAATGAAATGTTTAAATCTTCATTTCTTCGCTATGGTAACGAGTAAAAACAAGCAATGTCAGAATTCGGAGGAAAGTGGGGACGAAATGATGTCTAATGGAAAAGGAGTATCTTAACACAAGGTTCCCAAGTTTCCTCTGCCTACCCTGCTAAGGACCGGATATATAAAGATACGACAGTTCTTAGAAAAAAAAAATATTTTTCTTCATTTTATTATATCAACATTATGCAAAGCATCAGCGAGAAACACAAAAACGACATAATCGGTCTTTACCCTAAAAACAAAGGCGATCTGTGACTAAGTAAGAATTCAGATAATAATAAAAACATCTATCTGTCCCAATATATACCACTATGGACATATGTAGGTTACTTGTATTTTTTATTGCAACAATATAAATAAATCCGTTCAGTGAATTAGAAGATATGAAGAAATAAATATACATATGAAGAAATAAATATCAATTATGCTCGAAAAACGGGCCCTGTTTTTGTCTTGGACACAATTTTAGCAAAAAAAGTTATATCTCAAAATTATAAAAAAACGAAAAAAATATATATACATACCATCACTGTTAGGTAAATTTTGACTCTGGCTACTGCTCGAGCTGCTGCTCCTTGTACTCTCAGTGGAACCGTCTGTCTCATCCTAAAACACGTCATCGGATGGAAAAACGACCTTATTATACCTATATAAGGTTGTATTTACAATGAAAATTACACCACCCACATATTGATAAAAAAAAACCTTTTAGCTTTACGGTGAATTGAAAACTATGAGTTTCTTTTAACTATAATGTGATCATATGTATTCAAATTTATACTTTGTAACTACAAAAGGAATTCCACTACCATATATTAAAAATATATCCTTTACTAGCCCTCTACATAATCTGTACCAAGAAACTGCCACCATACTTATATATACAGAGATTAACTTAAATTTTACAAAAATAAAACTACATAGACTACGGCATGCAAGACGAAACAAAATCAAAAAATAACTACAGATTCAAAAAGCCGCAATAGATTAAAAAAAATAGCTCACTTTATTTCTTTTTTTTTTTTCACTATATGAAAGCTAAAACCTTAGAAGCGTACTTTGCAAATGTCACAGGTAACTCACGAATAAATAAAATACGCAAATTCAGAAGGACCTATCAAGAATTATATGAATGAATATGAGAAAGAAACTATATGAGATTAATAACAAGAAGTGACACAAAACATCTAAGCAAGGCCAGAAATATGAAATCAAAAGAATCAGCATGAAAAGGAAAAGGATAAAATATACTTATATTTTTGTATTAATTTATAACATTTACATTTTTCATACTATTTTGCCCTAAGCCCTAAAACAAGAACGCCTAGCATCACACTAAAAATGTACGAATAATCGGGACATTTCGGATAAGTTAGACGAAAAGTTCGTAATGAAATGCGTAAAGCACAAGATTCATTATATATATCGTGGAGACGCTTGAGCTTTAGTAATGTTAGCTTAGTGTTAGTCTAAAGCGTGGAGCACGGGTATCAACGCCACAGTCTGTTGTCCTTCACATGTCCTCATGGACATATAGACTATATTATACAAAAATTGGGACTATTTGAAAAACTGTCCTCAATATCTATATGTCCATCACTCATAGACAATCGCCCAAAGCACAATCGTTACAAGCGAGTTTATGGGCAATGACACGCAGTGCATAAATCTCATTATTTTTTGTGCGGGGCTATCCATAAATTGTGTCACACGCAACTGGCCAGTAATGATGAAGGGTCGGAAATAGTCCTTAGTTTTTTTACAAATCGTATAATTAAGTTCACATTATAAAATATTATTATAAAATGTGTATTTAAGTAGACAAAAATTATGTCAGAATTTTATTTAACTTCAGCCAAAAACAAAACGGTGTCACAAATATAAGAAACTGTAACAAGAACTAGTGAGTGATCAACAAAATTAATCAATCATTAAATTCTTTTAACGCGATTTATAGACAGCCCCTTATAAAAACAAAAATGAAAACTGGTAAGGACGAACACATTATTATTACACATTACACGTCACGCCCTCAATCCCGCTCGCTGCTTACCTCAGAGTCTTCCATTGAGCTCGTGGTGGCCCTCCGTCTCCGCGACGTAGAGGCCCTTCGTTCAGGAGTCACACCACCAGTGGGCGTGCTAAAGTGGTTCTCATCAAACGTCAAGGAATCACCGGACCCATCACCAGTCTCTTCCGTCAACGTCCGTTCTCTACCAAACTCTATTTCCTCTATTTCTGTCCTCGCATCATCATCATCTATAATACCATTGGTTGATTCGTTGTCATTATTATCATTCATTTCATTGACATCTTGGATAGTCATCGAGGCTAACCCTATTTGTTCATCATTTTCCGGAACGTCTTGTTCAACAGTCTCTTGACTAGATTGACTATTAGTAGCTTGAGCATTTTCAGCAGTTTCAGTTTCATTATTGACTACTTCCGTCGTAGAGGCTTTGCTTTCATTTACACATACGACATCGTCATCACCATTTTGATTAACCCTTACATTATTAGTATCACAGTCATTGCTTGTATTTGTCGTAGTTTCTGTATGAGCTTGATCTCTGAGCTCCGGCGATAGGATGGGTGTGGAATAAGGCGTGTTTTCAGTCGAGTTTTCAGCTCGCCTATCACTCGCATCCTCCTGTTAGATATTGTGAATTGACACTAGCTAACTGTGTTAAATTAAAAGCGATTTCAGTATACGAAATCACTTTAAATATCTCTTACAGTCTAAATGAGTTAGGAATTAATTATAACAGTTAACTAGGTTGATGTCGATATTGAATATTAAATAAATGGATACAACACTAAAGCTATAGTCTATGAATTAATTAGAAGTGTCATTAATCCTCATTCTATACCCAAATTTAATTAATTAATAAAACATATTGGCTATATAACAATAGATTAAAAATATAACATTCATCAAAACAACCTCACTCCCATATTTAAAAAAAATAGTGCCGAATTGTCTATGACCAGTGAGGACAACACGATGTATTCTGAGTACACCCGGTTATTGTACGAAAAAATGGAAAAACTGCGAACTATTGATAAAATAATTGTCCAAATAAATATATAAAAAATAATAAACAATATTTCGCAATTTATTATTGAAATTGAAATGTGATGTAGAAACATAAGGTTTACAGAGTAATAATAACCATCCAAGAATTATATACTGTATACCGGTATGTATCGAGAATGAAAGATCGATATGATCCACGACTCTTAATCGATATGAATGTGAAATTCATAAGAAATGCATCTTCACTAATACAACACTAGTAGTACTACAGATAATAACAAAAAAATAATATATATCTTTATACATGTAATTAAAATATAGTAAGTTAATAGTGAAAATACACTTATTATTTACTAATTTATTGATATTAATTTTAGTTAGTCCCATGTCCTGCAAAAAGCCCATGCTGCAGTTTTCTAATGGATAATTAAAAAAAATGTTATCGACACTTGATGGTAATAGATACAATTCGTAAGCATCCAAGATTAGAATTTTTTTCTTTTTCATAACATACTTTTGATATTTCTATCAAACCTTAGAGTCAAAGTGAAGTAATTTTATTAAAAATAATAAGTTATATATGCTTCATTTTTTGAACATCAAACAATCTACCACCAGTTCACGCAAGTTACTATCTTAGACTTAGGAAGAATCGGCGCAAGAAATTCAACGAAACTATTTTTGTCTTTATTAAAGTTAAAATGATAATTGAGGCCTGTCGTGGCGCAGCGGCACAAGAGTGTGACTGTAACCGACAGGTTCTGGGTTCGATCCCCAGTCGAGGAAATGAAATATTTAATATTTTCAATTTAAATATTTAATGTTTCATTTCTTCGCTCTGGTAATAAGGCAAAGGGCGGCGTTGAGTTCCGCCACTCAACACGCAATGCCTCAAATTCGGCGGAAAGTGGAGAACAGAAGTGGAACGGAGTGTCATAACACTAGGTTTCACTTCCGTTCCCTCTGCCTACCCTGCCTAGTGCGGGATAAAGCGTGAAGCTGAAAAAAAAAAAAAAAAAAAAAATGATAATATCTTTTGTTTGTTTAAGATTTACAAGCACTTTGCTAAATGAAGTTGTTAATTTTTTGGTTGGGGGTTTCAATACGGTAGCGGAAATCAACGCCGCGCTTTGCCTTATTACCAGAACGAAGAAATGAAACATTAAATATTTAAATTGAAAATATTTAATATTTCATTTCCTCGACTGGTACCCGGACCCAGAACCCAGAACCTGTCGGTTACAGTCACACGCTTTTGCCGCTGCGCCACGACAGGCCTCTCTAAGTAATTATTAAATAAATAACACATCAAGTAAATAAGATAATGGAAACTCACAAAGTGTATTGAAAATGTTTATATTATTATTACGAGTAAACTAAAAGAATTATCAAGATTTAAATGATAATACAACCGCTGGAGTACATGAACACTTGACGACGAAAACGTATCGAACGAAGTTTTGAAGTTAAAATAATTGTATTAGAAATTTTTAGAATATATCTTATATCATATATTTATGGGCATTGTAATACTAATTATTAAATTTAAAAATGCAAATATTACATATGTTCGTTCTACGTACAAGAATATCCACAAATAAATGCCAATTAACAGTGGCAAGTCATTGTTTTGCCATCGTATATTAATAAATATGACGCGAATTGCCCGGTCATTGTTAATAATATTTCGTGCGCATGAAAAAAATCAACAAAAATTTATTTAAACTTATCATTTTATCGTGTAACAAAGTATGTTAAACTCTTTAACCATTTGAAATTAATCTATATTTAACAATTTTAAATGGAAGTATTTAATCATTTTAAATGAACCTCCTTTAACGATTCAGACTGCAAAGTTGCAGTAGTCTGAGATCACAAAGACAAAACAAGAGATCATATTAGTGTTGACAGTTACATTCTCCTCTTTCCGCCCGCATTGAACATATAACTTAGCATAATAATATTATATATATTTAATGGAGTATTGAGAAAAAAAAATGGGTATAATTTAGATCTTATAACATTTACTAAAAGCCCTAACTAGTAGCATCCGATTTAAATTTAACATGTATGACCCTAAAGATATAATAAAATTAAAAAAAAAACATAAAATAAGCACAGATTAAAACGACATTATATTATATGCAAATAATTCTAAGCGTATAGATAATAAATTAAACCATAGATAATATCTAAGTAATACATGCATTGTTATCATGCAAAATCGAAAAAAAAAATTATTAAGAGCTTTGCAAGCGGCAAAGCTTTCAAAAGCTTCCGAATGACATATCATGCATATATATATTTTATTATAGTGGGGAAAACCGTTAATTATATATATAATATTAAAATATATATTATATATATTTATCAAGTAGTTTATTCAATACATTTACTAACTATGCCATATAAGTATTACTTCAATATTTAAGAAGCATCTATTATTTCTTAACAAATATAAATTATCCTTAATGGAAAGGAAATAATATTTTTAAACCCAATTCGTTAGTACCCTAAGACTTCAATAAAAAAAAACAACCTATCTAAGAAGGTTACTTTAAAAAAAAATTAACTCTAAAAAACCAATTTTTTTTTTTCAAGTTTCTAAATAGAAAACTAACCTGATGTTGAGTGGAAGGACTCGCGTGTTCCTCGTCAGCAGAAATGTGAAATCTGCGGTGAAACTCCGTGGCCGCAGTTTCCATACGTTCCGCTTGGGACTCTATACTCATGTTGCGACTGATGGAAATAAAATATATACTTTTATTAATTTTAACGTGTTAATTCAAACTTAGAAAAGAAAAATAATTATTTAGAAAACGTATAATACTTTGAACATAGTTGAAAACCGTCCAAGATGAAAGAATTTCGACGTATCCTGACGAGAACGTATGGCTTAGTGGTCATATGGCTTGGAGGGTTTCCAACAGGAGCGTGTTCGAATACCGCCAGATACATTTAGGGTTTTTACAAAAACTTTCCTGTTTCCAACTAGCACCAGATTGTATCTCATGAACCGTGATATTTAGACAGTTGAAATTATTACAGATGATAATATATTAATATTTAAGGAGGCTCGTGTAACAAACTTTCATATACAATGATACGAACACTATGTGCGCAAGACTGCTTCATACTAGAGCGATTTTTTAAATTACGTATAGCATGAAAAAAGGAGCGATTTTACCGTCACTCCACTCCATTTTTGACCCAAATTTGACCATATCACATATTAAAAGCCGGAACTCAACGTCGCGTTTTACGTTTTGTTACCAGAGCGAAATAATTCAAATATTAAATAATCAATATAAAACTATACACTATAAAATTTATTCACCAATTTATAGTATTTATGTGACGCCTGTCGTGGCGCAGCGGCACAAGAGAGTGACTGTAACCGACAGGTTCTGGGTTCGATCCCCAGTCGAGGAAATTAAATATTTAATATTTTCAATTTAAATATTTAATGTTTCATTTCTTCGCTCTGGTAATAAGGCAAAGCGCGGCGTTGAATTCCGCCACTCAACACGCAATGCCTCAAATTCGGCGGAAAGTGGTGAACGGAAGTGGAACGGAGTGTCTTAACCACTAGGTTCCCGGGTTCCCTCTGCCTACCCTGCCTCGCGCGGGATACAGCGTGAAGCTATAAAAAAAAAACCAATTTATAATTATAATTAATTAACAACTCACGTAAATGTAGGCCTCTCCCACTGCGTGGACCTCTCTATGTGATTCACGTAATACGTCCTCCCGTTTGCGTCCTGCCTTTCTTCCCATCCTGCTGGCAGAGCATCTCCGCCGATTGCCTGGAACAATATTTAATATGTAGATCGATATATCCCGGGCGGCGGACTGTAAGCACAAGTGGTTGTGGATGTGTTCGAACCCCACCCGTGGGAATGGAATATTTAATATTTTAGAGGCCTGTCGTGGTGCAGCGGCACAAGCGTATGTAACGTGTAAACGATAGCTTGTGGGTTCTATTCCCATTCCACGAGGAAATGAAAAAAATAATATTTATTATTTAAATATTTAATATTTTCATTTCTTCGCTCTAGTACAAGGCCAGACGCGGCGTTGAGTTCCGCCACTCAAATTCGGCGGTAAAAATGGCATATATATATATATATATATATATATATATATATATATATATATATATATATATATATATATATATATATATATATATATATATATATATATATATATATATATATTTAGCATAGACAAATATGATATTAGTATAATTTCATAAAGTTCTTTTAACATAAAAAAAATAAATACTGTTTGAGTTATTTTTGACTATTACCTTCAAGCTGTATAGCAGAAGGCAGAGGGAACCAGAAACCCTAGTTTTAAAACATTCCCTGCCCATTAATACATTTCCGTTCTCCACTTTCCACTGACATCCGGTAGCACTGAGTGTTGATTGGCGGAACACAACACTGAGCTATGTCTCTTTATCACAGCTACGTCAAACCAACAATCTGTTGGGTCAGTCAGTCGCATTTTTATACCCCTACGTCATAACGGCCTTTCATTATTATTTACCAAATAATGATGAAAAAGTTATTTCATCTAAAATACCAACGCTTATACCGCCTAAATTAAGAGTTATCTACGGTCGAAATTACACATTAAATCAACAATAACTTCACGAAAACACTTCTATAACTCAGAAATAACGTAACAAACTATCTAAACTCAACTCCGACTGACAACGCAGTCATTAAAATCTAATGGTAATTATATTTATAAATAAAATAATAAATATTAATAAATAAATACATTTAAAGCAAGCAAAATGAAAAAAAAAGAAGACCTACTCTGCAATCCATTGCATCCACCAAGAGCCAGTCCTCGCCATCGGGGGACGGAACCGTCACCTAGTAGCCATTCAAAACTGTGCTTTACTCAACTACTTTACAACTAGCAACAACATGCAATGATAACTGAGGAAGAAGCACTTTTCTACATATATAAGACTAAACTAAAGTAAATATTGGCATTTTATTTAAATAACTTTATAAAAATAGGTAAAATATGGGATAATATACAAATATTTAAATTTATAATACCATATAAAAACCGATGATTAAATCGCTATATTAATATCGATAATAATCGATCGATTTAAACGACTATAAATATAGATAATATTCAAAAAACATATATTAGAAAATATTTAGATTTTATTAATGTTTCCATTTTTCTTGTTTACTTAAATATCGATTTAACGCATAATTTTGATATAAATATTTTTTTTAAAGAAATGCAGTAAAAACTACTTTAAAAACCATAGCAAATCATAAAAATAATTAAATATAACAGTTTATAATGTGCACACACAAATGATATAAATCATACAACTATAGAACATAGCGTACACACAAACACACAAAAATCTTACTTGTTCCTCGTCCATGCTAGTCATGGCAGACTAAAAATAAAATTTAATATTTAAAAACTATACATTAAAAATATGTATTTAGGAAATTAATATTATAGCAACATCACGCCACTTTACTTAACGATCTTAATATGTAATCTCAACTGAGCTAAAATATAAATGGTTATGTATGTTATGTTTTTAAAGACGACAATTGTGAATTCAAAAATAGAATGATTTATTATCTATTCAAAGCGATCTAAATAAATACAGAATGAAGAAAATAGAAAAAAAAAATCAATATATATGGCAACACTGTATTTTTATTGTCAAAAAAAATTGCTAATTGAGATTCATTAACGGTATATTTATGCCCTTTTTAACCCACGATGACAACAGAGGGGTGTTTGAAGTCTGATGTACCTGTGTGTCTGTCTATGAGGTCGTATCACCTAAATGGATGAACCTATTTTAATATTGTTTATGTTAACTATAAAACAAGTATTTTTAAAGTGTTATTCCACACTTAGGAAAGAAAAATTCCAATTTTAAATACGTATAAAAAATTATGCTAACATAATCGATAAGTTGTACCAAGCGTATAAGAATTTCGACGTAGTTTGATGAGAACGTATGGCTTAGTTGGTCAGAGCGCTTGGACGGTTTCCAAGAGGCGTGAGTTCAAATCTCGTTACGTTTCAATTACTATACGTTTTTAAAATTAGTATAAAACAGGTACAGGCCTGTTACTTATTTTAGAGACGATAGATGTGAAAAATAGTCAAAGATATAATTTAATATAAAATGAAGAAAAGATTAAACATATTGTTTAATCTTTTCTTCATTTTATATTAAATTATCTACGTAAATATTGTAAAAAAATATATGATATGATTCACTAGCGGTTAATTGACACCATTTTTAACCCCCGACAAAAACAATGGTATGTTATAAATTTGATGTGTCGGTGTACTTGAGTATATGTATGTCAGTCTGTTGCATTGTAACACCTAAAGGGGGCATATTCTAATAACATTATCACTTTTAAGACAATATCTATACATTGAAAAGTAAAATTTCAACAAATAAAAAAATTGTATCAATTTTGTCGGAATATTTTTTATTTATAAACCGATATAATAAAAACAAGAAACTAAATGTTGAAGGAAGGTTGCCATAATATCCGCGTACAAGCGCACAGATAAACAGACAAACAAACAAAAGCTTAAAAAATCACATTTTTTTACCACATATCTTCCATGTAAGGACAGTAATCGTTTACAGATTTATTCTACGTATAGATGATTTAAGTACAGCGGTTTTTTATCATTTTTTTCTAATTATTTATTCACTTTTCAGAGCTTTTGGTGTCGAGGGTTTTGAATTGTCAATTATATGTATAATAAAATACGATCTTACTGTCTGTCCGTCCACGCTGGCACTGCGTGTCTAACATAAGATATAACATATGATTTAATAAATATATACATGATTTATATATAAATACTTAATAAAAATATTTTAGTTTTGTTTCTTAAAATAAATTTAAATTAAATTTATAAAAGAATTTAAAATCATAAATAATTATAGAAAATATAAGAAAATACTACATTAAATGAAGCAAAACACAACGCAACGTATTTGCAAATCGAGTCGTGTAAACGTGACAGATTGTGGGTTCGACTCCTGGGAAATGAAATATTTAATGGTTTCAACTCTTCGTTCGGATGAGACTTATGGAGGTGGCATAGCGCGGCGTTGAGTTTAGCCACTCAACATCGAATGTCTCAAGAATGAGACGAAAAATAGGGAACATAGATGTCTTTATAAAACAGAGTTTAACACCAGATTTAGTTGGAAAAAACAACACTGTACTGCATACAATGTGAAGGTAAAAACAAAACGTAAACAATCAAACTTAGAACCAAAGCATTACTAAATGCCAACAAAAAACATTCAATATATACTAGCCAAACTAATAAAAGTAGAAATATCTTACAGAATCATCGTCCACACTAGATGTTGCCAGCTACAAAATAACATGCGTCAATTTAAAAATATTATATATATATATATATATATATATATATATATATATATATATATATATATATATATATATATATATATATATATATATATATATATATATATATATATATATATATATATATATATATATATATATATATATATATATATATATATATATATATATATATATATATATATATATATATATATATATATATATATATATATATATATATAAATATTAGATAAATATTCATATAATTGAAACGGCTGCGCGCTGATAAATTATTTATAAGTAGAAGCGTTGTCAAGCGTTTGTACAAAATTCAAACATTTTGTCACGTTACACCGTTGTATTGATGATGAGACGCCATTCAATTGAACTACTATAGAATTTGTGATATTTTTTTAATTTCACGCTGTATCCCGCACTTAGCAGAGTAAGCGGAGGGTATCGGAAACGTAGTGTTCAAAGTCTACGTTCTCCATTAAACAATACTGTCACCATATACGTGAGGCATTACGTGTTGAGTGGCGAGCTGTCGGTTCGATTCCCCGCCGGTGAAATATATTGTTTTTATATTCTCCGCTTAACTAACAAGAGACATAATGCAATGACTACGACATTAGGCGCGAAGTGACAACAGTGTCTTAACACTACATTCCGTACAGCCTACTGCTACACGAACAAAACAAACATAATATCTTTAAATAGATTTTTTTTTCAGCTTCACGCTGTATCCCGCAAATAGCAGCATAGGCAGAGCGAACTTGGGAACCTAGTTTTTAGACACTCCGTTCCACTTCCGTTCCCCACTTTCCGCCAAATTTCAGGCATTGCGTGTTGATTAGCGGAACTCAACGCCGCATTTTGCCTTGTTATCAGTGTAAAGAACTGAAAACATTAAATATTTAAATTGAAAATATTAAATATTTGATTTCCTCGAGTGGGGACCCAGAACCTCTCGGGTTTAAAGCCACATGCTTGAGCGCCACGACACGGCGGCCTTCACACAAATAAAATCTTACATTATCTACCAATAACAACTAGCCCACTAGCATACATGAGCCCTGTCGTGGCGCAGTGGTACAAAGTGTGACTGTAACCAACAGGTTGTGGGTTCGATCCCACTCGAGGAAATGAAATAATTAATATTTTCAATTTAAATACTTAATGTTTTCATTTCTTCGCACTGGTAAATGGCAAAACGCGGCGTCGCATTCCGCCACTCAACGAGCAGTTCCTCAAATTTGGCGGAAAGTGGGACGGAGTGTCTGAACACTAGGTTCCCAAGTTCCCTCTGCTTACCCTGCCGTGTGCGGGATACAGCGTGAAGCTGAGCAACAACTACATCAATTCATACAAAAACAAAAACAAAAACTCACGGGCTGCACGTTGCCCACCTGTGGGGCGGTGTCCACCATCTCCCAGTCGTCGGGCGCCTGCGCGGGCTCGGCGGCGCCGGGCTCCAGCCCCACCAGCGCGTGGTACACTTCTATGTAGCCGCGTACGCGAGATCTGGCACTGTTACATACGTGCTAACTGATAAATTACTTAACTTTAGGTTCCCGTTTCATACTACACTACTTTTAGGAACTTGGGAGCGTAGTGTTGAGACCTATTTTCGACGAATTAGAGGTTTTGCGTTGAGCGGTGGAACTCAACGCCGTGTTTTGCCTTGTTATCAGAGCTAACAAACGAAAATATTGTATTTTTGTTCTCGATTTGGGAAGAACTTGTCCCCAACGCAATTCATATTTATTTGTGAATAATCTTAAAAACAATACTAACATTTATAAAAGATATTTTATGAAACAAAAAGTTCTAATTTATACATGAATTAAGCAAATATACAAAAATAATGTGCTATAGACAAATATTTCAGTGCGGCGTTGAGTTCCGCAAATGAAAAAATGGCATTCAGAGTTCAAATTTCCAATCCTGCCAAGTACAAAACTTATATTTAAAAAAAAAATGCGTGAATAACTCTTAAAAAATGGCACAACAATTGATTTTGTAAGCATTTAAAAAGAAATAAAAAAATCATGCTCCAAAAATATAAACAACATTAAAAAAAAAAGTTACAACATCAATTTACAACATAAATTACTTACACATTCATTACTTGTCTGATGTTACTAGAAAATATTATAGTTAGTACCAAGAATATATAAAAAAAAAGAAGAAATTGATGTAAAATTGCATATTTTTATGTATTTAATTGAATTAAATATAATTATTATATATTTATAATAAAAAAAAAGAATTTATTAAAAAATACAATTATATAGATAAATGAAAATTAATTTTCAATGGTTAATACAATATATTTTTTTTATTTAATTTACATATATTAATTACATGTAATTGTGACCCTGTATCGCTTGTTTTTCGCTTTCGCTTTACGAGCGAAAAGCGAAACGTGACGAACAAAACTGGGCATCTAACATCTAACACTATGGCAGTAGTAAGACGTTTCTAAAACTAATAATAAATATTATTAATGATAATACATCAAGTTTTCTATTCACCCCTTTATATAAGTATATATTTTTTCTTTAAAAATATCTATCTCGTTAAAAATATCTGAGAGGTTTGTGTCAAAATTTAGTGACGTTTCTCAAGTGCAGAATCATACTTTAAAAAAAAATATATAAACAACTACTCATTTGGAATATACATACAAAATTGAACGTTGCGAGATTTGAACCCACGCCTCTTGGAAACCGTCCGAGAAATTTTCTTCTCTATCTTTTTTCTTATTTCACATCACATTTCCTACATGTTATACACATAACACGCCAACTGTACCATCATATACCCAAAAATTTCCCATTTAAGAAAAGACCAAAGCCAAAAAAAAGAAAATCTTAAAAAAAAAAAAAAAAGAAACCAAAAAGAATCATGCAAAGCAAACCACTTACACGGACCTGCGCGGGCGCAGGGGATACTTGGTGATCGGTGGTCGGGGCGACGCTGCACTCTCGTACGGAGTGGAGGTGAGAGGTATTTCGACCATACCCAAAAAGTCATCGCGGGTTAAGCGATTCTCGTCGAACACTTGTATTAGGAGCTTCTGTTCTTGGGGTTTTACCTGGAAAAGTACGTTTTTGGTATACGGTGACGTCAGAGAATTTTCTATTTAACAATTTAAAAAAGTTGTGAAAAGACGTTTGTGTGTTAAAGGTTATTACCAAATTAACGATTTCGTAAATGATAACACGCCCTGGGAATGAAATGCTCGCTCCAGGCTATTTCAAATGTATCATGGTCAATTATTATAATATGATGTAAAGCTTTAGTTAAAAAAAACACATGTCCCGCTGAGTTTCTTTCGCCGAATCTTCTTAGGTCCGAGGCAGTAACTTTAGTGAACTGGTGGTAAATTATTTGACGTTCAACAAACGAAGCTTGTAATTTCTTATTTTGAATAAAACAATTTGAAATTGAATTTGAATTTATAAAAATTTTAAATAAGCAAGTAACTGTAGACGGGACACCTTGTGAGTTTGATCGCTATACGGAGAAATTAAACATTTACTATTTTCAATTCTTCGCTCTGGTAAAAAGATAAAGCGCGGCGTTGAGTTTCGCCAGTCACCTTTCAATGACTAGCCTCGGATGGCTAACATTAGACTCTCAAGTACCCTCGGCCTACCCTCCAACCTCAACCAAGATGGAAAAAAGATAATAATTGGCAGAACTGCCTTCCCAGCCAGTGGTTACTTGATGTTCATTCGACAATTCAAAAATTGCTATTCCATTTAAACAAAGATTATTTTTAAAATAAATTTGAATCAAAATCCCAGACAAACATGTTAAAATATCTATATATGTATAAAAGTTTCTCGCAAAACCAACGAACTATTAAAAAAATGACTAATACACTGTTATCACTTCTCTACTAAAAAAAACGTTTATATAAACATTACATTAAAAATGTGTTATTTAAAAAATTGTACGTATTATTGTATAAAAATATTAAATATTTATGCTCAACTGGAAACGTGACTGGTTGTGGGTTCGATCCACACTCGAGAAAATGTAATATTTAACATTTTAATTACTTCGCTCTAATAAAGAGGTAAAGCGCGGCGTTAAAATTCGCCACAACACGTAATACATCAAATTCGGCGAAAAGTAGGGAACGGAACGGAGTGTCTTTAAACTAGGTTTAAATGTTCCCTTTGACTACCCTGCTATATGCGGAGCTCCCGCAAAGAGTATCAAATTATTTATGTTTTTAAAGTATTGTATTGTTTTATATATATATATATATATATATATATATATATATATATATATATATATATATATATATATATATATATATATATATATATATATATACATATATACATATATACATACATATATACATGTATGTATATATATATATATATATATATATATATATATATATATATATATATATATATATATATATATATATATATATATATATATATATATATATATTTCATTCACGCTGTATCCCGCACATGGCAGGGTAGGCAGAGAAAACTTGGGAGCCTAGTGTTAGGACACACCGTTCTATTTTCCCACCTTCTGCTGAATTTGAGATATTGCGTGTTCAGAGGCGGACTTCAACGCCATATATAAAGATTTTTTAATAGTAATATGTAAAAGTAAGCTACCATTTCCGCTGCCCACGGGTGTAAAGTGATAAGTTAATGACAAAAACTCAATGAGGTCGAGTCGAACCCGAACAAGCATTGCATTGACAAAGAGACAGTGTCCACTGCGCCACAATGACTTAATATTATATTAATTAAAAAAAAATATTTATATATACTTACCCTGAATACAAACTCCTGATTCCATACTGGGTTCAATGTCTGAAAAAATAAAATAATAATATAAGAAAAAAAAGATATTGATTTTGGAGTATCCGTATTAATCACAATAACTCTTCTCTACTCAGCTTCACGCTGTATCCCGCACATGGCAGAGTAGACGGAGGGAACTTGGGAACCGTGTTAGGACACTCCGTTCCACTTTCGTTCCCCATCCTTTCCGTCGAATTTGCACGCATAGCCTGCGTGTTGAGTGGCGGAACTCAACGCCGCGTTTTACCATGTACCAGAGCGAAGAAGTGAAAACATTAAATATTTAAATTGAAAACATTAAATATTTCATTTCCTCGAGTGGGGATGGAACACACAACCTGTCGGTTACAATCACACGCTTGTGCCGCTGCGCCAAAATCACAATTACAAAAAAAAATAAACATAATATACTTATAAATATATAAATTCTTTTCACGTGAGAATGGAACCCAAAATACATAAAAATAACCATAGGGTTATCTAATATATAATTTTTTTTTCAGCTTCACGCTGTATCCCGCACGAGGCAGGGTAGGCAGAGGGAACCCGGGAACCTAGTGTAAAGACATTCCGTTCCACTTCCGTTCCCCACTTTCCGCCGAATTTGAGGCATTCCGTGTTGAGTGGCGGAACTCATCGCCGCGCTTTGCCTTATTACCGCTGCGCCACGACAGGCCTCTTGTCTTGTTCTTATACGATTGTTTTATATAGTGTGGAGGAGGCCTAATCAGGAAGAACATCTAATCAGTTTTGATTCCGTGCAAGCGTTACTACTATAAATAATATAGTTAATTAAAGAATAATCCCTTAATACGAAAAATGGTACACGTTATTTCATTTCCTTAAGATAGGCTTCTTTATCAATAATGATCAATAATAAACTTATATATGTGTCAAATTTATCTTCACCTGTTTATCGTTGTAATTTTGTAAGAAATGTAAGAAAAGAAACAATAGAAAAGAGATGTTATGGAGATGCACAACGGTTGAATTGTAACGCCGACAGGTTGTGGGTTCGATGCTCACACGAGGATATGGATTATATAATAATTTAATTTCCCTCTGGTAATAGGTAATATTTGGTTGAGGTCTGCCGCTCAATACATGCCGAAGAAAACGAAGTGTTTAAACACTATGTTCTAAAATATCCCTCTCCCCACTCTGGAAATATATATATATATATATATATATATATATATATATATATATATATATATATATATATATATATATATATATATATATATATATATATATATATACATATATATACATATATATATATACATATATATATATATATATATATATATATATATATATATATATATATATATATATATATATATATATATATGTATATATATGTATATATATATATATATATATATATATATATATATATATATATATATATATATATACATACATACATACATACATACATACATACATACACACATAATATATAAATAATACATACCTTTTTCTTAGTTTTCGTGAGAAATGTTTCAACTGTGACGTCACCATCCACCTGTTGCAACTCCACGCGGACATATGGATCGCTGAAAATTGTAAACCATTGCCATAACATTTCATATAAATATAATGACACACTTTTACTAATTTTAAAGTCTTCATCCACACTTATAAAAGAAAAATATTTATTTAGCATATGTATAGTAAAAATTCTAACGTATCGATCAGTTTCCAAGAGGCACGGATTCAATTATTTTTTATATATATTCTAAATATGTAATGACACAATTTAGAAATTATTTGCTGTAGATGATAATATGATCAACCAATCTGTTAAAAACAGTACTGAAGCAAAAATAAGAGTCAAGAAGTGATCATTCAGCTCCTTAGTAGATCATTGAGAAGAAAGTATCTTCTCGATACTTTCTTCTCAATGATCCTGAATGAGGGTGATGGTGAAAGTGTGAGAGAAAGAAAGAACAAGAGACAGAAAGTACCCTGCATATAGAAGGAAGGAGATGGAACGTGGGAATGTTGTCTTAAGAAAGTCCGTTCCGTGCATTGCGTGTTGAGTGGCGGAACTTAACGCCGCGTTTCCCCTCGTCACCAGAAAAAAAATATGAAAATATTTCATTTCCTCAATCGGGAATCGAACATATCAAATGTCAAACAGTACTACCTAGTATTTTTTTTTCGGTATTTTATACAGAAACAACAAAATTATTATTACAGTGCTCTTGCTTTGCTTACTTTTAACAAAAAGAGGTTAATGTACTCATTAATAAAAAAATAGGTTTTGAAGTTTTCTCGAAAATAGCTTTCACTTACACTAAATAACAATCGACTGATGGACATGCAATGTTTAATAATATTAACGATGGTATCGCTATCATCACGCGATGGGTGGGAGTTCAATACTCTCTTATGATAAGAAATGTATGTTACAAAGAAAAATATTTGCAGGGTGACAATCCTCCAGACACGACTCTCATGCTGTATCCCGCACATGGCAGGGTAGGCAGAGGGAACTTGGGAACGTAGTGTTAAGACACTCCGTTCCACTTCCGTTCCCCACTTTCCGCCGAAATTGAGGCATTGCGTGTTGAGTGGCGGAAATCAACGCCGCGCTTTGCCTTGTTAACAGATCGCTCTGGTAGTGGTACAAATGAAAACATTAAATATTTAAATTGAAAATATTAACTATAATATATATAATTGAAAATATTATTATTATTAATGGGATGGAACCAACACCCTAGTGTTTGTGCTTGTGCCACTACTCCACGACAGGCCTCAGACTCCAGAAAATTAAATCATTTTAGACACCAGAAAATTTACATATTTAAAATTGTTATATTAATTATATAATTCATATAATATTCATATAAAATTGCTCTAGTAACGACGCAAAGTGGCCAATGTTCGGCCGGAAGTGGAGTTACAGTACTACATACCGATAGACAGACACACAAACAAACAAATCAAACTCATAACACTGTTTTTTCTACACCGGTAAATACTGACAGTCTACCGTATTAACTAATCTTATTTATAATGCAAAAGGTGGCGCCAAGATCATTGAACATTGCCTTAAGGACATTCCCATATATGAAGACACCTAGAGGCTTCTTATTAAAGACTAAATATCCCGTTACTAATAATATACTAGCCATCTTAACACGGCTTCGCCTGCTTATTTTTATTATGTTATAGACAAACTATATATAATGACAAACTATATATAATGACAAACTATATATAATGACAAACTATATATAATGACAAACTATATGTAATGACAAACTATATATAATGACAAACTATATATAATGACAAACTATATATAATGACAAACTATATATAATGACAAACTATATATAATGACAAACTATATATAATGACAAACTATATATAATGACAAACTATATATAATGACAAACTATATATAAATTATGTATAAGCTACATTACTAGAAAAATCCATCTAGATTAGTTCAGTAATTTTTGTGCAAAAGTAAACCAAGCATTCATTCTTACATTTATAATTTAATAGAAAAGTATTGCAGCAAATATTTGTTTAAAAGTTAATTAAAATTAAAAAAAATCATCGTTTTTTTATTATTTTAGTAAGCAGCGGCAGAAAAGAGAAGGTAATACAGAATCTAAAGTCACAGAGAATACATTGTTGTCACCAGAGAGGAGAAATAGCGTCAAGTGTGATCGATACCACAAAAAAAAAACAAAACCAATATTATTTCACTCAGCTTCACGCTGTATCCCGCACATGGCAGGGTAGGCAGAGTTAGCTTGGGAACCCGGTGTTAAGACATTCAGTTTCACTTCTGTTACCCATTTTCCGACAAATTTGAGGCATTGCATGTTGAGTGGGAGAACTCAACGCCGCGTTTCGCCTTGTTACCAGAGCGAAAAAACGAAAACGTTAAATATTTAAATTGAAAATATTAAATATTTCATTACCTCGAGTGGGGATCGAACCCGCAGCCTGTCGGTTACTGTCAACACGCTAATGCCGCTGCGCCACGACAGGCAACAATATTTTCTTTCCAATATACTAGAATTTCCTTACTAAACTTAGTGTCGTAACAATTTATATATAAGAATTCTCAAACACTACACGTGTGACACAAATGTAATGTATTGTAGCGCAACAAATGTTACATTGACTCACCTAGCGCCGAAGATATCTTTCTTAGCCAACGAATAAGCCCCGACTATCTTCAAACGAAGAAGAAAGCTGTTTTCATCAGTCTGTAACAAAAACAAAATTTTATATATATATATATATATATATATATATATATATATATATATATATATATATATATATATATATATATATATATATATATATATGTATATATATGTATATATATATATATATATATATATATATATATATATATATATATATATATATATATATATATATATATAACTAACAAGGCAAAGCACAGCGTTGAGTTCCGCCAGTCAACACGCAATATTTAAAATTCTGCGGAAATTGAGGAACGGAGTGTTTTAACACTAGGTTCTTATGTTCCCTTGCCATACCTTGTGCGGGATACAGTGTGAAGCTGAGAGAGACTTAAAGATATATTTATATTTAAAGCAATAGATGGCACATATATCTTGTTGCCATTAAATTAATCATCATATTAAATTTCTCAAATATGCAAAATCAACGTAGAGAAATTGACAAACAATCAAATCTCAAAGACGTAGGGTCTTACTTGACAAACATACATTTCATTCCTAGGTCTATTTACATGAAAATATATAATCAATTAATTTAAAAATACAATTTGACCCTGTATCCATATGGATACAGGTTCAAATTAATAGAGTAGCCAGAGGGAACTTTGGAACCTAGTGTTAAGACACTCCGTTCCGATGCCCGCCAGAGGGAACTTTGTAACCTAGTGTTAAGACACTCCGTTCCGATGCCCACTTTCCACTGAATTTGAGACATTGCGTGTTGAGTGGCGGAACTCAGCGCCGCGCTTTGCCTTGTTACCAGAGTCAAGTAATGACAATACCAAATATTTTAAATGTGGGTCTCGAACCTGTCACCACCTGTGCCACGACAGACCCCACTCCTAAGTGTGGATTTACACTTTAATCACAGTAAAAATGTTTTATAAAAAGCATTCTGTGATGCCAAATAATAATTCTAAGCAGATTTGATAAGAAATAAGTAAAAAATACTCCCAACAGAGATTCTAACACCAATTAAGTCGTAACAAGCGTATAAGAATATCGACGTAGCTCAGGGATAACTTATTGCAATATGTGTATATAGTATCTAATAGAGCGCTTTGGATGGTTTTCTAAAGAGGCGCGCGTTAAAATTATGGTACGTTCAAATAAATGGAGTTATAGCCCATTTTAAAAATATTACAATCTTCGTTACCAGACTATTACAATCTAGATTGACATACAACATATCTAATTATATATATATATATATATATATATATATATATATATATATATATATATATATATATATATATATATAGATATATAGATATATATATATATATATATATATATATATATATATATATATATATATATATATATATATATATATATGTATGTATGTATGTATAACAGATAGAATATCATTATATCGAAACGCAATCATTTGAAATCAAATACTGAGATAAAATGTATATTTTGATAGTGACTATTCGATCTAAGATAGCCTAACTTGCAGAATTAATCACCGTCATATGTTTGAGACGAGAGTAAAAAAGAGTACTAAGGAATAAGTTAAGTAAGTTACGAGTACGGATTGGTACCCGTTAATACACTTGCGTTCCCCACTCTCCGCTGAATTCAGGCATTGCGTGTTGAGTGGCGGAAGTTAACGCCGCGTTTTGCATCCGTACCAGAGCCAAGGGAATGAGAATATTAAATATTTCATTTAGTCAAGTTGGAATCAGATCCATAACCTGTGACACATATGCCTCTGCTCCACAATTGCTTTACAAAATTTTATCAATGTAGTTAAAAAATATATCAAAAGTATAGTATACATATTTATTTGTATACTTAAGGATGGCTGTGCATATTTTATAATCATGTGTGAATTTTAACATGTGGCAAATATTTCTTTGCTATTGCTATATTAGAATGTCGTATATATTAAATACAAGAAATAAACATCATTATTACTTATCATATAAAAAGTATTCAATAATTTTTATATTTTAATCCAAAACATTTAAAGATTTCGAGGCCCGTCATTACACAGGGGCATAAGAGTACAACTGTAAATGGGTTCGATTCCCACTCGAGAAAATTAAATATTTAATATTTTGTTTTTTTTTTTTAGCTTCACGAAATATTTCGCACGAGGCAGGGTAGGCAGAGGGAACTCGGGAACCTAGTGTCAAGACACTCCGTTCCACTTCTGTTCCCCACTTTCCACCGAATTTGAGGCATTGCGTATTGAGTGGCGGAACTCAACGCCGCGCTTTGCCTTACTACCAGAGCGAAGAAATGAAACATTAAATATTTAAATTGAAAATATTAAATATTTCATTTCCTCGACTGGGGATCGAACCCAGAACCTGTCGGTTACAGTCACATGCTTGTGCCGCTGCGCCACGACAGGCCTCAATTTCATTTATTCGCTCCGATAATAAAGCAAATCAAGGCGTTGAGTTTCACCACTCAACACAAAGCCTCAAATTCGGCAAAGTCTGTAGCTGCTACAGAATGAAGTATCCCAACACTAGGTTCCCAAGTTCCCTCTGCCTAAACTAAAAAAAAAAAATGACAACAAAGAAGCATGTAAAAGAAATTTCTACGCAATTGATTACAAAGTCAGTACAAACAAATACAAGTTAAGCTAATTAAAGGCTATTTAAAAATAATATTGTAAACGTTACAATGTAGCAAGTTACACAAACGACAAGACAATGAGACTTAAGTCATCTATTTATATGTATATATCTGTGGTTTACAAAATGGCGGAAGAAAAAAAAAACAAAAGAATATATATTAAATCTATGAAACTATATGTATTGTTATAATATATTGTTTTTGTAAGAAAAGAATTGTTGTAGAAACTTGCCTGTAGTGCCGCAGAGACACAAGCCTGTGACTGTAAAGGTGACAGGTAGTGGGTTCGATCCCCACATGAGGAATTAAAATATTAATTATTTTAACTTTTTCGCTCTAGCAACTAGGCAAAGCGCGGCGTTGTACTCTGTGATTAAACACATAATGACTTAAAATCGGCGGAAAGTGGAGAAGTGTCATAATGAGAACCGAGTGCCTTTTAGGTTCCCAAGTTCCCTCTGGCTACGTACCATGCCATGTGCGAGATACATAAAATAAAATATTAAAAAAATGAAAGGCCTGACGTGGCGCAGCGGCACAAGCGTGTAACTGTAACCGATAGGTTCTGGGTTCGATCCCCAGTCGAGAAAATGAAATATTTAATATTTTCAATTAAAACATTTAATGTTTCATTTTTAGCTCTGGTGATAAGGCAAAGCGCGGCGTTGAGTCCCGCCACTCAACACCTCAAATTCGGCGGAAAGTGGGGAACGGAAGTGAAAGGGAGTGTTTTAACACTAGGTTCCCGGGTTCCTTCTGCCTACCCTGCCTCGTGCGGGATACAGCGTGAAGCTAAAAAAATTTTGTACTTTATACTTTATGTACATAAAGCAACGTTGATACAGTGTACATATAGTTTTAAGACACTTCACAATCCACTTTTTAACATCCGTCCGACATTGCAGATTGAGTAGCGGAACTCAACGCCAAGTTCTGTCCCAGAGTGACGATATAATTCATTCCCCCAGACGGGATCGTACCTACTACTGTTACAATTACAATCTTTCCTTCCACTGCACCTCTATGGCCTTATTTATCATTAGAATTTTGTACCTAATAATATTTTACAATATGTATCATATATTCTTCTTCGACAACGACACATTTTACAATATGTATTATATATTCTTCTTTCGATTATATAAAAATATATATTTCGTCCGGGTGATGTTTTTGAAATGTACGACATAAGTTTGTCTGGGCTGGGTTATTCATTTAAAAAAAAATTCAAGCCCAAACATCAGCATCACGAGAGAGAGAGGCAGAGAATGCAGAGAGAGAGAGAAAGAGAGATAGTCAGCTTCACGCTGTATCAGGCAGGGTAGGCTGAGGGAATTTGGGAACCTAGTGTTAAGACACTCCGTTTCACTTTCGTTCCCCTTTTTGCCGAATTTGAGGCATTACGTGTTGAGTGGCGGTACTCAACGCCGCGTTTTGCCTTGTACCAGAGCGAAAACATTAAATATTTAAATTGAAAATATTAAATATTTCATTTCCTCGACTGGGATCGAACCCACAACCTATCGGTTACAGTCACACGCTTGTGCCGCTGCGCCACGACAGGCCTCGAGAGATAGATATTATTTTAGTTATATTTTATAATCATTGCATACCAAGGGTTGGTGAGCGAAGCGAGAAAGACGCAAAGCCTATAAGTTATTAATAGTTTTGTTTTACACAAAATATAGTCAAAAAATTTAAATAAATATGAGAATCAATTTTCTACAAAAAAAAAATCAATAAGATACAACACTTTCTTTTCTAAAATTATAGAAAACGAAAAGTCCACTTCCGGTCCATTAGCGCAGCGGCACAGTTTTCGACCGTCATGCGTTTCGATGATAAAGATATTATATTTAAAACATGATGATCATAATGATTATGTTAAAAATATTTTCAATACCTCCCTATGGCAGACATAATGCGGAGTTGAATTCCGCCACTCCACCTGCACTGTCCCAAAACTCGGGCAATAAGTTAACAACCTCTCCTTACCCTATTTTAGGGGAGAGTTAGAAATGAGTTTAACTGCCGAGTGCTTCTTTTGATCAACCAATTAAAAGACACATTACAGACTTTAATGTTTAGTTTTCATTTTATATACATTATTATTTATTAATTAAAAATTAATGAACAAACAAACTCTCTCGCGTTTTTAATTAAATAATAATAACAAAAAAAAAAGACAAGTTAATATTTTGCTATATTGTTATACAGAATAGAGGCCTGTCGTGGCGCAGCGGCACAAGAGTGTGACTGTAACCGACAGGTTCTGGGTTCGATCCTCAGTCGAGGAAGTGAAATATTTAATAATTTCAATTTAAATATTTAATGTTTCATTTGTTCGCTCTGGTAATAAGGCTAAGCGCGACGTTGAGTTCCGCCACTCAACACGCAATGCATCAAATTCGGCGGAAAGTGGGGAACTGAAGTGGAACGGAGTGTCTTTACACTAGGTTCCCGGGTTCCCTCTGCCTACCCTGCCTCGTGCGGGATATAGCGTGAAGCTAAAAAAAAATTACATTATTATTTATTAATTAAAAATTAATGAACAAATAACTCTGTAGCGTTTTTTATTACATAATAATAACAAAAAAGAGACAAGTTAATATTTTGCTATATTGTTATACAGAATATATATAAAGTTTATGTAATATATAATAAATAAAATATTTTCTAAAAGTCCCATACCGTTGGTAATGCCGCGTCCGGTATCCGTACCTAGTCCGATATACCGTTGGTAATGCCGTTTCCGGCATATGCAACTAGGATCCCTAACTTTTTGAGAGATACATTATAATTTTTTACCTTATTAATTGAAAATACATATTCTTTAAAAAATACTTTAAGAAGGTTTGAGCCATATTTTACAGTGAAAAAAAAAACCAGTTCTCTATTCAAATAACCGATTAGCTGATAGTTATTTTTAGTAAAAGAACGAAAAAAAAAAGTTAATCCACACTAAAAAAAGACAAATGCTTTTTTTTTACGTTTTCTAAATAAGTACATATATGAACGAAGCGGAAACGTAACGTATGTACTAACGTAACGAACCCGCGCCTATGAGACGATATCCAAGAGGCAGGGCTTCAAATTGCAATGTTAAAATTTTGTACATTTGGAAATTAACTAGGTGATAGTTAGTATAAATAACTACGCACATGGCAGGGTAGGCAGAGGGCACTTGGCAACTTAGTGTTAAGACACTCCATTCACCACTCTCCGCCGAAATTGAGGCATTGCTTATTAAGTGACGGAACTCTAGTCGCCGCGGTTTGTCTTGTTACCAGAGCGAAGAAATTAAAATACTTAATTTGAAAATATTAAGTATTACATTCCCTCGAGTGGGGATCGAACCCACAACCTATCGTTTACAATCACATGCTTTTGCTGCTCCGCCACGACACGCCTCATAACTATTAGACGGTCCTAATTTTTATTTCTTTATCAAATATAACTAAGTGACTGTAACCGATAGGTTGTGGGTTCGATCCCAGTCGAGGAAATGAAATATTTAATATTTTCAATTTAAATATTTAATGTTTCATTTCTAAGTTCTGGTAATACGACAAAGCGCAGCGTTGAGTTCCGCCACCCAACACGCAAAGCCTCAAATTCGGCAGAAAGTGGGGAACGAAAGTGGAACGGATTGTCTTAACACTAGGTTCCCAAGTTTCCTCTACGTACCCTACCATGTGCGGGATACAGCGTGAAGCTGAGTGATTATTTTATACATAAGTTATAATTTTATTAAATAAATAAATATTTCTGATCAAATATTTACACACATACATTCTCCATTTAAACATTTTTTTCTATATAACTGAACATATATTGTGGACTTAAGAGTGTAAACCTGCTAACAGCCTATTATTAAACAGATTCTCAAGAGAGACATAAAACATTAATTGCAGAAGGTTAATACAACTTCGTAAATTAAATTGTATTCTACAAAAACAAAATTAAGGTCAAATTCATATTTCTTTTACACTTTCAAATGATATAAAAATGTAAAGTACATAATGACAAAAAAACAGATATTTAATGTTTCTACGTTAAGCTGATATGTCATCAGAAAAAAAATGGTGATATCTAATATCACAAATATTCCCTACATTGGCCATTTTCTTTTCAGATACAATTTTCTAGTACACTCATTCAGCTTCACCCGCACATGGCTGGGTAGGCAGAGGGAACTTGGGAACCTAGTGTTAAGACACTCCATTCTGTTTCCATTGCGTGTTGAGTGGCGGAACTCAACGCCGCGTTGTACCTTGTACCAGAGCGAAAAAATGAAAACATTAAATATTTTAACTGAAAATGTTAAATATGTAATTTCCCCGAGTGGGGATCTGACCCACAACCTGTCAGTTACAGTCACACGCTGTGCCGCTACTCCACAACTGGCCTCAAAAATAATATTTATTAAACATTAAATAAATAACTATAAAAAGCTATTTATATATAAAAGATATTTATAAATAATTTAAAAACATATTAAAAAAAAACAGAGACTTGCTCAACAAGTTTTTATGCAAACAGTCTTGTCATTTACAAGGAAAGAGTGTTTAGTATTACTTATATACACATTTATATTGATATTTTAAGATTAGCCATTCTTGTAAGTACATCAGTGTACTTTGATAAAATAACTGGCATCTATTAAGGTATTTAAAATTGTGCACTGGAGTACCACAACATCAATCAGACTGATGGAAATGAAACAGGATTCATACGGTTAGGACATTCCCCCTTGGATGTGATATGAAAATAATTATTGATTTTATTAGTAAAGTGGGCACAAGGACCTTAGAACCTAGCATTAAAATACTCTGTTCCAGCCCAGTGGTGGACACAACATTGGGCTTAGCCACGATACCAATGCCATGAAAATGAGAATTATAAATATTTTATTTCCTACTTTCAGTCATCATATCATTATCATTATTTGAGGCAGTGTATGTTGAGTGGCAGAACTCATCATCGTATAATCTTGCATAGGAAATAGTGTCCAAACACTAGGTTACACTTGTCTACCATGCTAAGCGGAATAAAAGACTCTGTTTCAGCCCAGTGGTGTACACAACATTGGGCCTAGCCACAATACCAATGCCATGAAAATAAGAATGTTTTAATGAATTTTATTTCCTTGAGTAAGAATAAAACTTGTCACGTTGCACACTTGTGCACACCCGTCCACAAGGTGCTTTTCATTTTATTTTCAGCTTTACACTGTACCCTGAAAATGCTAGAGAAAATTGTGTTAAGACACTCAACTCCTTTCCCCATTTTTAGTCATCATATCATTATCACCTCTTGTGCCTCAAATGGCACTGTATGTTGAGTGGCAGAACTCATCAAAGTAGAACCCTGGGTACAAAATAGTGTCCAAACACTAGGTTACATTTATCTATCATCACCTTTTTTTTATCAAACATAAAACTTATATCTAATATCATGTAATTAAAATTCATTATAATAATAAAGACAGTAAATTATTATCATATAAATATTAAAGCATCTATGTTTTTGTTATATAGTAAGTGATTTTATTTTAATATTAAGTATAGATTTTTTTAAAAAAAAGCATAAAAAATAATAAAGGTCTGTATGGTACACACATTTTAATTGTAAATTCACGTGAAATAATATATGGAAGTAACCATTTTTTTAATTAAAAAAAGTTTAAATACTAGGACATGTTATCTAATAATGATTCATCAATTAAAATTAACAGTTACATACTGCTTTCTGATGAATCATACATTATATCTAGCTTATAGTTAATTTACTTTCAAGAAAATGAATAATATCACTTTTCATAGATATTGCCAAAAAATACAAAGTAAATACAAATATTCTTCTTTATATTAATTTTCTCTTTTTAAAAAACAAGCACATATATGACTATTAAAAAAAATATCTTTTAAAAATGTAATAATTTAGTCTGTGGCAACACTTAGATGATCTTATTAGTATACTCATGAACAAGATGAAACCAGTTTTAATTTCTTGAAAAATACATAGGACTTATTTAGAAAGGTGACAGTGTTTTTTTTTAAATATATTAAATTTCTTGTTTCAATATCATTAAAATAAAAAAAAAGATTATTTATAAAATAGCTTCTCAGAAGCTAATAGTAAACTTTAAAAGCATTTTTTTTTAAATTGTAATATGAAACATTAATAGGTATGTTAATGTAAATCTAAAAAAAAATACTATACATTTCCCTATATTTTGTATATAAGAAAATTATATAATAACATACCTGTATGTTCACAATCTACTCTAAATCAAAACCAAATACTTTTGATAATCCATTTTATCCGTAGTGATTATAATGTCATTCAACCTAGTTATTCCCCTCAACTTTAATATATCAAAATAAACTATATAACATAATAAATTGTACAACTAATATCCTATTTCATTTTTAATATAACATAATATGTAACCAAGGAATATTAAGGCTGATATAAATACAAGAAATACATTTCAAATCCCATTAACAGGCTTAGTATAGGTGTGAATAAAGTCTGACCAATAACATACACAAACAATTACAATATATTGACATTCAAACAGAATGAATGCGTTCATTGCGGCGTCTGGCTGCTCAAATAAACTTCATTGAAGTATTAAATCAATGACAAGGACATGTGCATACAAGTACATTGTTAAAAACTTAAGTTTTCTCAACTATTTTAAGTATTAATAAGGTTTAACTTACGTGTGTATCCGACTGCCAAGCCATCACCCATGTGAAAATGTACTAATTTTTAAACGGAATGCAAAACAATTGGCGTTTCTTTTCTAGGCTCATCGGTTGAAATAACTTAAAACAATGACACGTTTGCTATACAATTTTCATTAACACCTCCTTAGGGATCTTTCTCGAGTTCAGAGTCATTAGAAAACTTTAAATATGGGCTAAACTATTAAAATAAACACTACTACATAGAATCACTACTACGGTTAAGGAAAAATACAAACAAAAAACTAAAATATCATGGAAAAATATCGTCTGCACCTTCTGTGACAGTCGAGTGACAGCAGTTGACAGACTTTGTCATATTGTCACACCAATTTTACGCATTACACTTCTTTTTACGCAGAAATGTAAGTAAAGGTATAGAAATTACAGACAATTATTGAAATAAAATCTTAAAAACATATAACCAACATAAAAATCAATTACACACCATTTTATATTTTTATGCTCAATATATATACGAAAATAATAAACATGGAAACACGCCTAAATTGAGCCGCTTAAACGTACAAAAAAAAGATATACTTTTTTATATCTTTATTATAATTTTACCTAAAAGTAAAACACCTCCTAGATACATTCTAGGAAAATAAGAGCATCGTCATGACGAAACAAATATTATATAATTGTAGGTTTTTTTACTTAGAACATAATTTATACGTCAGAATATTTAATAAACAAAAGATTAAAAAAAATCTTTAAAATATAATAAATGTATAATAAACAATAATAGAACACCTGTAAACAACAACATAGGATCTGTCATGGCGCACAAGTGGGCACAAGTGTGTGACTGTAATCGCGACAAGTTGTTGATTCGGTCCTCACATGGGGATATGAAATAAATAAGATTTTTAAATGTAGTATTTAATATTTTCATATCTTCACAGTAAAAAAATGACTCTCTGAATCACAATATGTGATATTTTTCTCTTTACTCACTCTCTATCAGCTTCACGCTGTATCCCGCTTATGGCAGAGGCAACTTGAGAACCTAGTGTTAAGACACTCCGCTCCACTTCCGTTCCCCACTTTCCGACGAATTTAAGGCATGGCGTGTTGAGTGACGGAACTCAACGCCACGTTTGCCTTGTACCAGAGCGAAGAAATGAAAATATTAAATATTTAAATTGAAAGTATGAAATATTTCATTTCCTCGAGTGGGGATCAAACCCAGAACCTGTCGGTTGCAGTCACACACTTGTGCCGCTGCGCCACGACAGGCCTTTTTCTCTTTATATTTTATAGATTTCTAATGTTAAGTTACTCCGTTCCCTACTTTCTTCCCAAGTTTCGAAAAATTCCATTCTAATTAGCCGAGATGAAACCTTTATTTTGTCTTATAACCAAAGTGAGGTATAAAAATTAATGCTCAAGTGGGAATCAAACCCATAACATAACCAAATCGTGTCAATGTTGTGTAAAATGACTATCGTTCCTTCATGACAACATTTTAGTGTTGATAAGGTGTTATAATTGATATTGTGGAAATATATCATTTCTTTTACGCTTACTTAACTAAGTCAATCGAGCTAGAAACATTTACAAAAAAAATATTGTATTATAAAATAAGTACCTAATCATAATTTGCCATACCACTATTTATACTCGTATATATGTATATGAAGGAGGCCTGTCGTGGCGCAGCGGCAAAAGAGTGTGACTGTAACCGACAGGTTCTGGGTTCGATCCCCGGTCGAGGAAAATGAAAAATGTAATATTTTCAATTTAAATATTTAATGTTTCATTTCTCCGCTCTGGTAATAAGGCAAAGCGCGGCGTTGAGTTCCGCCACTCAACACGCAATGCCTCAAATTCGGCGGCAAGTGGGGAACGGAAGTGGAACGGAGTGTCTTAACACTAGGTTCCCGGGTTCCCTCTGCCTACCCTGCCTCGTGCGATTTACAGCGTGAAGCTGACTGAGAGAGTGAGTGTATTCATATACACTGCAATGCGTATCTTCGTAGCTGTTATCTACACTAAAATATAGTAAAGCATTTTTGCAAAATATTATTTTATAACTGATTAGTATAACAAAAGGGCTGACCTGGTATTGCAAAGAGAATCTAGGCTCTGGACGAGGAAGGTTATTAGTTCTTCTCCACGATGACCAAGAGGAAGATCGATTCCGATGAGGCTCTGTAATACTAGACGAAAAATCCAAGGTCCTCGGATTATGCATGACTGCAACTGAACGGATATCTCTCATTTCGAATAAACACAGCACACGAACACCACAACACCATAACTTTCGTTTGAAATTCACCAAAAAAACTACGACCTAATTAAAAATATTTACAATAACTTTTAAGAAACGCATTAAAGATGGCGCTCACTAGCAGACATATGACTGTCCTAATCTTATCAGAGCAAGAAATGAGCTGTGATAAAGACGCGACCGTTTACAATTAGCATTGCTATGATAACTGGGTTTTGAAGTCACGAAAGCTTATACGCTTTGTTTCGATATAATTTTCGTAGATAACGGTATCAGTCATTGAAACATTCTTTATTATGTCCATCTAGCTAGTAACGGGCGGCACACTTTTGGTTTTATACGAAAGTATAGCAAAATCGTATCCTTATTTACATAATTTATCTTTTGTCCTCATTTTTTCTATACATTCACAAAATACATTTTTTTAATTACTCAAGTACCTGATTACCGACTGATATACCTAGATGTAAGACAATCTGTCACGTGGTACATGAAGTATATATATAAATTGCTAGTTTGTTGAAGTAATTTTTATAAAATTAAAAAAATATCCTCGTCTAGGTGCGCTTCCGTGTGCGCTAGTTGAAGGTCGTTAGCGTAACGATCAATGTTAATGCGCATACGCAATAATAATCACTTGGTTTGGCCCCAGTAAATTTATTTTATATATTTATATAATATATTATTATTTATGTATTTTTTTAAAAACAATTTGTGATAAATATTTCACACGCCTTATGTAGATGTTTCCTTAAAGTTTGTACCAATGACTTTGTGTCACAATATAGAATAATGAAGAAAAGAAATTACTGTAAGATTTCATCATAGTAATGTTATTTCAATATCAAACAAAGAGCTGGCCAAGTCCGAATCGGACTCGATCAGTTAGGGTTCCGTATCAAATATAGATCGACGGCAAATACAACTTATTACTTACTTACTTAGCTTCACGCTATATCTCTAGCGGGGTAGGCAGAGAGAACGGAGCGCCAAACGCTACGGTCTCGGCATACCTCTTTCGCCTCGTCCACTGTCATCAACCTCTTCATACATGCCCTCCGGGGGTCCTCATGCTTTTTACGTGACCTTCCTCCAGTATCGTCGATACTGTGTTGTCGAAGGTCAACCGAAGTCTCCCCCTCCCTCCTCTTACCACTCACTTTTCGCCCAAACCACCTGAGCACGTTCTTCTTCATTCTCACTGTGACATCCACGCTAGTACCTGCCATTCTGTGTATTTCTTCATTGGACATGCGATCAGATAAACTGACTCCGCATATCCGACGAAGAGATCGCATCTCTACAGCAATCATCTTTCTTTCATTCTTCTTCTGTAATACCCACGTTTACAACTTATTAAGGTTGAAAAATTAGTTTGCAGTTGTTTTGATGAAATATAAATATCTTTTCTTTTATTTACGTCGACTAGATTTTAATCTTTTTTTTTTTATTTGCGCTAAGGGATCGTTAACCTGATTTTTTTCTATTAATTTAATCTTAATACATGTACGCCATCTCGAGATAATTTATCTTGACAGACAGACAATAAAGTGATCCTAAAAATGTTTAGATTGTTTTTTATTTTGATGTACGAAACCCTAATAAGGTACGTAAATATAATATAAGCGTGTGGTTATATAATGCATAAAATCGGTTTGCTTATTTTTGTTTTCTTTTGTTTTAACTTCACGTAGTAGGCCGCACAAAACACAAAGCAAAAAAGGTAGGCAAATCTGGGAAACCTAGTATTATAACACTCCGTTCCCACTAAGGCCTAAGCTGCCGTTCTTCACTTCCAGTCAAATTTTCGATGCAGTATAATTATGTAGAGCGGATCTCAACGCCGTGATTTGCCTCGTTAATAGAGCGAGAGATGAAAATATATATATTTTTCAACAAGTGGAAATGGAACCCACAATTCAGTTCAGTCGCACACTTGTAACCCTGCGTGAAGACAACCATAGGTGGCATATAAAAAGTTATAATGACATAGACAAAACATACGTCGTATATATAATTATTTTAATTATTCATCATTGTTATTAAATAATTATCATCAAAATACGCACGCAAATAAATTATAACGCCCAAATTTACTTAGTTATATTGTAAATAATATTTTAAGAGAAAATGTTTAAACATATTGGTGTTTTTTTAGCAGAATTGGTATTCCGAAGAGGTGATAGTTTTCTAATTATTTTGATAATTTAGTAAATGGCATAGTAGTTAATTAAAAACCTTAATTCCAACGATACTCTCTTTCGAAGAATTTGCAATTATTAGTGTCAGTTGTAATTAATGCCACTACACCACAATTTGTTTATTCATCTTCGCGCTATATCCCGCACATGACAAAGTAGTCAGAACGTGATATCATAAAAATATATTAATTTCGATAACTATAAACATAGTTAAGATGTTCTATTATTTCACAAACGAGAGCGAAAAGTCTCGACTACTCAATAGATGAGGGCCATATAAAAATAAATCTAATCTAAATCAGTTAACCCCTTTTTAAGATGCCTTAGATTCACTCAACATGCCAGTATAAAGTTTATTATACTCCACGTCCTTAAACATTGTTCAGTTCTACGGATTTTGTTTTATAAGCTAAGATCCTAAATAAATATTTTTACTATAGTTTGTAACATATTTATAGAAATAATTATATTTAAATTCAATCATATGTAGTATGTCGTAATGTGTGTGCAGGAATCAGCATTGCTTATTCCTATATAAGCTACCTACTGAGCAAAGTTTGCCATTTTGCGTAAATAAATGAAAAACAACAAGTGTACAAAAAAATAGGGGGGAAAAAACGTTTAAATACAAATAACAATTATTTTACATCATTAGTGATTAATTTCTTAAATCAAAATCAAATAACCACTTACCAACGGTAACTACTTATTAAAACATTAATAAATAATAATTCTGTTAGAGACTCTTTTTGAGAGGCTTGTCTCATTAATAAATGTTGTTATAATTTTTATATAGTGATATATTAAAAATTCTCTAGCAAATAAACTTATTTTGTATTGACGTTTTATTTTTATAGCCATTTATTATTTCTGAACGTCTTTCATAAAATTAATATGTCACTGTCAAACGTCTTGACCCAAAATCACTGTGACGTTTTGCATTGTTTGTATGTTTTCCTTAACGAAGTAAACAGCGATATTTATGGATACTAAGCTGAAAAAAATTGCATGATATACCTTATTTTAATATAATTATATCCAATATGTCACAACAATTGATTAATGAAAATAGCAAATATATATTAGAGTAGGTTACATATACATTCTCACATATAACCTTTGTTTATTTTTTACGGATTATTTTTATTTTATATATTATTTTTCAGCTTATTTTCTGAGCAAACAATAGATTCACAAAGCTTGGAGTCGATATGTGCTCAGGTGCAAAAGAGATTTCCTAAATCAGACCACTTTAACTGTTAGTATAGTTTTGTTGACTTATATTTATAAAAGTTTAAATATTATTTGCTTTATTATTTTTAATCATATTTTTCCAGTATGCCTTCTCCTGTCTTCACTCATAACTGGTGGTGATTTATCACTGCCTGGACAAAGAGTAGTTGCACTAGCTCTAATTTTTGACATTTATAAAACAGATAATCCATTCAGTTCCCTTTTCCTACATTTGTTAGAAGGAAAGCCAGGGTTACTACCATTAACTCCACAAGAAAGGATATTCATTGGCCAATTACATGGATTCATTTCTGTTAACATAAGAGATGTGAGTATTTAATTATTTGATAACATTACATTGTTTGTTCGATACAGAGCAGCATAGCCAAAGAAAAACTAGTGATGAGACACTCTGTTCTCCACTTTCTGATCAGATTTTGAGCATTATTTTAAGATAAAAAAGTGATAGATCTCGATACTGTCTTTCTAGAACAGGAATGTAACAATACATAGTTCCTTGGTCTAAAGATTAATTTTATTACTATCATATTAGTATGATAGACAGAGAGCAGCAGAATACCATTAGGCATTTCCATACAAATTGAAACATAATTTGTTTAGTGAAGGGACTTTCTCTTTGTCTACAAAGTGAGGAAAGTGAGTAAAATGAAAATATTATATGTAACATTTTCTCAAGAGGAAAACAAACCCACAACCTGTTACTTATACAGCCCATGGAGGTCTTAGTCCACAAGCTCCTTGCCAATGCTATTATATCATTGGCCCAATTCATGGATGGTCAACCTATCTTCCTGATTTTGCCTCTAGGATACCGATGATTTACTCCAATTTTCTATTTCTTTGATCTCTGACTGTGTGACCATCCATCCATCTTCATTACAGTCTCCTGACCATTCCTTCAGTTTAGTTTGTTTTAAATGCCAAGTATCATTTTCCCCAATATATACAATTGGCATATAAATTTATCTATTTAATAACAGCTAACTGGTTGTGTCTTCCAAAATTATTACAGGTATTAAAGAAATCATCAAAACAAGTGATCTTAACAGAAGTATTAGCTAAGGACTTGGAGTTTGATTACTCGTCACTCCAATCCTTAACGGCGGAGAGATCTGCAGAGATCAGCTCAGTTGCTAAAGCAACTGCCCCGGCATTAGTGCCACTTAATGATGGGTAAGACTTGTGTAAACAATAGAAATTTTGTATGATAATTTGAGGCCTGTCGTGGCGCAGCGGCAACAAGAGTGTGAATGTAACCGACAGGTTCTGGGTTCGATCCCCAGTCGAGGAAATGAAATATTTAATATTTTTAATTTAAATATTTAATGTTTCATTTCTTCGCTCTGGCAATAAGGCAAAGCGCGGCGTTGAGTTCGGCTACTCAACACGAAATGCCTCAAATTCGGCGGAAAGTGGGGAATGGAAATGGAACGGAGTGTCATAACAGTAAGTTTCACTTCCGCTCCCTCTACCTACCCTGCCTAATGCGGGATACAGCTGAAAAAAAAATAATTATATAAATAAAAAATTGAAATTATGCCCTTTAAATTATGACAGGTACTGCAAGTATTCTATGAGTGTTTTATTTAGTACTTGGTAATAATTCTGGTTTTTCAAAGTGGAAAAATATATAAACAAAAAATATTTGAGATAGTTTAATATATTATTTATATATTTTTATTCTATTTCTTATTTTGCACCACTGGTACTAAGACGAAGTGCGATATTGAGTTCAACCATTCAAAACTCAATATCTTTGAGACTGCAACCGACAGGTTCTGGGTTCGGTCCCCACTCGAGGAAATGAAATATTTAATATTTTCAATATAAATATTTAATATTGTCATTTCTTTGCTCTGGTACAAGGCAAAAATAAATGTAAAAAATAAATGTGTCCCGCACATGGCACTGTAGGCAGAAGGAACTTCGATGCCTAGCGTTAAGACACTCCGTTACTCTTCCGTTCCCCACTTTCCGTTGAATTTGAGGCATTGCATGTTGAGTGGCGGAAATCAACGCCGCTCTTTACCCTGTTATCAGTACGAAGATTTTTTTGTTAACCTAATCTGCAATCAGCAAAAAGCTTTTAGCGGATGTTTAGTGAGCGTTCGATCGGGTAGAGTTTACCCTCCAATGAGAGCATCTACTCGTAATTAGGAGATTATTACATCTTTTCTTTTGAAGCGTTTTTGATAACTATGAGTAAGTAGTTCAGTTGCAAGTTTATTTGGATGGCATTCCAGCTTCTCTCTGTATCTTTCTGTAATTTGTGTCCTATATTCCGATTCACAGTGGTCATGCCTAACTGTTCATGTATGTCGATGTTTGTGATTTACCATGGAACATTCGATGTTGAGCACAATACCATGTTTTGCATTCGTAGTAATACTGCAATGTTTGAGTTACTGGCAGTCCCCCACAACTGAATGCCATAAAACCAAATTGGTTTTAAGATTGCTGTGCAGATAAGTAACTTGTTGTTTTAGTGTGAGTTTGTTATACCTTCCTAGGAGCCACAAAAGGTTGTTGTATCTTATTTTAAGCTCATCTCTCTTTGTTTTCACGTGTTGGCGCCAGGTTAAACGTCGGTCGAGGTGCATGCCAAGATATTTTACGCTGTCTCGTTGGAGAAGTATGTTGTTCTCCAGTTTCTCAGCTGGGCAGTTGCCTTTCTGCAAAGTGAAGGTGACATGGACGGATTTAACAGCGCTAGTCTTGATAATTGCGAAGCAAATTTATTATTTTATTTAGGCCAGATTGTAGCATTTCTGAGGCTTTGTTCGCATTATCGCTGCTTGCCAGAGAACGGAGCGCCAAACGCCACGGTCTCGGCATACCTCTTTCGCCTCGTCGACTTGCCCTCCGGGGGGTCATGGTCATGCTTTTTACGTGATCTTCCTCCAGTATCGTCGATACTGTGTTTTTGAAGGCCTACCGAGGTCTCCCCCATCCTCTCTTACCACTCACTTTTCCTTCATAAATCTTTCTTATCATTCTTTCTTCACTCATTCGCTCGACGTGCCCAAACCACCTGAGCACGTACTTCTTCATTCTCACTGTACATCCACGCTAGTACCTACCATTCTGTGTATCTCTTCATTAGGTATGCGATCAGCTAAACTGACTCCGCATATCCGACGAAGAGATCGCATCTCTACAGTATTCATCTTTCTTCGTCTGTAATACCCACGTTTCGCTGCCGTATAACAGTGTCGATACCAATACTGCATTGTGTACGGCCAAACGCGCAGCTATGCTGACGTTTCGCCGTCTCAACAATGCAGCCAAGGCCCCGTCAACTTTGTTACCGGCAGCAATACGCCTTTCCACATCGATTTCGTATCTTCTGTCTCTGCTAAAAATACTTCCCAGATAAACTACCTCATTCAGTTGTTCTAATATCGAATCATTTACATTGATCTTGCATTCTGTCCTTTCTTCATTTCTTTCAAATATCAGAACCTTCGTTTTATTCGCATTCAGGCTTAGACCATTATTCGCACCTCTTTCTTTCAGAATGGTAACCAACGCCTCTAACTCGCTTTCTGATGACGCAATAAGCAATGCATCATCTGCGTCAAGAAGGCAATTTATATTCAAGGTACCTACTTTCACTCCCATTTAACTTTATCTCACTCCATGGAGACAGCTGTCCAAATACAAACTGAACAACCAAGCTGACATGGCGCAAACTTGTTTAACACCCGATATATATATATATATATATATATATATATATATATATATATATATATATATATATATATATATATATATATATATATATATATATATATATATATATATATATATATATATATATATATATATATATATATATATATATATATATATATATATATATATATATATATATATATATATATATATATATATATATATATATATATATATATATATATATATCGGGTGTTAAACAAGTTTGCGCCATGTCAGCTTGGTTGTTCAGTTTGTATTTGGACAGCTGTCTCCATGGAGTGAGACAAAGTGAAATGGGAGTGAAAGTAGGTACCTTGAATATAAATTGCCTTCTTTACGCAGATGATGCATTGCTTATTGCGTCATCAGAAAGCGAGTTAGAGGCGTTGGTTACCATTCTGAAAGAAAGAGGTGCGAATAATGGTCTAAGCCTGAATGCGAATAAAACGAAGGTTCTGATATTTGAAAGAAATGAAGAAAGGACAGAATGCAAAATCAGTGTAAATGATTCGATATTAGAACAACTGAATGAGGTAGTTTATCTGGGAAGTATTTTTAGCAGAGACGGAAGATACGAAATCGATGTGGAAAGGCGTATTGCTGCCGGTAACAAAGTTGACGGGGCCTTGGCTGCATTGTTGAGACGGCGAAACGTCAGCATAGCTGCGCGTTTGGCCGTACACAATGCACTGTTGGTACTGACACTGTTATACGGCAGCGAAACGTGGGTATTACAGAAGAAGAAAGATGAATACTGTAGAGATGCGATCTCTTCATCGGATATGCGGAGCCAGTTTAGCTGTTCGTATACCCAATGAAGAGATACACAGAATGGTAGGTACTAGCGTGGATGTACAGTGAGAATGAAGAAGAACGTGCTCAGGTGGTTTGGGCACGTCGAGCGAATGAGTGAAGAAAGAATGATAAGAAAGATTTATGAAGGAAAAGTGAGTGGTAAGAGAGGAAGGGGGAGACCTCGGTAGGCCTTCAAAAACACAGTATCGACGATACTGGAGGAAGATCACGTAAAAAGCATGACCATGACCCCCCGGAGGGCAAGTTGACGAGGCGAAAGAGGTATGCCGAGACCGTGGCGTTTGGCGCTCCGTTCTCTGGCAAGCAGCGAGAATGCGAACAAAGCCTCAGAAATGGTACAATCTGGCCTAAATAAAATAATAAATTTGCTTCGCAATTATCAAGGCTAGCGCTGCTAAATCCGTCCATGTCACCTTCACTTTGCGGAAAGGCAACTGCCCAGCTGAGAAATTGGAGAACAACATACTTCTCCAACGAGACAGCGTAAAATATCTTGGCATGCACCTCGACCGACGTTTAACCATATTCTTACAGTGGCATCACAGTAGATATATGATAATATAATACTTGTTCGGAAAAATAGCCACAATTTATTTAAGTACAAACATGATATCAGTACAAGAAGTAAAAACAAGCTGATCACACCTAGTTTTCGTCTTCAAAAGGTTAGTAAGAATTTTATGGGACATAACGTATGTATAATAAAATTTCACAAGTAATGTTAGATTTGCCAAATATATTGTTGGGCAAAGCATATTACTCAAGTCAAGAATATTACCATGATAAGAATGCGTGGGATTAAATTCTGTTGGTACTCACTCAGGAAGCTATGTTATATATATATATATATATATATATATATATATATATATATATATATATATATATATATATATATATATATATATATATATATATATATATATATATATATATATATAAAATCAAAATCAAAATCAAAATCAAAATATTCTTTATTCAATTAGGCCATTTAAGCACTTTTGAATCGTCAAGTTACATATAAGTGTCTGTGGTGTCAGTCCTTACAGGAAGCTACCACCGGCTCGGAAGGCGGGTCTGCTGAGAAGAGCCGGCAAGAAACTCAACAGTTGCTCTTTTCAAAATATCAATTAAAGTAAATATATAACATAGCTTCCTGAGTGAGTACCAACAGCATTTAATCCCACGCACTCTTATCGTTGTAGTATTCTTGAATAGAATAATATGCTTTGCCTAACAATATATTTTTAACATTCACTTTAAATTTTTGAAGTGGCAAATTTAAAATTATTTGTGGAATTTTATTATACATACGTGTACCATGTCCCATAAAGATTTACTAACTTTTTGAAGACGAAAACTAGGAGTTATCAGCTTGTTTTTACTTCTTGTATTGATATCATGTCGGTCACTGTTTTTTCATAAATTGTGGCTATTTTTCCGAACAAGTATTATATTATCATATATGTACTGTGATGCCACCGTAAGAATACCCGTTTCTTTAAAAAAATCTCTCAGGGATTCCCGAGCTCCCATGCCGTAAATGGCTCGGACTGCTCTTTTTTGAATTACGAATAAAGATTCGATATCTGCAGCATTGCCCCATAGTAATATTCCGTAGGACAATATGCTATGAAAATAGCTAAAGTAGACTAGGCGTGCAGTATCAACGTCCGTAAGCTGCCTCACTTTTATAACAGCATATGCAGCGGAGCTCAGTCTGCCCGAAAGAGAAGACAGATAGGGGCCCCATTGTAGTTTCGAATCTAGGGTTACTCCCAATAATACAGCGGTATCACAAAAATGGAGAAATTTATTATCCACGCCTAAATTAAGCTTCTCTTTCCTAACATTCGGCATAGTAAATTCTATACATTTTGTTTTTTGTGCCTTTAATACTAAATTATTAGTATTAAACCAGTGAAGTATTTGCGACAGCGCACTATTCACTTCGTCATAGTTTTTTTTATATCGATCTACTTTAAAAATTAATGAAGTATCATCGGCAAATAATACCACATCGCATAAATTATTAATGCAAAAGGGGAGGTCATTTATATAAATTAAAAACAAAAGAGGCCCTAGAATCGATCCCTGTGGGACATCCATACGCAGAATGCTACCGGAAGACTTCACATTATTTAAGGTAACGTGCTGAATCCTGTTTCTAAGGTACGAAGCAATGAGATCACGGGCACTGCCTTTGACTCCATAATGGCTAAGTTTGCGTAATAACGTATCGTGGTCTACGCAGTCAAAAGCCTTAGACAGATCACAAAACACTCCAACCGCATTTTGTGAGTTTTCCCAAGCTCTATATATGCAATTAAGGAGGGCAACTCCCGCATCTGTTGTAGATCTGCATCTAGTAAAACCATACTGTGCTTTATTTAAAATACTATTTCTATTAAAATACAAAGATAATTGATTAAAAATTATTTTTTCAAAAATTTTACTCAACGATGGCAATACTGATACAGGTCTATAATTGCTAGGATCACTATTCTCTCCGTTCTTAAACAATGGTACTACTTTACTGTTTTTCATGAGGTCGGGAAAAATGCCTTTGTCAACACATTTATTAAATATCAATGATAAGTGAGGTGCAATGATTGGTATAATAGAGCTTAGTAATCTAACAGATATACCCCATAGATCACCAGTTTTTTTTACATTAAGACTTTTAAAAGATTTAATAATTTCCTCTGGTGTTACATGTACAAACGTAAAATTAGTGGTATATTTATCAGTGTTACTTTGCAATAATTTAACAGCACCTGATGGAGATGATTTTAAGGAAGAAGTTACTTTAGTCGGTATTTCTGCAAAATAATTCTCAAAAACATTTGCAACTTCAAGATCTGCATTAATTAATTTATTATCTACTTTTAACTCTACCGACTCATTATTATTTTAGATCTACCAGTTGTTCTAGATATTATGTCCCAGGTAGTACCTATTTTATTTTCAGAGTTTATAATTTTATTTTTTATATATATAGATTTAGCTTGAATGCAGACCTTTTTAAATATCTTAGAGAAAACACTGATCCGCTTTAGTAAGCTTGGGTCGCGATTCCACTGCTTCATACTGTACAGTTCGTATAATTTATCTCTACTGCGGTATATACCCACGGTTGCCCAGTCACTAAATTTTATTTTTAAATTTTTAGAAACAGTTTTTGTTGTAAATATTGAATTAAACTCATTTAACATTAAATTAAACATATTATTATAAGACTTATTCGGATTTTCTTGAGAAGTGTCTATTTTTAAAATTTTCTTTTTAATGTTCTCTTGAAACAAATTTTGTCTGTTATCAGTGATTGGCCTCCATGTAATTTTCCGTGTACCATTTACCTGGTTGCCAACCACTGAAAACTTTAATCCACAATGGTCGGAGCTTATATTATTTATAACTAGCTTATCTTCGACGTTACAGTGACAGAACACGTTATCTATACAGGTTGCTGAATTTGTTGTAATACGAGTTGGTTCGCGAAACATATTAGTTAAATTAAATGATTTATATAAATTTAGAAAACGGCTACTTTGTGTTGTGTTATGTAAAATATCAATATTAAAATCTCCGCAAACGATAATATTTTTACTTAAGTTACAAAGTTTTCTTAATACATCCTCCATTTTGTCCTCAAATAACTCATAATTACTTGATGGCGGTCGGTACACGCAAACTATAACATACTGTTGAAACTCCATGCAGGACAATTCAATAGTACGTTCGACGGAGAGAGCCACAATGTCGGGGCGCGACTTGCACACAAAATCCTTCCTTGTCAATATTAAGGAGCCACCGCGGATGGTTTTCTCTCTAACGAACGTACTTGACACTTTATAATTTTCTATGTTAACAATGTTTGATACATTTGTCAACCAATGCTCCGTGAGACATATGATATGTATATTACATTTTTTAAGAAACAACTCCAGTTCTAATTCTTTGCCACCTAAGCCTTGAATATTTTGATGTATTATATTAAATTTATATTGCTTAGGCTTTGTCTTTATATTTAGTTTAAACTAGAACTGGATGTGTCAATATTTAATAAGTTATAATTTTTAGTTATACCATGTATAACGGGTTTTTGTAAATTGTATGCTACTAAAGTAGCAATTTGTTTCTTATAAACTAATGGCAGATACAATGTATCTCGTGTCAGCTTACAACTAGATGATATAAATTTATTTATATCTAAATAAAATATCGCGTCGCTATGACGGTATGTCGTATTATATATGGTCATATTTAAATTAAATATGTGTCTATTTTGTTTGTCTGTAAGAGAACAAGAATATGGAAATGAACAAATTATAAACTTACATTTAGTTTCCTTATTCATTTCAATTAGCTTTTCCATACTTCTAATGACATCTTGTTTTGTTACAGACAGACTGTCTCCATGTAGTAGTACAACTGTACTATTTTTATTCAATGTCATTGAATTAATCTTTTTAATATTATGCTGGTAACTGGCTCCAGGCGAACATATATTTAAAACATTACTAGTATGATTACTAAGAAGGGACCCAAAGCCTTTTCCTAGTATATCAGAAATTATATATGTTTTCGTTAATGTGTATGTTGAGGTAGTAGAGGTAGTAGAGGAATTGTCAAGCGATTTAATATTTTGTCTGGTTGTGACACCCAAGACCTCAGGGGTTTTTAAACTTTGATTTTGAGGCATCGATGACTCAGCTGATTCAGTGTTAGAACAACTACAACTATGTTTGTTAGTCAAGGATTCAAATCTTTCTAAGTTATAGTTACACATATCAACTAAGTCACTTGTTGCCAGTATGTGCTCATGTATTTGTTTTTGAGACATTTCATATTTTTCATTTATATCTTTAAGAGAGCAATACAATTTATCTATTTCAGCCTGAAGTTGTTGAGTGTCTCTGTCATATATAGATCTACTTTAACTTAATTTAATACTGTAGTGTTTAATTTTATGATATAATTTAGAATGTTCCTTTTTTAAAGATATTATTTGTTTTGCTGAGTATTTTAACTTTAATTTCTTATTAGTTTTTTTAATAAATTTATTTATATTAATATATTTCTTTAATTTATTTTTTTTTGTAAAATGAATAAATTCAGCCCGAGATTCATCTTTAGTAAGATCTATACAAACAGGTTCCAGAGCAGAATTTGCTTGTAGGTTACATCCGACCAGCTCATCATATAAACATGTGGTATGTAATTCTGTGGAGTCTTTTTTTATTTTAAATTTTTCTATTAACATTTTGGACTCCTCTAATTGAATTTCCAGCTCTGTGATATATCTCAGAGCCCTCTCATGCTCATTGCTGCACTGGTCGAATGTATCCACAATACTTTGTAATTGATCTCTCTGAGCTACAATATCTATGTACTTAGTGTGCAAGTCAGAGAGCTCATTTTTTAATTCTGAATTTTTTTTAACAATTTTTGTAATTTCCTCCTCACTGTCCTCTCGCTCCTGGAGAAGCTGCTTACACAATTCTTGTGAAGATTTTAAATCTTGAATTGCTTGTTTTAATTTGCTTTCCAGATCTTTAGTTGAGGCTTTGCGGGTCATAATTTGCTTTTCCATTTTGTTAATATACAACTGTAATTAAAATGAAAACAGCTGAGAAGGGAAGAGGTACAAGAAAATAGAAGGGAATTAGAGATAAATTTTGAATTCAGAAGAATTATTACAAATATACAAAATTATTAAGGTAGAAATAAAAAAAAAAAAAATAATAAATAAATATTAATTTAGAATATTTTAAGTACAGTTAAAATGTAACATTAATAACACTGTTTTAACTATTTATTTTATGTTTATTTCAGTGCTTTAATGAAAGCAATTAAGAAATTTTAATATATGGCCCTGAAATTAACAGGAGTAATATAACAAGTATATAATAAATAAAAAGAATAATTGTGTATGGTCAGTAAAGTGTTTGTATTGATGTGTCTTAGGCTTTAACTGGTATATATATATTAGTCTGCAACTTTGCTTCCAACTTGTCAAGCAAATTGAGACATTAACAATGTCTGGATGTGAGAAGTGACGTTACTCACTAAATATGTGAGTTCTGTTGAGTAAATATTTGTATGTTTGTCAGTTAAACTAAAACAATATACTCCCCGGGTTTGTAAAAATTTGAAAAACAGTTCGTTGATCAACTGACAGCAGGCACGTAGGCACTAAGTGATAGTTTCACCTTATATGATCATATAATTTACAAAATTGACACTTAGATATATTTATACACACTATATTCACATATGCACAGTAGATTTAGTATTTTATTACAATTTTTAATGTAATTTCCGAATAAATTCTATATATATATATATATATATATATATATATATATATATATATATATATATATATATATATATATATATATATATATTATATATATATATATATATATATATATATATATATATATATATATATATATATATATATATATATATATATATATATATATATATATATATATATATATATATATATATATATATATATATATATATATATATATATATATATATATATATATATATATATATATATATATATATATATATTAATTGATATTTTGAAAAGAGCACCTGTTGAGTTTCTTGCCGGCTCTTCTTAGCAGACCCGCCTTCCGAGCCGGTGGTAGCTTCCTGTAGGACTGACGCTACAGACAATTGTATGTAACTTGACGATTCAAAAGTGCTTGTGATGGCCTAATTGAATAAAGAATATTTTGATTTTGATTTTGATTTAATCCTCTACTCCATAGAGAATGATTGGGGGAGGTTTGTTTGGTTTAGTTGGTAAGGGACATGATTCACCTTTTGTCAGATCAACAGCTAAAACACTACCTGTCGTAGGTTTTAGTAGCTTCTGGTGATGGGCTGCCAGAGGCTTTCCTTTTTTTTGTGGGATGCTTTGAGAATGGTACCCTTTATCATAATGGTGGGGCGAGTGACTTTTCTTGAGACGGAGTTTTATTTCCAGTGGACGGCTTGGTTAGATCACTCACATAAGCAGATCTTGGTCTGCCAATGAAAAGACTAGGATGAAACGCCTGCTGAACATATTTCTTGTTGCTGCCTTGTTGCACCTATCTTAGGTCCTCTGGGCACGTGCTAGATGGGCCTAGGATAGGTGGTAGTGCGAAGAAATGAAACTATTACATATTTAATTTATTTAATGATTAAATATTTCATTTCTTCGAGTGGGAATCTAACCTACCTATCGTTTACAGTCACAGATAGGTTTTTTTTTCAGCTTCACGCGTATCCCGCACGAGGCAGGGTTGTGTGGCGGTACCCAACGCCGCGCTTTGCCTTATTGCCCGAGCGAAGAAATTAAATATTTTGGCCGTGTGATCCCGGCTTAGAATAGGATCACCCTGATACTGATGGTGTCGTAAGAGGCGACTTAAGTGCGTGTGGTAGAGTCACGTTGCCAGCAATGGCAACACGCATGGGCAGACTCGACCGGATTGTTACCACCCCTGGCATTTAAGACCGGCGTTAAGTAGTGGCTTTGGCCACTGCGTTTCGCACTAGGTAATGCCAGGCCCCGGTGCCCTTCCACCTTAAAAGACGGCAACGCTCCTGTAGCTCCTCTGGAATCACACGGGGTCGTGGGCGACGGTGATCACTTACCATCAGGTGACCCGTACGCTCGTTTGCCGTCTCTTCCATAAAAAAAAAATAATAATAAATTGAAAATATTAAATATATCATTTCCTCGAGTGGGGCCTCTGTCATATTTTTTTTTATATTTTACAGAAGCCCCCCAAACCGTATAGCAATGAAGGAGTTGATAGAAGCTCTCATGTCCAACGAATACATGCCGTTGCACTGCACTCTTCGACCGTCCGGACCGATACCACCGCCCACGTTCCTGTTGGACACCACTGAAATATCATTCGCTGATGAGGTATTCTTTAATATTGAAGTAGATTTTTAAAGTTTTATATATTATATATAAAACTTTAAAAAAATTTCCTGTATACCTATTAGGTATACAGAAAAAATGCCGAATATTACTCAGCTTCACGCTGATATGTTACCGATATATTACTCTGTACTCAGATGGCAGGGTAGGCAGAGGGAACTTGGGAACCTCGTGTTAAGACACTCCGTTCCACTTCCGTTCCCCACTTTCACACACATACAGCGTGAAGCTTGGTATTGTTGTCTGTACACAGTTGATATAAAAAAAAGTTATTGAGTGCATCTATCATTCTACCATTTTGTTTTGTTGCTTTGTCATTAATCTCAGAAGCTGCTTAAAGCTGCTTCTCAGAAACTGCCTTAACTTTTTAAGGTTAGGCAGTTTCTGAGAAGCAGCTTCATTTACTGATTTAATATTACTTGCTAATACAATGTTTCATACTTATACAACGGGTAAGGTATTCAATTGCGCAAAATAATATATATTGTATACATTTATACAGGGTGTATGGAAAAACCTAGTCAACCGTGGTACGTACGTGCCTATGTACGATACGGATTTTGATGGTCTCTTAGGATTGAAACCAGCTGAGAAAGTTGAGAAGAAAATAGTGCAAAAGGAGAGTAAGCCTAAAGTTGTAAGTTTTTTTCATTATTGAGTATGTATATATTATAACACAGCTGATGAGTTGTGACCGCTTTGAAATTCGATGTAATTTCTTTTTAGCTTCACGCTTTATCCCCCGAATCGGGGAAGGCAGGGTGGAAATTGGGAACCTAGAGTTGAAACACGCTGTTTCTATTGAAAATACTTACGTAGACACTTTCCGTGGAATTCTTTAGGTATTGTTTGCTGAATGGTGGAACTCAACGCCGCGCTTTGCTTTTTTTTCTCGTTACGAAAGGAAGGAAGTGAATTTATTAAAAATTTCGTTTCCTCGAGTGAGTATCGAACCCATAACCTGTCACGCTTACAGTCACACGCTTATTATTATATAAAAAAATATGCTTTTTATAAATAAAGTGGTAAAGTGCTATCAAGTGGTAAAATGTGGTAAAAAGCTATAGAATATCAAGTGGTAAAATTGCTATAGAATATGTATGAGTCTGTACTATATTTGTTTACTTCGACCTCTGAAGAGTTGCAACATGCTTTCTGCCCTGGTCATGTTCAGGTCCTGGCTCCATCATCAGACCACCTGGGTGATACCATATTATATGGATATTTAGATTTGACTATAGTTTATTATAACGTGAGCTTAGAAAAGCATTTCATAATTTAAAAGAAACTCCCTGATCCAAAAAGACCTATTTATTTTTAGTATAGTGTTTGTAGCTCTTTACCTGTTAATGACATTATAAATATTTCTTAGCTAAGAAGCACTGTTATTAACGAAGCTTTCGATAAAAAAAATACACTAAAATTCGTTAAATCATTTATAAGATACGATGTGGCAAACAGACAAACAGATGATCAAACTGATAACATTGCTCTCTTGCTTGAAGCATTAAAAGAAACATTTATATATATATATATATATATATATATATATATATATATATATATATATATATATATATATATATATATATATATATATATATATATATATATATATATTCAGCTTCACGCTCGAGGTAGGGTAGGCAGAGGGAACCCGGGAACCTAGTGTTAAGATACTCCGTTCCACTTCCGTTCCCCACTATCCACCGAATTTGAGGCATTGCGTGTTGAATGGTGGAACTAAACGCCGCCCTTTGCCTCATTACCAAAGCGAAGAAATGAAACATAAAATATTTACATTGAAAATATTAAATATTTCATTTCCTCGAGCGGGGATCGAACCCAGAACCTGTCGGTGACAGTCACACAATTGTGCCGCTGCGCCACAACAGGCCCCAACACATTTATATTATATAATTTATTTCGAATTAAAAATATATATCTTTAATTCTATTACAGGAAGAGAAGAAAGAAAAGCCAGAGGAGAAGAAAGAGGAGAAAGAGGCAAACTCAACAGCCGAAGCCCAGAAACTGACTCAGTTAGCGTTAAAATCTGCACTGAGTGTTCCGCACCAACAAAAGTTACTGGCGTTGTTGGACCAAGAACCTAATATTGTATATGAAATTGGAATTACGCCATACCAGGTATAAATCAATAATCAATATTTTATTGAAAATACTCACTCACTCACTCACTCAGCTTCACGCTGTATCCCGCACATGGCAGGGTAGGTAGAGGGATCTTGGGAACCTAGTGTTAAGACACTCCGTTCCACTTCCGTTACCCACTTTCCGCCGATTTAAAGGCATTGCGTGTTGAGTAGCGGAACTCAATGCCGCGTTTTGCCTTGTACCAAAACGAAGAAATTAAAACATTAAATATTTAATTTTAAAATACTTAATATTTCATTTCCTCGACTGAGGATCGAACCCACAACCTACCGGTTACAGTCACACGCTTGTGCCGCTGCGCCACGACAGGCCTTTATTAAAAATAGGAAATTAAAAAAAAAATAATCTATAGGTTAAATTTTAATCAATTTACCACCGATTCACTTAATAAAATACAAAACAGACATTTAGTAGGTTTTTTTTTAAATTAACATATACAATTATTAAAAACTAGCAACGGACCATGGCTTCGCTCGCTTGTATTACAATTTTTTTTTTAGTAATCTCAATATTTATATCATTATGGACACTCCGTTCCACTTCCATTCCCCACTTTCCGCCGAATTTGAGGCATTTGCGTGTCGATTAGCGGAATTTAACGCCGCGCTTTGCCTTATTACCACTAAACACTTTTATTTATAACAATAAATACTTCTAAGTTTTTGCTAGTGCTAACGTGAGAATGCCACGAGTATCAAAAATCATTCATATGTATTTATACCACTACAACCCCCCCCCCCCCTTGTCCTCAATCGTTTATCTGCTAACATTTTAACAATAGCAAATTATTGTAATTTAGCACTCACTCAGCTTCACGCTGTATCCCGCACGAGGCAGCGTAGGCAGAGGGAACCCGGGAACCTAGTGTAAAGACACTCCGTTTACACTTCCGTTCCCCACTTTCCGCCGAATTTGAGGCATTGCGTGTTGAGTGGGGGAACCCAACGCCGCGCTTTGCCTTATTACCAGAGCGAAGAAATGAAACATTAAATATTTAAATTGAAAATATTAAATATTTCATTTCCTCGACTGGGAATCGAACCCAGAACCTGTCGGTTACAGTCACACGCTTGTGCCGCTGCGCCACGACAGGCCTCAAAGAAGGAAGTTTTTACAACTGATAAATCATTAAAACATTTGTAAGATTGATAACTGTCATTAAATAATTCATAAATAATTTATAAGCAAGAAATCACAATTTCTTTATTGAAGTTGTCGTCGCGCCGTTATATATTAAATGGGTATAGAAACCAAATCCAAAACCTTTACAGCAACATCACTGCCACTGCCCCCCGGTAATTAAAAATTAAAAAAAAATTAATCATTTATTTATTTATTTTTATTTTCAGTTGCCAGATCTGGTAGAGAACAACCCTATGGTAGCTATATCTGTATTATTGAAACTGATACACTCGCAGCACATCACTGATTATTTCTCAGTTCTAGTTAATATGGAGATGTCTCTACATTCTATGGAGGTTGTTAATAGGTAAGAATTTATTTATAATAAGTGGAATAAGGGTAATCAAAGGGAACCTGGGAGGTTCACACTGGGTTTCCCAGTTTTTGCCTACATATATAACACGAAATGGTGCTAACTTTAATCATATATCTTTTTGTGATGAGGACTTCAAAAGGAGTAAAATATTTTTATTTCATAAATTAATATATGAGGCCTGTCGTGGCGCAGCGGCACAAGCGTGTGACTGTAACCGACAGGTTCTGGGTTCGATTCCCACTCGAGGAAATCAAATATTTAAAATTTTTAATTTTAAATATTTAATGTTTTCATTTCTCCGCTCTGGTACAAAGTGAAACGCAGCGTTGATTTCCACCACTCAACACGCCATGTCTCAAATTCGGCAGAAAGTGGAACGGAGTGTCTCAAGACAAGGTTCCCAAGTTCCCTTTGCCTACCCTGCCATATGCGGGATACAGCGTGAAGCTGAGTAGTGAGTGAAATATTTAAATATGTAAAAAAAAGTCACATCGACGTCATGAAATTGTTCTCTGCTGACATAGAAACTCTTCCTGTACTTCTCCTTTTGTCAGACTTTCTAGTGCTATGTTTATCGCTACCCTTATGTTTATCGTTTAAAGACGCACAACGCGCTTTCTTAAATGCCATACATTCAAAGCGTTCCAAGTTTTTCGTGGTGGTGTTAGCTAATGTGCTAACTTATTCTAAGTACCAACCTGCGTAAACTGGCTAAAGTTCCAAGCCCACGCGCAATCCAAGCTGACGCACGAATAGAAATATTCGCTCAACAGTCTCTTATGAAGCAACTTTTGCCTTCAGGCAATATTTTATTAGTTTCACTATTTGCCATAACTTTATAAAATCATTAATATTATTTACTTGTATAACAAGTAAATCGCTATCGTATAAATTGACTGAAAACGTATTAAAAATACAAATTAAATTATTTTTATAGTTACTTGTGTACTCGTATGATAGTTACTTATGTACTAGCTACTCGTATGATAGTTACTTGTGTACTACCTACTCGTATGATAGTTACTTGTGTACTACCTACTCGTATGATAGTTACTTGTGTACTAGCTACTCGTATGATAGTTACTTGTGTACTAGCTACTTGTATGATAGTTACTTGTGTACTAGCTACTCGTATGATAGTTACTTGTGTACTACCTACTCGTATGATAGTTACTTGTGTACTACCTACTCGTATGATAGTTACTTGTGTACTAGCTACTTGTATGATAGTTACTTGTGTACTACCTACTCGTATGATAGTTACTTGTGTACTACCTACTCGTATGATAGTTACTTGTGTACTACCTACTCGTATGATAGTTACTTGTGTACTAGCTACTTGTATGATAGTTACTTGTGTACTACCGACTCGTATGATAGTTATTGTGTACTACCTACTCGTATGATAGTTACTTGTGTACTAGCTACTTGTATGATAGTTACTTGTGTACTAGCTACTCGTATGATAGTTACTTGTGTACTACCTACTCGTATGATAGTTACTTGTGTACTAGCTACTTGTATGATAGTTACTTGTGTACTACCTACTCGTATGATAGTTACTTGTGTACTACCTACTCGTATGATAGTTACTTGTGTACAAGCCACGCGCATGCTAGTCACTTGCATACCAGTTACTCACGCCTACCATTCACCCGCCCACAGACTGACCACATCAGTGGACCTCCCCGTGGAGTTCGTGCACCTCTACATAAGCAACTGTATAACCACCTGCGAGACGATCCACGACAGATATATGCAGAACCGGCTTGTCCGTCTCGTCTGTGTGTTTCTACAGTCGTTGATACGGAATAAGATTATTAATGTAAAGGTGAGAATGATAATTTGTTATTTAGTTTATTTTTGTATTACGCTAGCGGAGTGGGTTGAGTTTTCGATTTAGTTATTTTTTAGCTGTGGCAATAAAACAAAGCACGGTGATGAATTTTCAGTTCAGAATTGGGATACAGATTCTTAACAATTCCTTCTAAATGGTGTGAAGATAAACGAGTCTTTTTAGTAATAATAGTATGATTCGTAATATAAATATATTTTATAAATTTCGAAATGGTTCCCTCTGTGTACGCTGAGGGAACCTGGGAACTTAGTGTGAAGACACAACGTTGAACTTACGCTTCTGACCTACCATTGAATTTCTGAGAAATTACGTTGTGAGTGGCGAAACTCAACGCCGTTACAATTTGAAATTAAAAAAAAAATACTCTCTACATTGAATTTAATTATCCTTGCTTTGAATATCTATTCTTTATTCAATAATACCATCTCTGACGGTATCTGATGCTATCTCTGACGGTAAATATCAGCCTGTCTGACTATAGAAAAAAATATCTATTTTCATATATTTTACCTCATTTTCTTTAACTTGCAGGAGTTATTTATAGAAGTTGAAGCGTTTTGTGTGGAGTTCAGCCGAATTAGGGAAGCGGCGGCTTTATTTAGGCTACTCAAGCAATTGGACTCCGGTGAAACACATAAAGAGACAAAAGATGCCTAGAAATGGGGAAATATATTTATTTCCCCATTTCCAGGCAATTTTGTTGAAAAGATATTTTTTTTTACTAATTTTATTAATGTTTCAACTTAATTGGGCTGTTGTGAGTTCAATTGTTATTCGGGGAAGTGAATCAGGCAGAGCACGGCGTTGAGTTCCGAAACTTAATGACCTTGAAAGGTGTAGTACGTAAGGAACAAACGGGGAAATGGTGAAGTTTAACACTAGGTTCCTTTTGTATACAGCGAGAAGAAAAAAACTAAAACAGCGGCATAAAGTTTTAGAATGTGGATTGAATGGTACTAGTATTGTCTAAGTAAATACATTTTTTTGTTCAGGTTTTTGTTCTGTACTTTTAAGAGTTGAATGTATTTTTTTTTTGTTAGTTTACTATTTGACAACTGTTTCTTTTTTATTTTTAATTTAATTTTGCTTAGTAAATGTAAAAAAAAAATTGAGTAGAAAATCTCTATTTATACATACATATTTGAAAGGAAAATTTTATTTTAAGAACTGGTTTTTACATTTTCTTCTTATTTATATTTAAGGAAGTACATACATATAATTACTTTCATTCACCGTTTACTGTCTTTTATAATAGAAATAATTGCCATATGTTAAAAATAATAACATTTTTTCACTCATTTTCTACTCTTGTCGAAATGTATTTTTACAATTTTATATGAAACAAAAGTTACAGCTTCTTAAGAAAATAACTTAAAATTTGTATGTAAGAGTATGACAGCTGTTGTAAATACACAAATAATTATAGAAATTGTTGTTTTATTTTAGTATTATTCATAAGTTTTATGTATATGTTGAACATATTTTATTAACTTTCCCATATATTTCATGTCTTCTCTCTAGAAATGAGATATAGTGCAGCATTGAGTACAGCTCTACCCCTAAAAGTGAAGAACAGAAGTGACTTCACACTAGGTTCCCAAGTTCCCTATGCTTACCCTGCTATGTGTGGAATACAGTGTGAATGTAAAAAAAACTTTCAAATAAGAAAATAAGTATTTAACACAAATATTTATTCCCAATAACTAACTACATACAATATATCCATACTAACTAGTTTAAATGGCATTGTCACCTATTTTGTAGCATTTTCAAGTATTTTTCTAACTTCCACTTCGGTAGCTAAGTCTAAAGGAGAACAGCCTTCATTGTCCTTTAAGAATAACGCTCCAGAGTCTATCAAAATTCGTGTAGATTCAACATGGCCACAGCTAGCTGCATAATGTAACGCTGTCTGATCGCAACTATCAACTGCATTAACATCACATCCTCCTTTTATTAAAGCGGATAAAGCAGATGTTGCATCTCTGTCTGCGGCCCAATGTAAAGCAGTTAAGCCATCTTCATCCCTTTCAGTTTTTATATCAGGATTCTTAGATAGAAGTTCTGCGACTAAGTCTCCTAGATTTTCTCTTGCTGCATCTAGTAATGATAGGTCATTGCGACTTAGTTCTGGTTCTGGTGAATAACGGAGTGATGAAACTGTTACCCATGCCTCCTTGGTACCAGTTTCTTCTACAAGTGAACATTCGGGGTCATACTTTTGTACTAGATCTATATACTTTTGCTTGGCTTCGTCGCTTGGCATGTTTTCAAGTGTTTTCCATGCTTCCCATTTCTTCCTGCCTTTTCCGTCAAACCAGCTGGGTTTTGGTGTATCGCATTGACCTTCTGTACTTTGTTTGTACAGTCCATACAATTCTAAGAGCTGATTATTGTCTAATTTTGAGGTAATCTTTCTGATGTGATCTGACGCCTTGTTGAAGGCTTCTTCCAATGGACTTAGCTCTTCATCATCAGAAAAATCTGAACTTGTGTTTTCTGGTAATGCCTCTGCCATTATAAAAACTACAAACTACAGAATTATCTAATTGTTTTGTATCTGAACATTCAAATTTAATCCCTCGAGGGTGTGTAACTGTTTGTTAGTTGCATCAGCGGCACCAGAAGGACTTGCAAATTCTACAAAACCATAGCCTTTACTTAGACCAGTTGATCTATCGAAAATTACTCTAGCACTCTGTACTGGGCCAAATTGTGCGAAATATTCTCTAAGTTGACGATGGCCGACTGTCCATGCCAAGTTGCCAACATATAGGCGTGCCGCTCTAGCTGCGCTGGCCATACCCTATACAGAAATTATTTCAAGTAAATGCAAAGATCTCTCGCCTATAAGGGCCCTGTAGTCCACACCTGAGCTCTCACTCAGCGAGTCCAAGTCTAGAAGAGCGCCTTTCAACCCCCACTTCTTCAGAAGAGCTTCAATGGACCAGTCTGCACTCCGCTCCTGGTAAGCACACAAAAATCGTGCGTCAGTGCCGTCCAAAAAATAAGCTACAGTAGAAATTACTTCTTCAAATTGAGAGGGTTCGTAAAAACAGTCGGACGCAAGTAATAAATCTACGGGACGTAAACTATGTACGTCAGCTAAGAATAATCCCCAAGAGAGTCCTTGTACTTGGACGTCGCGACCTGGGACCAGGCCGTTAGCCTCACAACACGCTGACAAATGTCTTAAAGACCGTGGAAGTGCGACGCTATCGGTTAATGTGACTCGTGCCCCGCACTTGGCCGCCAAGATACCTGGCAGGCCGGTACCGCAACCCAGCTCCAGTACGCGGAGACCACGCAAGTTTCTTCTCTGCGTCCACAAATACCAAGCTAGAAGAGGAGCGGAGGGCCACGTGTAGAACGAGTACCCTGCCGACAGTAGCTCTGGTATAACGATCTCTAAGTATTCACCTCTGTTGTCGCCGTTGTTTGTAGATTTACCGCGAAACACAAACTTCTTCAATTGACCACTAGCAGGGCGACCATCGCTCATTGCATAAGCATTTTATTAGTTTTTATCACCGAAATTCTGAAGTCTAAACCACAAATTCTATGTTAATGACAGTTCAACAGATAAAATATATAATGATTACGGAAAATAAACACTTATTCTATAAATACAGAACTTTTATTATATAAATCAATTATTGTAATAAATTTATTAATTCATTTTGTATTATTTATATATTTATTTATTAATAGTGTTTACAAACGCATAAATTATTAAAACACTTACTTTATCTGTGCATTGTTATTATCACGCTTTTACTTTATCATTCAGTCACTCCTTCCAGTTCACTCAGTCAAATAGAAGTTTTAAATTAAAGTAATTTGATAATTCCATTCAGTTATCAGCATTCGGCGCCTTACCGAGTGTTGACGTACACTAAACTTTATTTACTTTTTATTTTAAAATTAAGTATTATAATTAAATTTAACAATCATGTCTGTAGCTGTAAAAGGTTTGTAATTATTTATTTTATAGTATATAATTTATTTAAAACCACTTGCGTGATTAAATGTTCGTTACACATTGGGGTCAAATTCCAGTTCTTACTTAAAGATAGTTATTTGTAACTTCTTATGTCTTTATAATTTCCGATTTATACGATATTAATAAAATATGTCAATATACATAATATTTTAATAAAAACTTTTGGCATTTTTTTAATAAATTTTACATGTTAAAAGTTATTACATATATATATTTAAAATATGTATCATTAATAATATTGCCTTTTGTAATCATAATCGACAATAAATTTACTAAGCGAAAACAAACAAATTATCTTTTAAAATAATAGGTACAAAAGTCAAGGTCACGCTTGTTTAAGTCCATTGACTCTTGGCGTTTTTCTTTATTATGAACATAAATTTTATTGCATATTTACATTTGTAATTATGATCTTTACCATTTAAATATATCGCAGAATTGTAGAAAATTGTATTGTGAGTTAAACATTATAAATAAAGCCGTCGTATCCCAGTGGATGATGGTTGAGTGGTTGCGGCGGTTTTGGATACTATCCAGTCGGGAAATGATTTTATATATCTTATTTATATTTTATGTTTATATATATATATATATATATATATATATATATATATATATATATATATATATATATATATATATATATATATATATATGTGTGTGTGTGGGTGTGTAAGTATGTATGTATGTTGAGGCCTGTCGTGGCGCAGCGGCACAAGAGTGTGACTGTAACCGACAGGTTCTGGGTTCGATCCCCAGTCGAGGAAATGAAATATTAAATATTTTCAATTTAAATATTTAATGTTTCATTTCTTCGCTCTGGTATTAAGGCAAAAAGCGCGGCGTTGAGTTCCGCCACTCAACACGCAATGCCTCAAATTCGGCGGAAAGTGGGGAACGGAAGTGGAACGGAGTGTCTTTACACTAGGTTCCCGGGTTCCCTCTGCCTACCCTGCCTCGTGCGGGATACAGCGTGAAGCTAAAAAAAAAAGTATGTATGTAACGGAAAATTAGAACGCGATTTTCACTGACTTTAAAAGGTCGGATTAAGTTGAATTTTGTTTACTTATCAAGGACCGACAATAATATATGAAAAAAAAAAGCTAATAAAACAAGGAAAACTGAAATAGAAGTGGGCTGTAACAGTTTTGTGCCAACCCCTTCAAAGGAAATATCTCTGAAAAAAGTAAAAAAAAAACCGTGTTATACGAACACATGCGTTCAAAAGCTAAATCCAGGCTCCCTGAAAAATAGCTTAGTTACCGGCATCTTATTCTACCCTGATTGATAATTTGTATTATTCTGACTCTCTTTAATTTAATAACAATTATATATAAAAGATATTTGCATGTTTTTGAAGATATAACCTTATTTAATAAGCATGTCATATCATATATATATATATATATATATATATATATATATATATATATATATATATATATATATATATATATATATATATATATATATATATATATATATATATATATATATATATATATATATATATATATATATATATATATATATATATATATATATATATATATATATTATATATATATATATATATATATATATATATATATATATATATATATATATATATATATATATATATATATATATATATATATACATATATATATATATATATATATATATATATATATATATATATATATATATATATATAGTATATATATATGTATATATATATGTATATATATATATATATATATATATATATATATATATATATATATATGTATATATATATGTATATATATATATGTATATATATATATATATATATATATATATATATATATATATATATATATATATATATATATATATATATATATATATATGTATATATATATATGTATATATATATATATATATATATATATATATATATATATATATATATATATATATATATATATATATATATATATATATATATATATATATATATATATATATATATATATATATATATAAATATGTATATATATATATATATATATATCTGAATAATCAGATAAGGGAGGCCTCTTTTGGCGCAAATGTGTAACTATAAACGTGATGGGTTGCGGGTGCGGGTTTGATCCTCATTCGAGTAAATGAAATATTTCAATTTCTTGGTAAAATCAAACAGATTTACCTCAAAAAATGGAGGAAAAGGGAGTGTGTTAATGGGGACGAAGTGTCTTAACACTAAGTTCCCAATTTCCCCGAACATACCCATCTATACTTCCCCTTATATCTAGGTATTTTCATCGTGGGTGCCAAGCGTACACCGTTCGGCACATTCGGCGGCGTTTTCCGTAACACATCAGCTACGGAACTGCAAACAATTGCAGCGTCAGCTGCTCTCAAAGAAGCTGGGGTATCTCCGGAGCAGGTTGACTCAGTCGTGGTCGGACAAGTTATGTCGGTAAGTACAGTATATAACTATACTAACTACAGGTATATATTTATATAACTGAACTCATTTATATAGACGAAGCCTGTCGTGGCGCAGCGGCACGTGCGTGTGACTGTAACCGACAGGATGTGGGCTCGATCCCCACTCGAGGAAATGAAATATTTTATATTTTTAAAATTTTAATATTTAATGTGTTTTATTCGCTCTGGTAACAAGGTATAACGCGGCGTTGAGTTCCGCCACTCAACACACAATGCCTCAAATTCGGCGAAAAGTGGGGAAGTGGGACAGAGTGTTTTAACACTAGGTTCCCATGTCCCCTCTGCCTATCCAGCCATGTGCAGTATACAGCGTAAAGCTGATTATATTGATATAGTACAGTAAGGTTGACGAGTTTTGGACGCCAAAGTTAACTGTTAAGTGGTCGCACCAATTTGGTTATATATTTTTTAGCTTCACGCTTTTTTTAGGCACTTCCGTTCTCCACTTTCTGTTTAATTCTGGAAGCATAGTGTGTTAAATGATGGAGCACAAAGTCGCCCTTCGCGTTGTTTACAAAGCAACAAAATAAGAAAAAATATTATTTAATTATCTAGAGTGGCACAAGCGTGCTATTGTAAACGCGATCAGCAATCATTGTGGGTTCGATTCCCGCTCGAGGAAAAAAGTTTTTTTTTTCTTTTCACTTCACTCAAGAAACTGCCACTAAAATTCAGTGGGAGCTATAGTAGGGAACGATAATAGGCAGGTGTTTCTTAACAGGGTGAAGCTATAAACAATTTTTTTTTTCAGCTTCACGCTGTATCCCCCGCACGAGGCAGGGTAGGCAGAGGGAACCCTGGAACCTAGTGTTAAGACACTCCGTTCCACTTCCGTTCCCCACTTTCCGCCGAATTTGAGGCATTGCGTGTTGAGTGGCGGAACTCAACGCCGCGCTTTTGCCTTATTACCAGTGCAAAGAAATGAAACATTAAATATTTAAATTGAAAATATTAAATATCTCATTTCCTCGACTGGGGATCGAACCCACAACCTGTCGGTCACAGTCACACTCTTGTGCCGCTGCATCACGACAGGCCTCAATAAACAAATAAATACATAAATCATGTAGTTAGAGACTTAACAATGCCATTAAACTATAAAGCAATGCATTATCTTTGTAAATATATATAATTATTTTGTCATTAAAAGTTACACTACAATAAAACATTTACTTTTATGCCTTTTCCTTTAAATATACAGAAAAGAATAACAAGTGTTTGAATACTCCATAATTATTTTCTCAGCTTCACGCCGTATCCCGCACATAGCTGGTAAGGTTAGGGAAGACAGAGGGAACTTGGGAACCTAATGTTTAAACAATTCTTTCCCATTAAAACACTTCCATTCCCACCTTGTTCCACATTATTAATATATAAATTAATTGCAATTTTCTTTCAGCTTATTGCTCGTATCACGCACATTTCAGGGTAGGCAGAGGGAACCTGGGAACCTTGTGTTTAGTTTCGTTCACCACTTTCCGCTGCATTTCAAGCATTGCTTGTTGGCTGGTGGTACAAAACGGCAATTTGTCTGCAATAAAGTATTGTGATATATTGTATTATATTACATTGTTTTGTTTTATTATATATGGTATTGTATTATACTCTACTCTACCCAGCTTTACGCTGTATCCCGCACATGGCAGGGTAGGCAGAGGGAACATGGGAACCTAGTGTTAAGACACTCCGTCCCACTTCTGTTCCCCACTTTCCGCCGAATTTAAGGCAATACGTGTCGAATGGCGGAACTCAACGCCGCGTTTTACCCTGTACCAGAGCGAAAAAATGAGAACATCAAATATTTAAATTGAAAATTGGGGATCGAACCCACAACCTGTCGGTTACAGTCACACGCTTGTGCCGCTGCGCCACGACAGGCTTCAATATTATATTATTTTGTATTGTATTGCGTTGTATTGTATCGTATTAAATACCGTTTCTCTGTATCAATATCAGGCAACTCAAACAGACGGTATATACACACCTCGTCATGCTGCCTTAAAAGCTGGTATACCCCAAGACAAGCCAGTGCTGGGAGTCAACAGATTGTGTGGTTCTGGATTCCAATCCGTTATTAATAGTGCACAGGTTAGTTATTTATTTTATGTACAGCGATCTGCCCGCGGCTTCGCCCGCTTGATTTATACTGTTTTATTTACAAATTTCAACTGCTTTCTTGTATTATTAAGACCTTATCTATACATTGAAAACTAACATATTTTTTTTAGCTTCACGCTGTATCCCGCACGAGGCAAGGTAGGCAGAGGGAACTCGGGAACCTAGTGTAAAGACACTTCGTTCTACTTCCGTTCCCCACTTTCTGCCGAATATGAGGCATTGAGTGCTGAGTGGCGGAACTCAACGCCGCGCTTTGCCTTATAACCAGAGCGAAGAAATGAAACATTAAATATTTAAATTGAAAATATTAAATATTTCATTTCCTCCACTGGGGATCGAACCCAGAACCTGTCGGAAACTAACATTTCAGATTAATAAGAAATTTGTAGTAATTTGTCGACCGTAATATTTAAAACTGGTGTAACCTTTTTATTTTTTAACTGATTTGAATGAACAAATACTAAATGTTAAGTGAAGAAAATATTATAGGGATAATTGTATTTAAATCTAATTAGCGTTTCTGAGATTAGCGCGTACAAACGCACAGACAAACAGGCAGAAAAATTAAAATCACTAGTTTGGACCTACAGACAAACGATAAATTATACATATAGCACATGGCAGGGTAGGCAGAGGGAACTTGGGAACCTAGTGTTAGGACACTCAATTTCGTTCTCCAGTTTCAGCCTAATTTGAGGCATTGCGTGTTTTAAATTAAAACAACATATTAACCCCATTTGTCGTATCACCAGTTTTCGAGAACACTCCCCTTAAAGCCGCGCTCTGCATCAGTATATTGGGCCTCAGCTTTTCGAACGACTGCCAGTATCGCGATCATCTGGAAAGCAAGGCCAAGTTGGCCTCGAAGAAACTGGGGATGACCCCCAGCAGAGCGAGACAGTATTTCACGCCAAAACACCGTCTGGCCCTGTATAGGGCCCAGGTTCGGCCTCATATGGAATACTGTTCTCACCTCTGGGCTGGTGCACCCCAGTATCAGCTTGAACCATTTGATCACGTACAACGTAGAGCCGTTCGAATCGTTGGGGACCCAATGATCTGTAAGGGGCTTGACACTTTGGCTTTGCGTAGAGACGTATCTTCACTGTGCGTTCTCTACCGCATTTATCACGGGGAGTGTTCTGGAGAACTGTTTGACTTGGTACCTGCCGCCGAATTTTTTAACCGCACAGTCCGCCACAAGTTTCTATACCATCCACAACATCTGGATACGTGGCACTCTACTACTGTGCGGTTTCGTAGGAATTTCCTTCCACGCACCATACATCTCTGGAACTGCCTACCCGCGGCAGTATTTCCAGGTCGATACGACATGGGTACCTTCAAAAAGCGCGTCTACGTACACCTCAAAGGCCGGCAACGCACCTGTAGCTCCCCTGGTGTTACACGGGGCCGTGGGCGACGGTGATCACTCACCATCAGGTGACCCGTACGCTCGTTTGCCTTGTCTTTTCCATAACAACATATTAATAAAAATACTTGTTGATATTATAGGTTTTACTCAGCTTCACGGAAAATGGGTAACGGTAGTGGAACGGAGAGTCTTAACACTAGGTTCCCAAGTTCCCTCTGCCTACCCTGCCATATTGAGACATAGTGAGTTGAGTGGCGGAACTCAACGCCGCGTTTTGCCTTGTACCAGAGCGAAGAAATGAAAACATTAAATATTCAAAATTGAAATTATTAAATATTTCATTTCAATTACTTCACTTTTATGAAGTTAAGTTCTATAACACTTTTCTACGCGAAAATAAATTAACATATAAATTAACATATTTAGTATAAAAATATTGTTCCCTAGGACATACTGACAGGCTCAGCCAACATTTCCCTCGCCGGCGGAGTGGAGAACATGTCGCAAGCGCCGTTCGCGGTACGTGGGGTTCGATTTGGCGCAACCTTGGGCAGTTCCTATGCGTTCGAGGACACTTTATGGGCAGGTCTCACAGATTCCTACTGTGGTCTCCCCATGGGCATGACAGCAGAGAAATTGGGGGCACAGTTCGGTATTACGAGGGAAGAAGTGGACAATTTTGCGTTAAAATCTCAGCAGAGATGGAAAACATGTGAGTTGTTTTGGTTTAATTTTGAAGTGATTTTTGCTTTAAACGTTACATTATGGATGGGTCTCGCTCATTCCTACTGTGGCCTCTGTATGAGAATGGGCACAGAGAAAATGGGCAAAACTTCAGCAGAAATGGGAAAAAGTTAAGTGTTTTGTTTTTCAACGGTCGTTTCAACACGCAATACCTCAAAATCAGCAGAAAGTGGAACGGAGTGTCTCAACACTAGGTTCCCAAGTTTACTCTACCTACCTTGCCATGTGCGGGATACAGCGTGAAGCTGAGAAAAAAAACAAGAAAAAGCTGATTTTATCTTCACATACTTTCCTTGTCCCGCAGCAAACGACGCTGGTGTGTTCAAAGCGGAAATCGAACCAGTGACCCTCCTGGTGAAGAAGAAGGAAGTAAGAGTTGAAGTAGATGAACATCCCCGCCCTCAAACTACTATTGAGAGCTTGAAGAAGTTACCGCCTGTGTTCAAGAAGGAGGGATTAGTCACTGCTGGCTCGGCGTCGGTAAGTTTTTGTTAGGCATTTATCGTAGCTTAACGCTGTACACCGCGTATGGGAGGGAAGGTAGAGGGAACTTGGGAACCTGGGCGTGAAGGGGAGAACTGACCATCATATCATGGCACAATGACAATCAATTCCTCACTTCTCGCCGAATTCTGGATGCATTGCGTGTTGCGTGGCGGAACTCAACGCTGCGCTTTACCTCGGTACCGGAGCTAGGAAAATTGAAAAATGTTTCAACATTATTTTTTTTTTTATTAATTTTAACTTTTTTATTGCTTAGCTACAATTGGTCCATTTTTGGTGTTAATGTAGGGTATAAGTGACGGTGCGGGTGCTCTAGTACTAGCTAATGAAGAAGCAGCGAAGAATCTCAAACCCCTCGCGAGGCTGGTGGGGTGGTCCTACGTTGGGGTCGACCCCAGCATCATGGGCATTGGCCCCGTCCCCGCCATTGAGAATTTACTTAAAGTTACCAAGATGAGCCTCAACGATGTGGATTTAATTGAGGTAATTTATCGCTGTATCCTGACATGTCAGAGTTGGCTAAGGGAACATGGGAACCTATTTAGGACAGTCATCCTTCTCATTAAGAAACTTTTGTCCGTCATTTTCCGCAAAATTTGAGGTATTGCGTGTTGAATGGCGGAACTCAACGCCGCGCTTTGCTTTGTTACCAGAGGGCAGTAATTAAAATATTTAATTTCCTCGAGCAGGAATCGAACTCACTACCTCATATTACCGAATGTTTAGTTTCTTTAGCCTTTACAGCTTTCTCTTTATTTTTATTCCTATATTAATTCCGATTTTTAAATGTTTCTTTTGTTGTATTTATTTTTTTTATTTATTTTTTTTATACAAAATATTGACACTTAAAATGTCTTGTCTCAAATAAATAATGATTTTATGAGTTTTTTTTTTTACATAATTTTTGTGTATGTTCATTTATTCATTTGTTTATTTTTTGTTTTATTTATATTTATTTTTTTATTTATGTTTATTTTTTTTATTATAAATATGATATATATTTTTTTGTTTGTTTATATGTATGTTTTACATTACCTTATAACCACTAGTATGTAAAATGTGAGTTGACTTTATTATCAAAGCGATATGATGTTACAGTTTATTTTTTCAATTTATATATGTTTTTTTATGATATAATTGAATTATCTTAGTTCATTTACCGGAAGTCCCAGTTTCATTGTCCATGATATAAACTCTGTAATACCATTTTATCATTACATTCATGAAATTCATCAATGTAACTTGAAATATTTAGATTTTATTTAGATTACTTTAGATTACGTAACTCAACGCCGTATTGTCATTTCAAAGAAAAAGTATTTTTTTTTTCTTAAGTACTTACCCACTCAACCCCAACTGCACAGTACTGTCATAAACACCACCAAAAGGATCACCGGTTCAATTCCCAGCAATTCCACAGATAAACGAAGCGTTCATAGCGCAAACACTATCCTGCGCGAAGGCCTTGAAGCTGGACATGGAGAAGCTGAACGTGAACGGCGGAGCCACCGCCCTCGGACACCCCCTGGCCGCCTCCGGCTCCAGGATCACTGCGCATTTGGTACATGAATTAAGGTAGTTTTGTCATTTTTTTTGTTATTCTTGTTTTTCAGACTCACATTGTATCGAAGTGTAGGCAGAGGTAACTTGGGAACTTAGAGACTTTGTTCCCGTTGAGACACTATTGTTTCTTGTTTTATAGAATTTGAGGTATTGCGTTTGAGTGATATTTTTTTGGTTTTAAGATTCATATTGTATGGAAAGATAGGCAGAGGTAACTTGGGAACTTAGTGTTAAGAAACTTTGTTCCCGTTGAGACACTATTGTTCCTTATTTTATAGAAATTGAAGTATTGCATTGTATTGGCAAACTTCTTCCGGGTATCGAATCCATATCCTGTCGCGTTTACAGTCTTTCTTTCTATTTTCTTTGTGAATATTTTTTTTTTAGAGCTATCTTTTTTTTATTTTATTGTTTCAAATTAATATTGCACTTCCTATATTAGTAAGCTTTACATACTAGCTTCAGAAAATAGATTAAAAATGATTACTTAATAAGTAGCGTAACTCAACGCCGCAACCTGTTTACTTATATCCATTCATACATACAGACGTCGCGGCTTAAAACGTGCCATTGGTTCAGCGTGTATCGGCGGTGGTCAGGGCATCGCACTGATGATTGAAGCACTTTAAATGTATTGACAATTGTTAAATAATAAAAAAAAACTTTAAAATTATAATTTTGTACTCGCTTTTTTATTTTGTAAATGATTTATGATATTGATTTTTAGTGATAAAAAGAAATTGCAATCGCAAAATTGATATCTTTTTTTTTTTGAAGTCGGTTAGGAAAGTAGTCTTTTTTTTTAATGATTTATTTATTTTTTTGGTTTGATTTGTTGTTTATTTGAGATTATTGATATTAAAACAAAATATTTTTTATAACTAAATTTATAAGCGAATATAAATTTTGAACGTAGCAGGATTTGAACCCGCGCCTCTTGGGAACCGGTCCAATCGCTCTGACCAACTAAGCCATACGTTCTTATCAAGCAACGTCGATATTTTTATACGCTAGTTACAACTTATTTACGGCTAAATGTGGAATAACACTTTAAAAACAGTAAACATATTTTATATTTTTTTAAATTTGTATGTTGGCCATTTTGGTTTGACATATTGCCAACCTTATACAATAATACTGATATTTTTTTTATGAAACATTTAAGAGAACTGCTACGTAATAAAGATTAAAAAAATTATATTATTGTTAAATAAATATATTTCCTTAATCACTTTACTAAACAAAAATTAAAATTATTTAAATAAATCATTTATGCAACTTATTTTGTATTGTAATTATTGAATGTTTATATTGAAACTCTGTATATCGTATTTCAATATTAAAAAGTGTATGTAAAATAATTTATTTTGATATTCCTTATATGTTTTCTAATAAATATTTATAATAAGATGATAATCAAAATATATTTTTCAATAAAACGTTTTTTTTTTTAATATGTTATGTTTCATTTATTATCAAATCGAAATATAACTGAACCTGGAAACTTGAGACTCTCCGTTTCTCATTTTCTGCCTAGCTCTGAAGAATTGTGTGGTGAGTTGCAGATCTTAACGCCGCGCTTTGCCTCATGCTACCAGTGAACATAGGAATCTAGTGTTAACATACAGTATTCTATTACCCAAAACCGAAGAATATCTATAATAAATACAAAAAACAACAATATTTTCATTGCATTTCACATTTAAAAATAACGACAAAAATTTATCGAAAGTCAATTCTTGTCATTTAAATACAGCAAATTTTTAGATTAAAACACTCAACTAAGGTAGGCATAGATATCTTTCATTTTTATTGTTTTTTTTTTTGCTTCACGCACGCACTAACCCCGCCCTGTGCAAGATAAAACGCGAAACTGAAAAAAATATATTATACTTTTTTTTTCAGCTTCACGCTGTATCCCGCACTAGGCAGGGTAGGCAGAGGGAAAGGAAGTGAAACCTAGTGTTATGACACTCCGTTTCACTTCTGTTCCCCACTTTCCGCCGAATTTGAGGCATTGCGTGTTGAGTGGCGGAACTCAGCGCCGCGCTTTGCCTTGTTACCAGAGCGAAGAAATGAAACATTAAATATTCAAATGAAAATATTAAATATTTCATCTCCTCGACTGGGAATCGAACCCAGAACCTGTCGGTTACAGTCACAGTCTTGTGCCGCTGCGCCACGACAGGCCTCATATTATACTTATATGTAAAAATTTGTGAGGATGGATGTTTGTAACACATTTTTCTCTACAACTACTGAACGAATTAGGATAAAACTTTGCAAATGTGTATATAGCTCATGTATAAGTAATACATAAGCTACAATTTATATCAAGATTTTGAATAATTTTAAATTAACCTACATATAACAATAAGCTCAACGGGCGAAGCCACGTTTCTGTCGCTGGTATAGAAATAACGACCAACATTCGATTTCGTCCACTTAATTATATTATACCTAAATTATAAAACGAAGTGACTATTGGTCCGATAACTGTACGAATAATTTCTAATTAGTCGTCCGGGTATTTTTTTTTTGGTTAGGTTAGGTTAGGAACAGTTTTATATTATTGGGAGGGCTTTATACATTTCTTATTTTTTATTGCCCCCATGATGATATTTTACCACCGTTACCTCTTAAGACGTTATAATTTAAAAAAAAAACAGTTCTAATTGTTGAAGATAATGTATCTTAAATGTATCTGGACCAATAATCCAGTTACTGTACAAATAACTATCAATTATTCGTACAGTAACCGGACTAATAATTAAAAATTATTCGTACGGTTATCGTATGAATAGATTCAGCCATTATATAAATACATTTTTTTTTCATTGATTAGATCGGTTTAAGGTATCAAGCAGAAGTTGATATTAAATTCAGGATTATGGTCGCTTCGATCCCTTTGTGTGTATTATATGTGCTAATGCTTTACATTATTTCAATTTATCACGTAGTTAAGCGACGCGCGGAGTTTAGTTCTGCAACACGATTTATCAATTACAATCACACTATTGAATGATATAAAAATCATCATTAGTACATAACGACAAAAACGGATTACGTACTATCTATATATTCATCAACTTCAACCATATGTCGTATTACAGGGTACCAAGTATAGGACTTGAGTTTTCAACTTGGGAAACAAATCTACTTCTTTGTGTTTGCCTTTACAATGGAAGGTATATTGTAAAGAAGGCTGTACTTTATTGAATATGATAAGAGATATCTACAAACATAATCTTTAACATGCCTCGATAAAAAAATATTTATTGAAAATAATAATAATTTATATTACTTAAATTATCTAACAGTTATGAAAAGATTTTAAGTACCAATGTTTGTTTGTCTTAAGATTTAGATAAAATATATATTTTTTATATGTAATAATAAGATAATGAGACTGATAAGATTATTGCCTGTGCCAGGGGCACAAGGGGGCGACTGTAAACACCACAGGTTCTTGGCTGAATCCTCTCTCGAGGAAAAGAAATATTTAATATTTAATTTCTTCACTTGGGTAACAAGTCACAACGCGGTAGAGGGAACTTGGGAACCTAGTGTTAAAACACTCTGTTCCACTTCCATTGTCCACTTTCCGCCGAAATTGAGGTATGGCGTGTTGAGTGGCGGAACTCAACTTTTTCTTTTCCTTATTACCTTAGAGCGAAGAAATGAAAACATTCAATATCTAATTTGAAAACATTAAATATTTCACTTCCTCGAGTGGGGATCGAACCCACAACCTATCGTTTACAATCACACGCCTGCGCTGCTGCGCCACGACAGGCCTAAATACCTTAAATTTGGCAGAAAGTAAGAAATGGATATAATAATAGGCACCCAAGTTTCCTTTGTCTACCCGTCAACGTGGGAGATACAGCGTGAAGCCGAGTACTAAGAGATAGGAGAAGACGTCTGTTCAGGAGGCACTATCGATAATACTAGAGGTCAGCCGGAGGACATGTATGAAGAACTTGATGACAGTGGACGAAGGAAAAGAGGTATACATACAGAAAACGTATCGAACGTCTCTCCATCTGGAGATTGTCGGAGATCTCTCCATATAAATCTTTACGGTTGGTTCAAATCTCTCAACAATAGCGCCCCACGTAGTAGGTACTCATAGGCAGGTACTTATATTTGATATAATAAAAAACAAATTATCGTTATTATCTTAATAGAAATAGAAACAACGATTATGATAACGGTCATGATAAACATTGTTTTTTAGTTTTATTTTTTTTTAGATAATTTTCAATTGATATCTTAATAAGTATTATTATTTGTAATTCAAATTGTAATATATAATATCAAAAAATAACTGTAAAGGGGTTGTGGGTTCTATTCCCACTCGAAAAAAGTGAAATATTTGTTGTTTGTTATCTTTTCCTCGTTATCAGAATAATAATAATATTTTAGCCGTGTGATTCCTTAGAATAGGATCATCCTGGTACTGATGGTGTCCTAAGAGGCGACTAAAGTAAGTGTGGGAGAGTCAGTAATGACAACACGCATGGGCTGACTCGACCGAACCATTATCACCCCCGGTACTCAAAACCGGCGTTAAATAGTGTCTTTGGCCACAGCGTTTCGCATTAGGTAATGCCGGGCCCCGGTGCCCATACACCTTAAAAAGAATTCCGCCAATGAACACGCAATCACTCAAGAATTTGGCGAAAAGTGGGCGCAAGGGACGGTACGCCCCGGGCCTCCAGTCCTGGGGGGTCTCCAGATGGCTGTAAGTTTTTTTTTTATGGGAAAGACGGCAAACGAGCGTACGGGTCACCTGATGGTAAGTGATCACCGTTGCCCACGGCCCCGTGAAACTCCAGAGGAGCTACAGGAGCGTTGCCGTCCTTTAAATTGGAAGGGCACCGGGGCCCGGCATTACCTAATGCGAAACGCAGTGGCCAAAGCCACTACTTAACGCCGGTCTTAAATGCCGGGGGTGGTTATAATCCGGTCGAGTCTGCCCATGCGTGTTGCCATTACTGGCAACGTGACTCTCCCACACGTACTTTAGTCGCCTCTTACAACACCATCAGTACCAGGGTCATTCTATTTTAAGCCGGAATCACACAGCTAAAAGCAAAAACGCAGCATGCGTAGATTCGGACACGACACAGGGGCCCGGCATTACCAAAGCCACACGAAACGCAGTGACCAAAGCCACTACTTAACGCCGATTTCAAATGCCAGGGGTGGTAATGATCCGGTAACGGTACTTTAGTCGCCTCTTACGACACCATCAGTACCAGGGTGATCCTATTCTAAGCCGGTATCACACGGCAGAAATAAAATGATACTGATACGAGAGTACGGACGTTGCCTCTTGATGGACAGCGTAAGAGACAATACATAATAACGTGGGACTTTACTGAATCCTTGCCCTGTACTTATACTTCAGTCTTATACTTCAGTCATTTTTAACCATTTGCTTTTCAAATGTATCATGCGAGTGAACATGACATTACATGTTTTTTGAAAAATTATACTTATGAAGCGAAGAAATGAAAACAATGAATATAAAAATTGAAAATATGAAATATTTCATTTCCTCGATTGGGGATCGAACCCACAACCTGTCGGTTACAGTCACACGCCTGTACCGCTGCGCTACGAAACGCCTCAACTTTTTATTAAAGTCTTATTCAAACTAGAACGTCAATTATAAGATTTGAATCAAATAAATATATGTAAATATACTTCGGCATACATATTTAAAACTAATAAAAATCTTTTTGCAAAAAGAAGGGCCTCATTTAATATGCCGCCAAGATGTATTTGTTGAGTGTGCGTTTGTACAACGTAAAAATAGTAAAAAGATAAAAAATATTTATTACAATAACTTAAAAAAAAAAACAATTATCATTTAAGACACAGTGATGAGTCTTACGTAAAATATTTAAAAATATAACAAAAGCATCACAAAATATTGACGTTTGAAATTATATTATAAAATTTTGCCACCTCTTTTTATTATATCTTTGCTCAACAACATACATAAGTCGTAAACAGACCGGTGTTGATAACGGTCGTACTCTGCTGTACTGTTCAGTGATTTATATTAAAAATGGCCGTATCTGTTAAAAAAGGTTTGATATTTTCATTTTATTCCAATAAATAGATACTTACTTAAAGCAAAATAAAATTTAATCTCTGTAGATATTAAACACGTAGTTAATATTTTTTTAATTGCTTAATAAATATAACCTGAAAAATTAAAAGAATACAGCTATTTCTTTAATATTAATTATTTTAACATTTTAGGCGATTAAAATTAGCCATATTAATAAATATTTTATTTTGATATTGATGAACAGCTGTTATAATTATATACGTATGTATATATGTATATAAGAGGTCAATGTCCAAGTAAAGGGCCGTACGCCATGTCCCCTTAGCTTGTTTATTCATCGATGTTGTTTTTATATGATAATTTACAATTTTATTTTTTATCTGTGTACTTTGTAGATTGAATATTATAATGATAATGTCAATTAAAATTTATTATCTTATTTATTTAATCATAAATTATGTACAGTTAAATACGTAATAATATAACTCGATCAAAGCCGAAAAGTTTATACATACTAAACTTAATTTTTTTGTATTTTTAATTTAGTATTTTCTGTCCTAAGTGTGGAATAACACTTTAAAACATAGTAAAAAAGTTTATACATATATTGAGCAAAAGTTTAAATTTTATAAAAGGCTTTTATATATTTTATTTCTTCTGTAGGTATACGGCACATAGCAGAGGGTACTTGAAAACCAAGTGTTAAAATATTCCGTTCTCTATTTTCGACCGAATTCTTTTGAAATTACGTGCTAAGTGGCAGAACTCTATGCCACGCTTTTGACTAATGAGTCAAGTAATGACTAGAGCGAGAAAATTAAAGTTTTTAATCAATTTTCTCGAAGTGGCAGGAGAACCCACAACCTGTCGGTTACAGTCACACGCTTGTGATTTGTTTTAATGTTATACTTGCACGTCCATATATGTTATATGTAAAACATAACTGAGTTCGAAATTAATTACATGTTGTTTCCGCCGTCTCACATCTCGGTCATGATATCGACTTATATGTTAATTTAAAAGAAGTTTACACTCATTAACGATACGAAATTTTAAATATTCAAATATCATATATCTATAACTACATATATTTATTCACTAGTTAACTCACGCGGCTTTACCTGCTTGAGATATATAAACATTAATGTATAATTTAAGTATATTTAGGAAAAATTGGTTAAATATTTTCAATCTCAATCAGTCAAAACAGTCAATGGTAATAAGGCAAAGCGCTGCGTTAAATACCGCAACTCAACACGCTATGTTGAGCGGAATTCGGCGGAAAGTAGGGCAACGGGACGGAGTGTCTTAACGCTAGAATCCCAAGTACCCTCTGCCTATCATGCCCGGGAGCGTTATGAAGCGTAAAGATAAAAAATAATTAAATAATTTATATTTTTTCTTATCTCATAATATTTAAGGCCTGTCGTGGCGCAGCTGCACAAGAGTGTGACTGTAACAGACATGTTCTGGGTTCGATCCCCAGTCGAGTCGATATAGGCTTGGTCCAGATTGTATAGTATCTATCCCTTAGTTTCCCACTCACTCAGGTTCACGCTGTATCCCGCACATGGCAGGGTAGGCAGAGGGAACCCGGGAACCTAGTGTAAAGACACTCCGTTCCACTTCCGTTCCCCACTTTCCGCCGAATTTGTGGCATTGTGTGTTGAGTGGCGGAACTCAACGCCGCGCTTTGCCTTATTACCAGAGCGAAGAAATGAAACATTAAATATTTAAATTGAAAATATTAAATATTTCATTTCCTCGAGTGGGGATCGAACTCACAACCTGTCGGTTACAGTCACACGCTTGTGCCGCTGCGCCTCGACAGGTTCCCCATACATTGCTATTCAAATAATCCGCCATATAAAATTGCATTCAAATTGAAACAAAATAAATATATAGTATTTATTGTTTAAACAAAATAAATACATATTATATATGTTTTTAGGCATATATATAGTGGCAGCGAAAAGAACGCCATTCGGCCGGATGGGCGGAATGCTAAGAGACTTCCACCCGGCTGACTTATTGGCAGTTACCGCGAAAGATGCGATCAAATCCGGCAACGTTGTCCCGGGTTCGATAGACACCGTTAATGTTGGGATGGTCAACGTTGTAAGTACATAAACTAGTATGTCATTGCGCAGTGGCACAAGCGTGTGACCGTGAACACGATGGGTAGTGAGTTTGATGCTTACTTGAGGAAATGAATAATTATCATGAAAAAAAAAACTTTGTTCGTAAATTATTCTCCGTGAGAATTTAAAAAGATAAAGTATTTAGAATTCGGACAACACAATACGCGCATAGTGTTGTACGTTGAGTGGTGAAAAATGAATGCTGGAAGGTGATTTTTTTATGATGTTTTTTTTTTTATTTTAAAAATGTGTTCAATGGTAAATGAAAATGCGTATCGGTTAATATTTGTATGTAGGTATGTAAATATGTGCCAAGTTTTTGGGATCATCTTGAAATCTGGAAATTTACTAATAAATTATTAAATAATATTTCTAATTTTTTTCTCGAATTTATCTCTGTTTACTTGGATAAGTACAAATAACAAATTTAAGGTATAAAAAAGTAGAGACCTGTCGTGGCGCATTGGCATAAGCATGTGACTGCAAACGACAGGTTATGAGTTCGATCCCCACTAGAGGCAATAAAATTAATATTTTAAAATTAAATATTTAATGTATTCATTTCTACGCTTTGGTAACTAGGTAAAGTGTGGCGTTGAGTTCCGCCACTCAACACGCAATGCCTCAAATCCGGCGAAAGTGGGGAACAGAAGTGGAACGGAGTGCCTTAACACTAGGTTCCCAAGTTCCCTCAGCCTACCCTTCCATGAGCGGTATACAGCGTGAAGCTGAGAGAGAAAGTATAAAAAAAACATGCTTTTTTTATACTTTCTCTATCAGCTTCACACTGTATCCCGCTCATTCTTTTAGTGTCGGACTAAAATCACTTCCTTTAAAAAATCCCACTCGTAATTTTCACTACCTCATCTAGACAAAAGACTTTTGATCCAAAAAAAAAAAGGATCATTAATTCAGGAGCCACAATGATACAGGCAGACACGCAAACAGACACAACTTTATAACACTCCCTATTTTTGCGTCGGGTTTAAAAATAACTAATATATATATTTTCTAGCTCAGTGGCAGTTCCGATGGAGGCTTAGCCCCTCGACACGCGGCCTTGAAGACGGGCATACCTCATGACAAACCAGCTCTGGGTGTCAATAGACTGTGTGGATCTGGTTTCCAAGCTGTCATCAATAGTGCACAAGTAAGTAAATGTCCTTAATTTTTTTCGTGTTTGATGATTGTTCGTTAATTTCACATTTCACTTTATTTCTAGCAAGTCGTCCTCGTCCACTATCATCAACCTCGTCATATTAGCTCTTTCGCCTCGTCCACCATCATCAACCTGTTCATAAATACTTTCATGGCGTAGAATGCTTATGTTTTTCACATAACCTTCTTCCATTATCATCGATATTGTGTTTATGAACTTTAATCAAGGTGTTCCTCTACCACTCTTAGTGAAATATTATAACGATTTGACCCTTACGTTCCGATTAAAACACTCTGGTCTCTACGTTTCCGCCGAAATTTTGAGGCATTGCGTTTGAATTGTGGAACTCAACGCCGCGCATTGCGTCGTCAGCAAAGCATGGAAATGAATATATTAAATATTTCGTTTTCTCGAGTCGTAATTAAACCCTCAACACTAGTGTCCCTGCGACACGTAGATTGCGTAGATTATTCTCTCCTATATAGATAGGTAGAAACAAATGATATTAGGTAAAAAAACGTTTGAATATAAAAACTTGTTTCACAGCACGCGATGGTTGTTAATTATAATCGAACAATAAATTATTCACACAATATTAAAAGAAAAAACATTTTTATAAAAAAAAAAAATGAAATTTCTTTTGTGACAGCAAAATATATTGTACATTTAAATTTTACAGAATTAACATTTAAAATTTAGAATTATCGAACCAATTCTTAAAAGACAGAAGAAAAAATATGTACCATTTTTTCAGGATATTCTGACGGGAGCTGCCCAAATATCCTTAGCTGGCGGTACAGAAAATATGTCAGCCGTACCTTTTGTAGTGCGAAACGTCAGATTCGGAGTTCCCTTGGGAGTTACCACGGAATTTGAGGATTTACTAATGAAGGGTTCTTTGGACACGTATTGTAACTTCACAATGCCACAAACGGCAGAGAATTTAGCTGACCAATATAATTTGAAACGGGGAGAAGTTGATGAGTTTGCGTACAGTTCTCAGCAGAAGTGGAAAGCTGGTATGATATTACGCTAAATTGTATTTTTTCAAGGTATTTAGTCACATTCCAGAGTACGTAGCAAGAACGGAAGGATAGAAGGGCAGCAATTAGGCCATTGCAAGCATTTTAAAATTGTCAAGTTACATAGATATGTGTGTGTCAGTCCTACAGGAAGCTACCACCGGCTTCGAAGGCAGGTCTGCTGAGAAGAGTCAGCAACAAACTCAACAGTTGCTCATTTCAAACTATAATTTACAGTAAATCAATGACCATAATAGACTTCATGTGTCATCAACAGTATTAAAATCAAACATTATTCAAGATTGTAGACATTTTAACACGTTAACTACATTTTTACTAAAGAGGCCGGAGAAATGATTGTATTTTAATTAAATACTCGTTACTAAACTTAAATTTAAAAAGCGTATAAAAATTTTGAACGAAGCAGGATTTGAACCCGCGCCTCTGGAATACCGTTCCAGCGCTCTGACCAACTAAGCCATTCGTTCTCATCGAGCTTCGTCGAAATTCTTATACGCTTGTTACAACTTATTTATGTTGTTAGCATCTCTGTAGGGAGATTTTTACAAATTTCCGCTACCCAAAGACAACTCGTAAGAATTATCGTTTGGCAAGAGAGAATACTATTTATTTTTAATATTTTTACTATGTTTTAAAGTGTTATTCCACACTTAGGACAGAAAATACTAAACTTAAATTTAAAAAGCGTATAAAAATTTTTTGAACGAAGCAGGATTTGAACCCGCGCGCCGAGTGTGGAATAACACTTTAAAACATAGTAAAAAATAATAAAGAAATAGTACTCTCTCTTGCCAAACGATAATTCTTACGAGTTGTCTTTGGGTAGCGGAAATTTGTAAAAATCTCCCTACAGAGATGCTAACAACAGAAATAAGTTGTAACAAGCGTATAAGAATTTCGACGGAGCTCGGTGAGAACGAATGGCTTAGTTGGTCAGAGCGCTGGAACGGTATTCCAGAGGCGCGGGTTCAAATCCTGCTTCGTTCAAAATTTTTATACGCTTTTTAAATTTAAGTTTAGTATTTTCTGTCCTAAGTGTGGACTTAAAACATAGTAAAAATATTAAATACTCGTTTCCCCACGTAACACTAAAGAATTATTGACTAAACTGGTACAAGGCAAAACGCGGCATTGAGTTCCGCCACTCAACAGGCATGCCTCAAATTCGGCGGAAAGTGGACAACGGAAGTGGAACGGAGTGTCTTAACACTAGGTTCCCAAGTTCGCTCTGCCTACCCTGCCATGTGCGGGATACAGCGTGAAGATAATCCACACTTAGAAACAGGAAAAATACTTATTTCTTGGATTGAATGGTTTTTAAAAGCCACTAGTACTCATATACCGCTACAAACTTACTTTTTAAAATATAATTTTAAAATTCTCTTCAAGCTCATGACAGCGGAGTCTTCAAAGCGGAATTAACGCCAGTTTCTATTAAAATCAAGAAAAAGGAAGTAATCATGGACAAAGACGAACACCCTCGACCAGAAACTACGCTGGAAGCGTTACACAAATTGCCAGTACTATTTAGAAAGGGGGGAGTCGTTACTGCTGGCAACTCTTCGGTGAGGATTTTATTTTCAATGAAAAATTAAACGAAATTAATAAAAGGATTTTTTTCGCCAAATTTATAAAGTAACGTTAAATTTTAAATTTAGTAAAAAATTAAGAAACGTGTAGGTAATCTGTTTGTAGGCTAGGAGATACATACTCGTAGCTTAACATAAGCTAACGTTACAAAAATTTATAATAAAACTATTGAATTTACTGCAAGTTCAAATGAATTGTTTCAAAACGAGCTTTTCCTTAAGAATCTTTCATCATAGATTATTTTTTTCTTTTTTTTTTTAACTTCACGCTGTATCCCACACGAGGCAAGGTAGGCAGAGGGAATCCGGGAACCTAGTGTTAAGACACTCCGTTCCACTTCCGTTCCCCACTTTCTGCCGAACTTGAGGAATTGCGTGTTGAGTGGCGGAACTCAACTTATTACCAGAGCGAAGAAATGAAACATTAAATATTTAAATTGAAAATATTAAATTTTTCATTTCCTCGACTGGGGATCGAACCCAGAACCTGTCGGTTACACACACTCTTGTGCCGCTGCGCCACGACAGGCCTCAACTTAGAGTAAATATAATAATATAATTAACTTTAAACAGGGCGTAAACGATGGAGCTGGTGCTCTGATACTAGCTAGTGAAGAAGGACTGAAGCAAAACAACTTACAGCCGTTAGCGAGATTGCTGGGTTGGTCTTTCGTGGGCGTTGAACCAAGGATCATGGGGATTGGACCTGTACCAGCTATACAGAGTCTACTTAGCGCTGCTAACATGTCGCTCAATGATGTTGACTTGGTTGAGGTAAGTGAAATGGTTGATTTTTAACATTACAACTCACTCTCTCAGCTTCACGCTGTATCCCGCACATGGCAGGGTAGGCAGAGGGAACTTGGGAACCTAGTGTTAAGACACTCCGTTCCCCACTTTCTGCTGACTTTAAAGCATTGCGTGCTGAGAGGCGTGGCTCAACGCCGCGCTTTGCTCTGTTACCAAAGCGAAGAAATTAAAACATTAAATATTTAATTTTAAAATATTAATTATGTCATTTCCTTAAGTGTGAATCGAACCCACAACCTGTTGATACAGTCACGCGCTTGTGCCGCTACGCCACGAATACCCGTATTATATAAACGTGTATAACAAAGTTTTTCAGTGAAACAACATTCAAGACGTATTCACTTTAAAAGAATCAATTTCAAATACCAACTTTTCGAACTCGTTATAGATAAATGAAGCGTTCGCAGCTCAAACTCTAGCTTGCGTGAAAGCCTTAGACCTAGACCAGAACAAACTGAACGTGAATGGCGGAGCTGTCGCGGTCGGCCATCCAATTGGGGCGTCCGGTGCTAGGATCATGTCGCACCTTACTCATGAATTGAGGTAAGTTGTTAAAGAAATGAGAAAGAAGAAGAAGATTTTGGCTAAAATGAGAAAAAAGAAGAAGATTTTGGCAACTGGTTTTTAGTATAATGCTGTTTGCTAGCGATATTTGATGTATATAATGTTATACTCGTAAGTGGGGAATGGAAGTGGAACGGAGTGTCTTAACACTAGGTTCCCAAATTCCCTATGCTTACCCTGCCTCGTGCGGGATACAGCGTGAAGCTGAAAAAAAAATTAAATATTTAATAAGAATGATTCTCTCTTGCCAAAGAATACTACGAATTATTTTAGGATTATCGGATATTTCATGGCGGATAAATATATACATATTCTCAAAACTAAATTCAAACACAAATACCTCTTTACCATGTTTAATCAGTTTATACTGTTTTCAATTCGGTAAATTGAAGTTGATATAACAGCAATGACAATAAAATTTGGATTACTTGTGACGTCATTTCTAATATATATCTTTTATCTTATCAATTTGATTCAAGTCAACATATTTTATGTATTTTAATGTGAATTTGATGTGATTGTGATATAAGATATATTAGAGTGTGACTGTAACCGACAGATTCTGGGTTCGATCCCCAGTCGAGGAAATGAAATATTTAATATTTTCAATTTAAATATTTAATGTTTCATTTCTGCGCTCTGGTTTTAAGGCAAAGCGCGACGTTGAATTCCGCCACTCAACACGCAATGCCTCAAAATCATCAAATTCGGCGGAAAGTGGGGAACGGAAGTAGAACGGAGTGTCTTTACACTAGGTTCCCGAGTTCCCTCTGCCTACACTGCGTTATATATATATATATATATATATATATATATATATATATATATATATATATATATATATATATAATATTACGTGAAGCTTACACACAAAAATAAAAATATCTAAAATTATTAAATTTCAGACGTCGCAATCTTAAACGAGGCATTGGCTCAGCTTGTATCGGAGGAGGACAGGGCATTGCCATGCTCATTGAAAAAGTCTGATTTAAAAAAAAATGATTATTTTGATTATTTTATTATACATTTTTTATGTTTCTAATAATTTTGTATTTAAATATTTTTAAAATAAATATTTTCGTTGCTTATTATGTTTTTTATTTTTGTAATTTTAAGTTAAAATATTTAAATAACATGTACGACACGATTATTAACCTTGGCAATTTGTCTGCTTGGCTGTTTATTCTGTAACGTACCTACATTGTAAGTCGCAAACAAAAAAAAACATATATATCATTGAATTACTTTTAAAATAGTAATTCATGATCAAATGATATTAAGAACATTGATAAAAATATAATTTAAATTAAAAACTTTTATAAATGATTTTTTATAAATCAAATTATATATTTTATAATGTAATGTCATGGTAAGAAGGCAAAGCGCGGCGTTGAGTTCCGCCACTCAACACGCAATGCTTCAAAAACGGCGGAAAGTGGGAAACGGAAGTGGAACAGAGTGTCTTTACACTAGGTTCCCGGGTTCCCTCTGCCTATCCTGCCTAGTGCGGGAAACAGCGTGAAACTGAGTGAGTGAGTAATAATGTAATGTCGAAAATCTCCGTATATATTTATTTTTACATATTTTATTAAAACGAATATATAAATACCCTTAAAGTTAACAATATTTTATCAAAGAATTATAATTTCTATTTAAACGGAACCTAAAATCGTAGAACCGGTACGTATATACGGTGGCGAAACTCAACGCCGCGTTAACTCTAAAAAACTTTAAAATCCGCACGTTCCCGTGTAAAGTAATAAATAATAAAATGAACATAATTCCCTCGAGTAAGATTGATCTTGCAACTATCGTGTTCCGATCAACACCTAACTATAGCATGTTTACGTCAACAACTATTGGGGTGAGGGAACTTGGAAACCTAGTGTATTAAGTGTAGAGTGGCGTAACTCAACGCCGCGTTTTGCCTTGTACCAGAGAGAAAAAGAAGTATTTTAACACTAGGTTCCCAAGTTCCCTCTGTATATCCTGCCATGTGCTGCCATTACTAAAGTAAGTAACCTTTATTTTTCCTTTTCATAATATATGATAAAAATATATTTGTTTTATATTTTAAATAACAATAGTCATATCTCTTTTAGGTTATTTGCAATCGTAATTCTTACCGAGTTATCAAATTATCAGTCCGCTGGGTATCGTCATGGCGCTCGTTACTAGAGGTGGTAATACTTGATACGTTATCTTATTTTTCCTTCTTTTATTAATGGAATTATGTAATAATAATTGATTGTTTTGTTTTTTGTTTGTTATATATATATTTTGTTCGTATTTGTTATCAATTACTGATTAAGTGTCTATGGTGTTTCCTTTTCAATTTACTTAAATAAGCAATATTGTATATGTATTCTTTATTTAATATTTTAAATATATATCTAATGTTTATTTGATGTGTGACGACATAAAACAATTTTATTATAAATTAGGTGTATTCGTGGTTGGCGCGAAAAGAACGCCATTTTGCAAATATGGCGGTTCCCTCAGAGAGTTGCCAGCCTCTTACGCGTTCGCGGCTGCGGCAAAGGAGGCAATGAAAACAGCCAATTTTGACAGTTCATTAATAGATGCCACAATCGTTGGAAATGTTAATTTTGTAAGTAATTAATAGTAATTAAAGTAAAAATTATTATGTATAAGTTTTCATTATCTCTTAATTGTTTAAGCAATATGTATATATATATATATATATATATATATATATATATATATATATATATATATATATATATATATATAAGATATATATATATATATATTATATATATATATATATATATATATATATATATATATATATATATATATATATATATATATATATATAATATATATATAGATATATAATATATATATATATATATATATATATATATATATATATATATATATATATATATATATATATAGAAAAAAAACATTTAACTGATACAATTTTTTGGAGTCTCGCCTGTTGGTTCAATCTAGCCTGTTCAGGCGAAAGAGAACAAGCGTATTACTAAAAAAATGACAGGTTATAAGATTCAATCCCCACCTGGGGAAAAGAAATATTTTTTTTTTCATTTCATCGCGCGTAGCAAGGCAAAGCGCGGCGTTGACTTCCGCCGCTCAAGACAGAATATCTCAAATTCGACCAATAGTCGGAAACAGAACGGAGTGTCTTAACCTTAGATTCCTAAGTTCCCAATGCCTACACTGCCATAAGCCGAAATTGCATTTAGATCATTTTTGATACTATTCCAGTTTCATTAAATAAATTAAATATACCACGGTAACTGAATATTTTGTTATTTTTTTTTAGCTTAGTCAATGCGATGGTGGTAAAACTCCAAGATACTGTGGAACATATTCTGGTGTGCCCATAGAAAAATCTGCGTTAGGAGTAAACAAGGCGTGTGGCTCTGGCCTCCAAGCTGTAATTACGGGGAGCATGGTAAATAATCTAAGAACCTTATACAAAATTAAAATTCTTTTGTATGTTTTAACTCGTAAACTGTTTTATTTCTTCAAAAAAAAAAACTAAAAAAATTAAACACCAAGAGCGAGTGTTTTTTCTGTGCTTTTCACCAGTAAACTGGATGATAAATTTTCAATACATAAAATTCAGGTTTTCTTCAGAAGAATAATTTAGGCAAACGAACAGTAGACAAAAGAACATACAAATGCAATAATGTACAGGTGTAAAATAACCTTCATAGGATTATTAGATTAGGAGAAGGGTTCAATTAAGAAAAAATGTTATTATCGGTAAATTCTGATTGTAATTGTGGTAACTTTTAATAAAAATGAGAATTTTTTATAACTTATAATTCTTCTTACTCTATCTCATTAGGAAATAATCGCTGGTCCGGCCCAAGCATGTCTTACTGGAGGAACTGAACTCATGTCATCATTACCATATTTGGTAAGAAATGTACGGTTCGGTACAACTCTCGGAAAACCCTATCAGTTCGAAGATCACATGAAAAAACATTATCCGGACAGTCACACAGGATTGACGTTACAAAAAATGGCAGAAGATGTTGGGGTTAAATACAAAATAAACAGAGATATGGCTGACGCCTTCGCTTATAAAAGCCATTTGAAGAGGAAAACTGGTAATTGTTCTTGTCGTTATGTTGGAATGTATTTACATTACATATTTTTGAGAGAACTTTAAAAACTACAGACTATGGATTCGATCCCCATTCGTTATACTAATGAGGCAAAGTGCGGCGTTGAGCTCCGTCCCACATCCTACAGTCTTGCTAATTTGGTGGTGTGTGGACAGAGTCTAAGAAATAATTCTCTCTACCTTTCCTGGTAAATATGGGATACACCGTGAAAGTTGAAAATTATACGCTTAATGTGTGATGTGTGTGTGTGTGTGTGTGTGTGTGTGTGTGTGTGTGTGTGTTAGTGCTTAGTAGAGCTTGAACAGGTTCCTAGAAGGACGAGCTTAGAAAAAGTATACGAAATTTACTCTAACGCAAAAAAGGGGTGTTATAATTTTACCCGATTTGAGTGTTATTTTAATCAAAATGTGTACTCATTATGGTGGTTTTTAGATAGGTTTTATTATGAGAAGAACCTTTACTAGGACGAGGTAGTGACTAAAGGACAGGTTGTAGCTTCGATTCCCCAATCAAAGAAGTGAAATATTTAATATTATATTATATTATAAATATTTAATATTATATTTAATATTTAGTATATATAAAGTCGCCCTGGTAACAAGGCAGGGCGCGGCCATTCAGGTCGCAATGTTTCAAATTAGGCAGAAAGTGGGGAACGAAACGGAGTATTGCAACCCAAGGTTTCAACGCTCCCTCGGTCAACATTGCCATGTAGACAGAGGGAGCACGAGAGAATGATACCGCATGCAGCTGAAACTAACTTTTTGTTACTAAGTTGGGGTTTTATTTTTGTTTGTACGTTTCAGCACAAGAACAAGATCTATTAAAAAGCGAAATAACAAATTTGACAGTCACTTTAGGCAAAAAAGAAGTCATAGTAGAGAAAGATGAATTGCAAGATATATCAAACATAGACAGATTTAATACAGAACCAACTCTACTGTCTGATGGACGAACAGTGACTTCCCTCAATTCAGCTGTAAGTACAGAAAGTTAATAACCAGGTATCTTTTCTTAGATTTCTTACAAGGATACCTTGAATGTTTCAGGTATCCATGAAATCCCATCGCGTTATAGGGTGAGCAGCTCGGAGTAGTACCTGGGATTTTTTACCAAAGTGTAGGTTCAAGACCCATTCTAATGTATATTGACTTTCAATTTTACTGTCAAAGCTCTCTAACTAACCAAATATGAAATGCATATTAATGCCATTCTTCCGCCTTTGAGTTACGTTCTACAAATTAATCAAAACAACAGCAATAAGAATTATTGTCCATAATATGTGTAATTATCCGATTTGGTATAACAATCCCTTAATAAATGTTTAAAATTTTGTATCAGGTGCCATCCATAGACTACCTACTTCATACGTTCCCATTAGGATCTTTGCATTCCTCAGTTTATGCTTAATTTTGGAAGCATTTCGCATTTTATGGCAGAACTCAACGCTGCGATTCGCCTCGTTGCCTACAAGCCTTGCACATTTAAAGATATAAGATATACTATGCTATAGAAAGATAATTTTACTACTAAAACTTATATTCCAGGCTCCAGCAGACGGCGCAGCAGCTTTATTAATAGCTAGCGAAGAAATGATAAAAAATAATAACTTAAAACCCTTAGCAAGGATTGTAGGGTGGGCGTGCGTGGGAGTCGATCCCTTGGAAACTGGTTTAGCGTCAGTACCGGCGATTAGAAAACTTTTAGAACAATTACAAATTAATATTGACGATGTTGATATGTTTGAGGTAAGATTTACGCCATTCTCATACTTCACGTATTGCCGAAATATAGCATGATCCTTGGTGGAACTTAACGCCGCGCTCTTTCTTTTAACCACATGAAGAAAATAACTTATTCCTCCGATTGGGAAGAGTATTTATGACAGAAACAGCACTACGAGACGACAACTAAAATTTTCTTAAATAAGATGTAACTACTAAGTAATCAACCACAATGTACAAGAGTTGCAACGAAGCTTGATAAGAACGTATGGCTTAGTTGGTCAGAGCGCTTGGACAGTGTCCAAAAAGCGCGGGTTCAAATTTTGATACGTTAAAATTTTTATACGCTTTTAAATTTAAATTTCGTATTTTCTTTCTTAAGTATGGAATAACACTTTACCTCTATTGTAAAATAGAAATAAAACAAAAGACGATACTAGTAAATTACATTCGAAAAAAAAAAATGTTTCTCATCATCGGTCATGGACGTAGCTAGATATATTTTCTGGGGTTTTTTTTTATTCGTCACAGCTAATTATTTGTTAATTAAATTTCCGGGGTGGGCACAAGACAATTCTCGGGTGGGCCGTGAAAAACTACTGGTTAAAATTGAACAAGAAAAAATATATATATTTTGTTATATATATATATATATATATATATATATATATATATATATATATATATATATATATATATATGTATGTATGTATGTATTTATATATATATATATATATATATATATATATATATATATATATATAATATATATATATATATATAGAAGAATATATTTCACTCACTGCAGGAAACCTGCCGACACTCCGTCCTCATTTAAGCACTTCCGTTTCCCTATGTATATTGTATGGCGAACTTAAACGCCGCGATTTACGGTAGCAGAGTGAAGAAAATATTAAATATTTCATTTCGAGTGGAAATAGAACTACCTGTCTCTTTCCACTCGAAATGAAATCATTGTCCATTAAAAGTTAGTTCCTGTAAACCACAAGCAAACCAGTTTAAACTAAATAAACAAATATTATTTTAATACAAATTATAGATAAACGAAACATTCGCAACTCAGGCGTTAGCTACAATAAAAGAGTTAAGGGTAGATGAGAACATCGTAAACACCCATGGCGGTGCTTTGTCTCTGGGACATCCTGTAGCTGCCACTGGGGCGAGGATGGCTGTACACGTTGTACATGAGATTAGGTAAGTCTATTTATATTTACTATTTTCAAAATTTTATTCCACATTTTGGAAAGAAAAGAATATATTTTTAAAAATGTATAAAAATTTAAGGAAAATGTCCGAATCGGACTCGCATATCTAGGGTTCCGTAAGAATTTCAGGATGGTGTGTCAACGGGAAGCACAACAGATAAAAAAAAAAAAACGTTTGTTTGCACTATTTTCGTAGTAAACCAAGTAGAATTAAAAAATTAAATCCGAAACGCAGGGTCCGCCACCCAACACGCACAAAATGGGGAACAGCGCGGAGTGTCTTAACACTAGATTTCTAAGTTCCCTCTGTATATTCCTCCATATACAGCGCTAAGCTAGTAATAGTTATTACTACCGTGATTTGTTTTTTATGGATATGACACGACAAACGAGTGTACGGGTCACATGATGGTAAGTGATCTCTGTCGCCCACAGCCTCGTGTAACTCCAGAGGAGCTACAGGAGCGTTGCCCGTCTTTAAGATGGATGGGCACCGGGGCCCGACATTACCCAATACGAAACGCAGTGGCCGAGACCACTACTTAACGCCGGTTTTAAATGCCGGGGGTGGTAACAATCCGGTCGAGTCTGCCCATGCGTGTTGCCATTACTGACAACGTGACTTTCCCACACGTCCTTTAGTCGCCTCTTACGACACCATCAGTACCAGGGTGATCCTATTCTAAGCTGGAATCAAAGAAATTAGTACGGAACCCTTGGTGGCGAGTTTGCAACTCGCGCTTTCTTATTTATGTTGACTGTCATTTTTTTTCAGTCGTGGAAAAGCGAAACGAGCAATCGCTGCGTCGAGCTGTGGAGGTGGTCAAGGAATAGCTGTTATGTTTGAATCTATATAACTTTTTGTAGTACTATTTTGTTGTCCATGAGGTTCTCAAGTTTCCTCTCTTTACTTTGCGGGATACATGAAAACAAAAGTGTAGTTATATATTTGTAATTACAATGTAACTAATAACTATTATAGGTCTGTTTATATTATGTTAAATTTTTATCAGAAAATATATGTTTTTTTTTATTAACGAGTTTCTTTTACACCTCTGTGGAATCCAGTAATCTATAAAGGAAAAATGTATTCATATATTACTGCAACCTTTGCTCAATGTCCTTGTAGTAGTGTGTTAGATAAATCTGATCACTTAATCACTGTCTATTCATTGCAAATAATATTTAAAAATTATTTAATAATATTTAGAAATTCTTTTTTGTTTGTTTGTTCGCGCTAATCTCAGAAACGGTTAATCAGATTTCTACAGCTTTTACTTTTACGTTTTGGCAACTTTCCTTCAGCGTTAACTGTTTATTTTATTTAAATAAGTAATAAATTAAAACATTATGTCAATTAAAAATATAATTTTCTGTTTTTAATATATAGATATTGTGTTAAAAATTATAAGTTTATTTAAGAACAAGAAAGTAATTGAGATAAGTATATAAAATATTGTAATATAAGCAGATGAAAATTATTTGACTTTGACTTTTCATACATTTACAACATTCAAAAGCTCTCCTCAGTAAAAAAAAGATGGAAAACATTGATAACAGTGGCAGAGCGAGGAAATAAAAATATTTAATATACAATCCCCCAAGTCTGTGGGCTGTCGTGGCGTAGCGGCACAAGCGTGTGACTGTAACCGATAGGATGTGGGTTCGATCCCCACTCTAGGAAATGAATTATTTGATATTAATTACTATTTAAATATTTAATACAAGGCGCAACGCGGCGTTGAGTTCCGCCACTCACCATGCAATGCCTCAAGGTTGGTGGAAAGTGGGGAACGGAAGTGGAAGTAAGTGTCTTAACATTAGGTTTCCAAGTTCCCTCAGCCTACCCCATGTGATGGTTACAGCGTGAATCTGCGTAAGTGAATAATTCCCTAAGTAGGCATCGAACCCACAACCACGCCACATACTGGCTTCAAGCTACATTTTATAATTGTCATAATATAACCTAAAACCTTCTTTAATGAACTGCCTCTTTATATTTATAACAAAGTGCATTGAAATAAATTAAATAAAACAATTTTCAAATCTTAAATATTTATATTTATTTAAAAAAAAAAAAAAAAAAAAAAAATAATAGAAAATCTTAAACCAATTTATGTTCTTAAAATCTAAGGAAATGCGGATTTATGGAATATATTTATTTCATTTTTACACATAAATCATATTATTATAACATTTCTTTTAAAATTAATATTTATAAGAAGAAAGGAAAATTGTCTTTGTCTATTCCATGATATTAATATATTGGAGTGACTTTCGAGGGGTGCCGGTTCAAATCTCATTATTTTAATCTTTTTATTTCTCTAAGATATAAAATATTGTCTGTCGTAGCGCAGCGGCACAAGCGTGTGACTGTAACTGACAGGTTGTGGGTTTGATCCCCACTTGAGGAAATGCTTCAAATTCAGCGGAAAGTTGGGAACAGAGTGTGTTGACACTAGGTTCCCAAGTTCCCTCTGCCTACCCTGCCATGTGCAGGATACAGTGTGATAAAATATAAATTATCAATTTCAATTTTCCTTTTCTAAGTTATGTTATGTTGTGACATTGAAATTGAATAATAAAATAAGTAAGGAAACTCTTTGAAACTTGTTGTGGTATTTTTTTCAAAACGCATATTCCTAGCTACGCTTTATATAAATCAGATCAGCAGTACGCTACAAGCAACTTGTAACGATCAGGCAGTGATTTTTTGAGTTAAAAGTTGTTTTTTAATTTTAAATATATAAAATGGGACACATTTTGTATTCACAGGAAATAAAAATATTTTCTAACTGATTTAGACACTGAATTTAAAATTTTGATGTCTAAGAATATGTTAAAAATTTTTTAAAACGCTATTGTAAAAATTGCATTGACAAAATTCTATTCAAAATCCAAATGCTTAATGACAATTTGTGGATAAGTTCAATTGGAATTTTATGTAATTATGTTAGAGTTTCTCCTTTGGTGACCTGAAAATTAAGATAAAAATAATTAAATAAAGATCCTGATAATTTACCGTTTGTAGTCGCTATTGATCGCAAGAACACAAAAAAAAAATATACATATACAATTTTTTTGTAGGTTTACAGTGTATCCTTCAAATGACTGGAATTTGGAAATCTAGTTTAAACACTCTACATTGCCACTCCTTTTCCCTAATTCTTGCAGAAATCAAGGCACTGCATGCTGAATGGCAGAACTCATCGCCGGGCTTTAGCCGTGTCACCAGGGCGAAAAAAGTTAAATATTTATTATTTAATTTCCTCAAGCAGAGATCTACCCCACAACCCCAAGTCTACAGTCTCTTGCTTGTGCTCCTACACGACAACAAGCCTCCAACTTTTCTAAAATGTAACTTTCTAACTAAGCTTCATATTTTTCGCCATTAAGCAATACAGGAATTATTTTCTATGTATTTTTTTATAAATCAGTTCTGAATACAGGTTGGAATCAAAACTTCATACTACTAACCACAATATTATAATAAAAAACTAGAGTTCTATTTACTAGACTTTCTTATTCCAAATGATATATATATTAATTTTGATTGTTGTAAATAATATATAACAAACATTACACAAATATTTAATATTTTCAATTTAAATATTTAATGTTACATTTCTTCACTGTGGTAACAAGGCAAACGCGCTGCGTTGAGTTCCGCCACTCAACACACTATCAAATTTGGCGGAAAGTGGGGAATGGAAGTGGTACAGAGTGTCTTAACATTAGGTTCCTGTGTTCCCTTTGCCTACCCTGCCTCGTGCGGGATACAGTGTGAAGCTAAAAAAAAATGTACAAATATAATAAAAAATACATACACAAGCCTCCAAATAATCAATTTTTCTTTCTAATGATGTTAACTTTTCATTCAGAGTGGCAAGTCGAGACCGGCAAGACATATCTAAAAAAAATAATTTATTTATAATGTATTTGCCTACTCATGTACATTTTAGCCTATTTTTTTTCAACCATTAAAAAACAAAAGTTCAAGATATTACATTAAATAATAACTTATTATAAAAGTAATAATAGTAACAAACAAACATTAAAAATAGCAGATTAATCATTATAATCGTTAAATGTTACTAATAATTATTTATAATTGAATATTGTTATAGACATTTTTTTTATTGTTGACTATTAAATATATATATAGTTTATGATTAACTCTAACTATAAATGTTCTTTAACTATAACTGTTTAACTTTTATGGGTTAGACTATATATTTTTAATATCTAATTAACTGCACCATCCTATAATAAAATTATTAGTTTATTAGAAAAAAATATCATTAACGACATCTAACAAAATTATATATCATTGACCCCAAAACTTATATTGCATTATTAACAAACTAAATAAACGTGATTAGAAACTAAACTTTCACTACCAGTCGATCGCTTACCGAAAGAATTGAGAAAATCTGTTATTTTTTTTATGCTTCCTGTAATAACTTCGATATATTCCCTGTTTGCCCAATCTTGCTGAATTTGTTTTTGTATGGTTTCCCGAGGTGGTGTAGACATTTTATTATAAAAGTTGAAATATCGATTAACTAAAAGATACGCCCAATTCTAAGATTATAAAATACACAAACAATGACTAAATCCAGTTTCGTTTCACACAATATTTGACAATTCACACCTGTCAAAGTTAAATAAAATTAGTTTTTTTTATAAATCAGTTCTGACATGAGATCGAACGAATTAAACTTGATACGGTATCGTAATTACTATATTTCTCTATTTTCACTAGTTTTACTTCATTGTACAATGGTAATTTAATCTCTCATTTAATTTTAAGTACTTACTAAATTATCCTTAACAAAATAAATATTTTTTTTAGCTCAACGCTCCTCGTGGGAACATGTTTCTACCAATATATCATACAAATTTTTAGGATACTTAAATTATATAATACGTAAATTATAATTAAAAGATAATATTTATTACAATCTAAATTCGATAAAAAATCCAAAAATAATTAATATGGCTAAATTTTTAAACGAAAACCTTAATGTCATTGAACAGCTGTATTTTTTACTTTGGCCCTTGCAGCAAGCTAATGACGTTTATAACAGCTGTGAACCGGCGATTGCTATCGTATTTTCAGTAATTTAAATATAAAAAACCTAAATCATGGATGAAATAGAATATAAATTGAAAACCAATAACAGTGTGTTAATTGTTAATGCCATAGATAAGTTAATAACGATTATTAAATCAAAATACAAGCCAGCTGAAAGACAAAAATTTGTATTAGAAAATGAAGAATTGAAATTTTTGAGAGAAAAATGTTCGTCAACAGACAGTATGGTCAGCTTGACTGCGTGTCAAGGATTGCTAGCGCTAGTGGAGCTAGGAGTTTTAGAAATAGCCCACACTATGTCTACTGTTGTAACCTTACTTCCTACTACACAGTGAGTGAAATGTTAAACGCAACCCCTTTATTTAATAGTTTATTTACTGAGGCCTGTCGTATCGCAGCAGCACATGCGTGTTACTGTAATTGACAGGTTGTGGGTTCAATCCCACTCTAAGGAATAAAATATTTAATATTTTCAATTTAAATATTAAATGTTTTCATTCCTGTATTCTGGTAACAAGGCAAAAACGCAGTGTTGAATTCCTTTACTCAACACGCAATGCCTGGAATTCGGCGGAAAGTGGAGAACTCAAGATTGGAGTGTCTTAACAACTAGGTTCCCCAGTTGAGTTGAGTGGCAGAACTCAACACCACACTTTGCCATGTCTACCAGACTGAAAATATTAAATCTTTCAGTTCCTTCAGTGGAGACCAAGCCCACAACCTGTTACTTTACAGTTGCAGCTTATGATGGAAATGATTTATTTCTTGCAGTTGACATTAAATTTACAAACATAAATTATATGTTCAAGTCTCTCCTAAACACAATAAAAAACAATTTCAGCAACTATTCAGCAATAATATCAACAATGGCTGGTCTTCTCATCCTGGATCTAAAATCACGTGTCACACCCGGCCAGCCATACAAATGTCAGTTCTCGCTGAGATCTCCACAGCATCCCTTCATAACTGTGCTGGAGAAGAACAGGGATGTTGAAGACGATGTACTGGTGCAAATGCAAGCGTTGTGCACTCATCCTGAATATATGTAAGTCAAAATAGAGAGAAAAGAAATTGACTCTAAGAGTTTATTGCCTTTTTCAATGTTTTTCTGTGACATAATACTGAAACTAAATTGCAAAATTTCAATTAGTTTCCGGTTGTTTTTTATTTCTAACTATAGAGGTTTCTTGTTACATAAGGACACAAGAGTGTGATTGTCAAAGGTTTGATCCCCAGTTGAGGAAATGAAATATTTTATTAAACTTTTTGTACTGGTAATGAGATAAACATAGCATCAAATTCCTTCCTTTACAGACAATGTCTCAAATTCGGCAGTAAGTAGAGAATAGAACAGTTTCTAAACATTAGATTTTCAGGTTCCCTCTACCTACCCTGCCATGTAAGATATATATTGTCAAGCTAAAAAAGTATTAACTTTAACTGTGTATATATAAGGCATAAGGCAAAGCGCGGCGTTGAATTCCGCCACTCAACACGCAATTCCCCAAATTCGGAGGAAAGTGGGGAACGGAAGTGTCTTAACACTAGGTTCCCAAGTTCCCTCTGTCTACCCTGCCATGTGCGGGATACAGCGTGAAGCTGAGAGTGAAAGAGTATATATAAATTATAAATAATTTTAATATATTGATTTAAAAATGTGTTTATATTACAAAGTACTTTTACTTTTATATGCCATGCCATTCTATGTAAGAAAATTAACATGTTTCCCTGCAGGGTAGCATCGAACAGCCTAGAACTATTACGTCCAGTGTTCCTCTGGTTAACTTGTAGTCCCCACAGCCACGGAGTTAGACCCTGGCAACTATTGCTGAGTTTACCGCAGAGCGATGCTCAGACCAACTTGCTGTTGGCTTGTATTAGTTGTCAACAGGTATGGAAGTATTTGTTTTTTGTCAAATTGACCCTCAATGCCTCAATTCGGCGGAAAGTTAAATAAAAAAAAAAAAAATAAATATGAGGCCTGTCGTGGCGCAGCGGCAGAAGCGTATGACTGTAAACGATAGATTGTGGGTTCGATTTCAACTCGAAGATGAGAAATATTTAATGTTTTTATTTCTTTGCTGCAGTAAAAAAGGCAAAACGCTGCGTTGAGTTCAGTCACTCAACAGGCAATGCCTCAAACTCGGCGAAAAGTGGGAAAGAGAAGTGGAACGGAGTGTCTTAACATTAGGTTCCCGGTTCCCTCAGCCTACCCTGCTATGTGCGGGATACAGCGTGAATCTGAGTTAAGAAATAATATAAAGGAAGAAAAAATCTTACTCAAAATCTTATATAAATTGACTTTTGTAAACACTTTTAAACAAGACGCTAGAAACAGCTTAGAAAGCTCTACAACTGTATTCCGTGCATTGCATAATGAATGGCGGAACTCAACGCCGAATTTTATCGAGTTACGACTATCACAGAGATCGATTTCGATGAAATGAAAAAAAAAATAATACTAATTTCCACAAACGTGCATTGAACCGACAACTTGTCGCCTTTGGGCCACTGCGCCACGACAGACCTCATATATTTATTTAGTTCTTTACAGATAAGCAACTCAAAGCAAATCGAGCAAGCGTATACAGCGTACTCAGCCGTATGCGATACAGCCATACATCAGCAGAGAGTCGAACACGTAGTCGCTTTCGTGCCAATGTTGGCCAGGATTTGTGGGGAGTTGGTGAATCATGAGTAAGTATGGGATTTCTTATAAAATGTATGTATAAAGATTGACAATGTCTGTATGTACATGGAAGATATGGTAAATAGTGATTTTTTTGGTATATTTTTTGTTTGTCTGTGTGTTTGTACGCGCTATTACTGTTGGTAAATATAAAAGTTACGTCAATTTGAAATATTTCGTTTAGCAATTCGTAACAATCGTCCCTACAGAGATGCTAACAACATAAATAACGTTGTAACAAGCGTGTAAGGATTACGATGTAGTGAGATGAGAACGTATGGCTTAGTTGGACAGAGCGCTTGGACCGGTTTGGACAAACCGTGCTAGGTTAAAAATTTTATACGTTTTTAAATTTAATATAGGTACTACAAACGTATATTTGTAGTTCATTTCATACGAAATGTATCCATACGCCCGAATTGTAAGATTGTTAATTATTTTAAATTATACTTCCCATGGTCCTGAAATTAGTACGGCACTGTCTAGGGCTAGCCTGACTCGCGCTTGACCAGATTTTTAAATTTATATATATTTCTTATATATATATATATATATATATATATATATATATATACATATATATATATATATATATATATATATACATATATATATATATATATATATATATATATATATATATATATATACATATATATATATATATATATATATATATATATATATATATATATATATATATACATATATATATATATATATATATATATATATATATATATATATATATATATATATATATATATATATACATATATATATATATATATATATATATATATATATATATATATATATATATATATATATATATATATATATATATATATATATATATATATATATATATATATATATATATATATATATTTCCAGCCGAGACCCTCGTGGTTGTTATAACTTAATAGAGAGATGTTTCGCCTTGGACGCGCCCGAGTTGAAGGTGGTAGCGGGTTTGACGGTCACCTTGTTAGCTAAGAACTTGGTGAATACGTCCGCCTTGTATTTACATGAGTTGTTTAATTTGTGTGAGTTGGTCGTTTTTTAATTTGTTCTTTAATGATGTTTTTATTAATTAAAATAGTAGACTGTTAATTCTTTAAAGTATTTTTTATATTATTATATTTATTATTGGGGCCTGTCGTGGCGCAGCGGCATAAGCGTGTGGCTGTAACCGACAGGTTGTGGGTTCGATCCCCAGTCGAGGAAATGAAATATTTAATATTTTCAATTTAAATATGTCATGTTTTAGTGTCGTCGCTCTGGTAACAAGGCAAAGCGCGGCGTTGAGTTCCGCCACTCAACACGTAATGCCTCAAATTCGGCGGAAAGTGGGGAACAGAAGTAGAACGGTGTGTCTTAACACTAGATTCACGGGTTCCCTCTGCCTACCCTGCCTCGTGCGGGATACAGCGTGAAGCTAAAAGAAATTAAAATATATATATATGTATATATATTTCAGGTCTGAATATTATAAGTAAATATGAATATTCAATAATATGTTTAAACTGTTTCGTTGGATTATCCCTTCAATGGCTACACCTACCCTCGTACTTAACGAATAAAGCTCTGAAAGTTGCATCGAAAGTTCTAGACAATTATCGAAATAATAAAAGAATCGATACAGGATTGTACATGGCGAATTTAAAATCGAACACGGTGTTTCAATCGTTATTGTATATCGATAATGATTTGTATATATATTTTAAATTATTGGAGATTTGGGAAAAGTTACGGGATAATCCGGACGAATTGGAAAATTGGTTTGGAAATCTGGTGAAGAGTAATGATGAGTTGAAATTGGATTTGTTCGTGTTTTTCATTGGTGTTGCCATGTTGGAGGGTGACGTTAGCTTGAAATCGATACGAGTTTTAATCGATTTGGTGAGAGTGAAGAAGGAGGTGTCTGTGTCGGTGCTGCCAGTACTCATGTATAAATTGGCGAATGATAAAAATCCTAAAGTTAAATTGGAGTGTTTGAAAGGGTTGCCATTAATGGCTACTACTAAGGTTTGTTTTTTTTTTTTGGATTTTGTTTTGTTTTCTTTAACATGTCCTTTTTTTATAATAAATGTATATATTCACAAGCGTGTCATCCTCACTCGAGGAAATGAAATATTTAATATTTTCAATTTAAATATTTAATGTTTTCATTTCTTCGCTCTGGTAATAAGACAAAGCGCGGCGTTGAGTTCCTCAACTCAACACGCAATGCCTTACATTCGGCGGAAAGTGGGGAACGGAAGTGGAACGGAGTGTCTTAACACTAGGTTCCCAAGTTCCCTCTGCCTATCCTGCCATGTGCGGGATACAGCGTGAAGCTGAGTAAATATTCATATGAAATATAAATTATATAAATTATTTACTTATTTTAAAATTATTGCGATATTATGGTACATTAATAATGATTGCGTTATAATAAATTCTACTCAGTAGAAAATATTTCATTTCCTCGAGCGAGGATCGAACCCACAACCTATCGTTTACAGTCACACGCTTGTGCCACTGCGCCACGACAGGCCTCATTATTATTTATTATTTTAATTAGACTTTCACAAGTTTTTTTATTTAAAATATATTTTTTAATATGGAATATTTATTTTTTCAGGAGAACGTGCCAGCACTTGTATCAATATTAAATAAGTTAAAATCAAACAAAGGTGTGCCGACATCTTTGTTAATTATGTTATATACCAGTTTGGCTGAAACGCAGGTACATGAGGTTTTTATTTTTATATATACTTTCTAATATATATATATATATATATATATATATATATATATATATATATATATATATATATATATATATATATATATATATATATATATATATATATATATATATATATATATATATATATATATATATATATATATATATATATATATATATATATATATATATATATATATATATATATATATATATATATATATATATATATATATATATATATATATATATATATATATATATATATATATATATATATATATATATATATATATATATATATATTTGTGTACAGGTCCGGTGTTTTCCATACCTACAAGAACTGTTAGTGGACAGTACGATCAGACCGGATGAGCTGCGATGGGAGGTCGATGTAGCTAAGGCCGTCGCTGTTAAACGAATTTGTGAAATTAGGTGATATTTTTTTCAGTTTTACTCTGTATGTAGCAGAGGGAACCTTGGGAACCTAAAATTAAGACACTTTCGTTTTTGTTTTGAGTGGAAATTGAATGTATAACTTATAGCGTTAACGCTTGCATGTGTGTGTCTCTGCGCCATGATAGGACTCGACTGCAATTTTTTTAAAAAAAATCGTTCTCTTTCTTTTATATATTAATAAGCGCGGCGTTGAGTTGCGTGGTGAGGCTACTCAACACGCAATGCCCCAAATTCGGCGGAAAGTCGGGAATGAAAGTGGAACGGAGTGTCTTAACACTAGGTTCCCAAGTTTCCTCTGCCTACCCTGCTGTGTGCGGGGTACAGTGTGAAGCTGAGTCTTTTTTCTGTTTCACTCTGTATCACGTATAAACTAACTTTATTTCCTATTAAACACTTTCGTCTTCACTTTCCATCGCTGTCGAATGACAGAACTCAACGTGCTTTGCCTCGGTACCAGAGCAAAGAAATTATAAAGTAAACAAATAAATAATATTAAAATGGCGAACAGAACAGAGTGTCTTAACACTAGGTTCCGAAGTTCCCTCTGCCTACCCTGCCATGTGCGGGATACAGCGTGAAGCTGAGTAAAAACAATATTTTCAAATCTTTTTCGACTTATTTATATAATTTAACGGTTTTTTTTTTTCAAATTACAGACCATCAACCAACGGTTTAGAGCTGGTATCAACGATATCGTCCATTTTGAATCGATGTACGGACAGAAACAGTGGTGTTCCCGCCTCTTTAGTGTTGGACGCCCTCGCGTGCCTCTGGAGAGGTAACGCGGTGGCCCCTCCGAGTACCTGGAGGGCATTGGAGCCGAGACTCGGGAGGGATAACAGGCATTTGGTGCAAATTAGGTATTAGTTTCTTTTTAAAAAAAGCCCTTGTTTTTGACTATAATAAAGATATTGATTGTAATTTTTCATTTATTATTTAAAATTTTAAATATTTCATTGTCTCGAGTGGAAATCGAACCCACTTTCTATCGTACGCTTGTGCCGCATGGCCTCGATATGCCTTAGGGTATATAAATTAATCTTTATATATAAATATTTTCATTAGTAACTAAAATAAATAAACATAAATATTGATTGTCGTGGCGCAGTGGCGCAAGCGTGTGAATGTAAACGACAGGTTGTGGGTTCGATCCCGACTCGAGGAAATGAAATATTTAATATTTCCGTTTCATCGCTCTGGTAACACAATATACAATGCTTTGAATAGAATTAAATATATATATTTGGTTGAAATATAAATAATTTCTCTCTCTCACTTCACGCTGTATCCCGCACATGCAGGCAGGGTAGGCAGAGGGAACTTGGGAACCTAATTTTAAGACACTCCGTTTGCCTTGTTGCCAGAGCGAAGAAATGAAAACATTAAATATTTAAATTAAAAATATTAAATATTTCATTTCCTCGAGTGGCGATCGAACCCACAACCTGTTGTTTCATCTCAAATAATTAATTTCTTACATACATTTTGCCGTGTGATTCCGGCTTAGAATAGAATCACCCTGGTACTGATGGTGTCGTAAGAGGCGACTAAAGTGCGTGTAGTAGAGTCACGTTGTCAGTAGACCGGATTATTACCACCCCCGGCATTTAAGACCGGCGTTAAGTAGTGGCTTTGGCCACTGCGTTTCGCATTAGGTAATGCCGGGCCCCGGTGCCCATACACCTTAAAGGACGGCAACGCTCCTGTAGCACCTCTGGAGTTACTCGGGGCCGTGGGCGACGGTGATCACTTACCATCAGGTGACCCGTACGCGCGTTTGCCGTCTTTTTCATAAAAAAAAAATAGTTAAATAAAACATCAATTTAAAATGTAAACACTCCGTTCTCTCCCCAGTCTCTGTAATCTCTTATCAGAGATCCCCTCCCTCCGCGTCTCCACGCCGGAGTACGACAAGCTGGTCACCTCCACAGCATCCAAGCTCTGGTTGTTCATAGCTGAGAGCAATCTGCCCTCGGTGATAGAGGCCGCGTGTAAGGCTTTGGGAAAGTATGAAATTGATGATTATAAACTGAAGGATATACCTGAGGTGAGTGTTTTTGTTAGGTTCCCGTGGTGGGAACATGGGAATTTAGTGTTGAAACACTCAGTCCTAATTGAGCTTTCTGTTTATTTTCTTGTGTTTTTATGTAATATTATAGATTTGTTGATCGTTTTTTTTTTTCATCTATAAACGACATTCCATACATAGCAAGGAAGTTAGAGGGAACCTGGGGTTACTACACTCGTTTCACCACTTTTCGCTGAAATATCAAAACATTGCATACTCAACGCTTTGTCTTACCCGAGCGAGGAAATGAAAGCAATTAATTTCAATTAGAAATTGAACTCACTACCTTAATGCTTACCACTCATTTACTCTGCTTCACGCTGTATCCCACACGAGGCAGCGTAGGCAGAGAGAACTTGGGAACCTAGTGTTAAGACACTCCGTTCCACTTCCGTTCCCCATTTTCCGCCGTATTTGAGTCATTGCGTGTTGAGTGGCGGAACTCAATGTGCGGCATTGAGTTACCTTGTTAACAGAGCGAAGAAATTAAAACATTAAATGGTCATATTGGAAATATTAAATATTTCATTTCCTCGAGTGTGTATCGAACCCACGACCTATCGTTAACAGCTACACGCTTGTGCCGCTGCGCCACGACAGGCATGCTTACCGTAATAATAATTTATTCCCAGATTTATAGAAAAACAGTGAAATTACCACCGTCTCACTGTAAGACGCCGGTCGACGCCGCCAGGAGGCCTGAGGACGTGCTCGACTATGTGCCTTGTGAGTTTATGTTTTATACTAGTGGCACGATCGCGGCTTCGCCTGCTTAAATTACATGCAAATTGAAATATTTTTATTCAAAATAAGAAGTTACAAGCTTCGTCTTTTGAACGTCAAATAATATACCACCAGTTCACTAAAGTTACTGCCTCAGACCTGAGAAGAACCGGCGCAAGAAATGAGGCAGATATTTATTTTTTCAGCTTCACCCTGTATCCTGTACATGGCAGGGTAGGCAGAGAAAACCTGGGAAAGTAGTGTTAAGGCACTCCGTTCCACTTTCCACTGGATTAGAGACATTGAATGTTGAATGGCGGAACTCAACGCTGCGCTTCGCCTTGTTACCTGAGCGAAGAAATGAAAATATGAAATATTTTTATTTGAAAATATTGGGCATCGAACCGAAAACCTGTCGTTTAACAGTCACACGCTTGTGCCACTGCGCCACGACAGGCCTCTAATAATCTCTTCAATTATTTCCAAGGTGAAATATGGCCGGAAATTTACAAAAACACAAATCAATCAGCTCTCTCTGGAATCCAGCATCTCGTTTCCACACTAATGGAGAGAGAGATCAAGGGGTACCGGAGTGGGGTTTACCAGCAGAGTCGGGAACCTTCCTCGTTGGGTCACATGTCCCCTTCGAGCGTTGTTAGAGGGGTACTCGAGGGGTTTAAAAGACAGGTGAGATTTGGTTGCAAGTGGTTTCTATTTTTATTATTTTGATAAAAGTAATCTATATTTAGGAAAGATGATTAACTTGGGAGCCTGGTGTTAACCTACCCTTGTATGCTAGTGATGAAGAAGTACAATTTTTATATGATATTTTAATATATTTTTAATAAATATATTAGAAAACTACTATGGATGTGAAATCCAAATTATTAGTATTGATTTTTACGTTTTCACTAAACGCTAAGGTCTCGGCATACCTCTGGCATACTATCGTCAATACTGTTTTCGAAGGTCAACCGAGGTCTCCCCCTCCCTCTCTTACCACTCACTTTTCCTTCACAAATCTTTTTTACCATTCTCTCTTTACTCATTCGCTCGACGCACATTCTCACTGTGACATCCACGCTAGTACCTACCCATTCTATGTATCTCTTCATTGGGTATGCGATCAGCTAAAGGAACTCCGCATATACGACAAAAAGCTTGCATCTCTAATGTAATCATCTTTCTTACATTCTTCTTCTGTAATACCCACGTTTCGCTGCCGTATAACAGTGTCGGTACCAACACTGCATTGTGTACGACCACACGCGCAGCTATGCTGACGTGTCGACGTCTCAACAATGCAGCTAAGGCACCGTTAACTCTGTTACCGGCAGCCATACATCTTTCCACATCCATTTCGTATCTTCCGTCTCTGCTAAACATACGAATACTTCCCAGATAGTAACTCCCAGTATACATACTTACTGTAAACATAATTGGTTGTGTTGATATTTTTACGTACCTGACGTTATAGACGGTAAAATATATATATATATATATATATATATATATATATATATATATATATATATATATATATATATATATATATATATATATATACATATATACATATATACATATATATATATATATAGATATATATATATATATATATATATATATATATATATATATATATATATATATATATATATATATACACATACACATACACATACACATACACATACACATACACATACACATACACATACACATACACATACATATACACATACATATACATATACATATACATATATATATATATATGTATATATATATATATATATATATATATATATATATATATATATATATACATATATACATATATATATACATATATATATACATATATATATACATATATATATATATATATATATATATATATATATATATATATACATATATATATATATATACATATATATATATATACATATATATATATATATATATATATATATATATATATATTTAACAGATAACCACCCCATCTTACGAATACCCTGAAGCGGCACTCCTCACCATGCTCCAGACCCTCGGATCTGAATACTCCAAGCCCTTACCCCCCTTCGACCTGAACTTCCTCCACGAGGTGTTCCACCAGGGCACAGCCTGGAAGGCAGGAGTTGTAAGGGTAGCAGCGAGACAGGCCCAAACTTCCGGGTCTGCCAAACGATTGGTGGAGAACTTCGTGGTTAATGTTGTACCGGGGAAGAGTGAGGTTGGTTTTTTTCTTTAATACAGAGCTTCACGCTGTATCCCGCACATGGCAGGGTAGGCAGAGGGAACTTGGGAACCTAGTGTTAAGACACTCCGTTCCCCACTTTTTTTTATTTAATAAAGAATACAAATGTGTAAAAGTAAAGTAAAAAAAAATAACGTATCTGAATATGATATAATTTCTCTTCATTCATCGTACGTTTTGTTTATGGACCCAAATTTATTTGATTTCTCTGGTAACTAGGCAAACACTCACTCACTCAGTTTCACGCTTAATCCCGCACGAGGCAGGGTAGGCAGAGGGAACCCGGGAACCTAGTGTTGAGACACTCCGTTCCACTTCCGTTCCCCACTTTCCGCCGAATTTGAGGCATTGCGTGTTGAGTGGCGGAACTTAACGCCGCCCTTTGTCTTATTACCAGAGTGAAAAAATGAAACATTAAATATTTAAATTGAAAATATTAAATATTTCATTTCCTCGACTGGGGATCGAACCCAGAACCTGTCGGTTACAGTCACACGCTTGTGCCGCTGCGCCACGACAGGCCTCAAGTTTTATAACATATGTATGTATATATGTTTAATTTCCAGTCCACCGACATTACGCTGTTCTTCGAGAACCTTCCAATATTCTGTCGTACTCTGCCTCCGAATACGATCAGGCCCACAATAGAAGGCTGCTTAGCAGACTCCTTCAGTCAGGAATCGAACCTGGACCTCTTCATCCAAGAGCTGAATTTTATAAGGGAAAGCTTGGAAAGTGATATACATGATGCCAATAGAACGTTGTTGTCTCAAATTGTAGAGAATTATTTCGGCGTTATTGGTGATGAACATGTGGTAAGTATTTTTTTTTTCAGGCAGAGGGAACTTGAGAACCTTGTGTTAAGACATTCTGTTCTCCGTTTCCGTTCTCCAAAATCCGCCGAATTTGTGGCGTGTTGAGTAGTGGAGCTCAACGCCCCGCTTTGCCTTAATAATACAACGAAAAAAAAAATATTAAATTAGAAAAAAAAATAAATATTTCATTTCCTCGAGTGGTGATCGAATCCACAACCTGTAGTCTACAGTCACCCGCTTGTACCGTTGCGCCACGACGAGCCTTGATAAATTAAATGACTTAGCTTCACGCTGTATTCCGCACATGGCAGGGTAGGCAGAAGGAACTTGGGAACCTAGTGTTAAGACACTCCGTTCCACTTCCATTCCCCACTTTCCACCGAATTTGAGGCATTGCATGTTGAGTGGCGGAACTTAACGCCGCCCTTAGTCTTATTACCAGAGTGAAAAAATGAAACATTAAATATTTAAATTGAAAACATTAAATATTTCACTTCTTCGAGTCGGGATCGAATCTACAACCTGTCGGTTACAGTCACACCCTTGTACCGCTGCGCCACGACAGGCCTTAATTATTACAAATTAAACGATATAGAATATTTTTATAATCTTTTATAAGTGAACCGTTTCGCGTGTGGTTTTCACTATACTAAGGTCTGGTTGAAGGTACTGATACTGAGGGTCAAGTTTTTTTAACATCTTAATTGTGTTCTATAATTGATCTTAACACCTATTTGGACCACTTTGACCTGTCGATCTGTGGAGCAACTTTAATAGATAGACCGATTTTGATGCGGCTTTTTTATTAGAAAGAAAGATTTCTTGCGGTGTTTTTTTACACATTAAAATGAAAACCACAATATGCTAAACTTAAATTTAAAAAGCGTATAAAAATTTTTGAACGAAGCAGGATTTGAACCTGCGCCTCTGGAGTACCGTTCCAAGACAACAGCTTAGTTGGTCAGAGCGCTGGAACGGTATTCCAGAGGCGCGGGTTCAAATCCTGCTTCGTTCAACAATTTTTATACGCTTTTTAAATTTAAGTTTAGTATTTTCTGTCCTAAGTGTGGAATAACACTTTAAAACATAGTAAAAATAAACCACAATACATTTCAAATATATTTATATCATAATAACAGCTCTTTTTCCAAGTTATATATTAAATTTTACGGGTTAAGGAAGAGTTTGGGCTGAAATATGGCCTTGACTACTCACTCACTGCGTAATATCTCAAAATTATACCAGTTGAAAGGGAACAGTGTTTTAACACTAGATTCCCTTTGTCCCTAACACGCTATACGCGGGAAAGAGCGTGAAACATAAATTAAATACTATGGAATTTCACTAACTTTCAGGCGTGGCCCACATACGTAAACACTTGTAGAACGCTCTCAACGAAGTATCTGGAGCGTATGACGTCACCGTCCGGCTGGTGGGAGGTCACGGGTTCACTCCTGCGCAAGACAATTTCAGTCAGGAGCGCTTTGGCGGCGTTGAGCGACGTGAAAGCGCCGCTCTTGTGGTTGAATGAAGCTATTGATGCGCATGCCGGGTGTATTACGTAAGTCAATTTGAAATTTTACTTGAGATATCTTTAATTTTTTAATTATTTGTATGTTTTTTTTTAAAGTTATTCCACACTTAGAAAAGAAATAAATTAATTTTTACAAAACGTTTAAAGATTAGAACTTAGCATGGAATCTAAGAAACTAAACGATAATTCCAAAGAATTTATCTTTGGGTAGCGGTTGTTTATAAAAAATCGTCCCTACAGAGATGCTAACAACATAAATAACGTTGTAACAAGCGTGTAAGGATTACGATGTAGTGAGATGAGAACGTATGGCTTAGTTGGTTAGAGCGCTTGGACGATTTCCAAGAGGCGCCGGTTCAAATCTTGCTACGTTAAAAATTTTATACCTTTTTTTTTAAATTAGTAATTGACTGTAAACGTCTGAGGTTTCATTTTTCATTCCATTAAATGAAACTCGCGTCGGAAAGTGGGTATCGGAGTGTCTGAACACTAGGTTTTGAGTGCGGGATACAGCGTGAAGCTAAAAAAATTAAGTTACTCACTCACTCAGTTTCACGCTGTATCCCGCACATCGCAGCGTAGGCAGAGGGAACTTGGGAACCTAGTGTAGTAAGATAGTAAGGTAGTAAGATACTCGTCCACTTTTCCCACTTTCCACCGAATATGAAGCATTGTGTGTAGAGTAGCGAAACTCAACGCCGCGCTTTGCCTTATTACCAAAGCGAAGAAACGAAAACATTTAATATTTAAATTAGAAAGAAAGTTATACTTCATATGGTTTAAAGCTTTAAAGAAGCATTAATTATTAACCCACGTGTCTCAGTGATACTCAAAATTAAAAGGAATAATTTACATATTTTCATTTCCACCTTCAGTTAAAAACGCGGCGTTGAACACCGCTTTCTAAAAAAAAAATATTGCGTACAGTTTTAATTATTTGTTCATTTACTTATATATATATATATATATATATATATATATATATATATATATATATATATATATATATATATATATATATATATATATATATATATATATATATATATATATATGTATATATATATATATATGTATATATATATATATGTATATATATATATATATATATATATACATATTCTTATTTTAAGTTTAATCAAAATCGTCTGAGCATTTTGCATGTAATTTTGTAGGGAACAAGAATATTCTCTTAGTTGTATGTTACCGGCGTTTCAATCTGCCAATACAGAGGAGCGGTCTACTAAAGATTGGTTTCTACAACTTCTGGCGAGGACGCAGGTGGCTTTTAAAGAGTAAGTTTAATTATACATTAAATATGTAATAATAAAAAAAAAATAGGTTTTTTTTTGTCTATGATAGGCTAAAAGGGGCCTTGGGAACCTAGTGTTAGAACGCTCTGTTTCCTTTAATATAGCGGAGCGGAGCTTAACGTCGCACTGTGCCTTGTTACTAGAGTAGGGATAGAACTCGTCACCTTTCGCATTTACAGTCGCCAGCTTGTGCCGCTGCGCCACGACAGATGTGCATTCAAATAAAAATTATATATTTATTTTAAATGTTGCGTCTTAATTTTTATATTATATATTTGATATATATATATATATATATATATATATATATATATATATATATATATATATATATATATATATATATATATATATATATATATATATATATATATATAATGCAATTTTTCACTATTATATTTTAATAACCTTAAAAAATAAAAATGTTACGTCAATTTAAAATAATAATTTCGACAAAATTGCTACAAAATTTACGTTTTTTATTTTTTTCAGCAGAACCTTCAGTTTTCAATTTATAAATATTTATTGAAAGTGATAATGTTATTAGAACAAGAAAGCAATTGAATTTGGTAAATAAAGTAGCGTAACTCAAGCGGGCGAAGCCGCGTGCGGTTCGCAAAGCTAGTAAATAAAGTAAATAAAAAGTGTATTTCAAACGGGCGAAGCCGCGAACCGCTAGCTATTATATAAATATAATATATAAATTATTTAATTTTCCAGAACAGAAAACGAATCAACAAAGCTTTACCTGTGCGATGTGTTTTTCCTATCGATAATAATATTCAGTGGCCACTGGTCCATCGAGCCGGTTCTCCACACTTTAGTTAGTGACCGCGCTCTCCGCGTCTCCGCGTTGCCCCCAGCCGTGCTTAGTGTCGCCAGACGATGGAAGGATTGTGTATCACAGGTTCATATCAAATTCATAAATATATATGTATATGTATAAAAGATGACGTGGAAAAAGAATTATTATTTTCTCTTTTTCTCGCCATTTAAACAATCAATTATTAATATTTAAAATTGGACGAAGCGTTGTGCTCTTTATTATGTGTACACTCTTAATCTTTTGTATGCGTGTGTGTGTGTGTGTGTGTGTGTGTGTGTGTGTGTGTGAGAGAGTGCGTGCGTGTGTGAGTGCGTTTGTATGTGTGTCTTAGGAAGTTTTCAAGAGGCGCGGGGTTCAAATCCTGCTGCGTTTAAAATTTAATCTTTTTTACAAAAAACAATATATATATATATATATATATATATATATATATATATATATATATATATATATATATATATATATATATATATATATATATATATATATTTTTTTCCATATCCTAGTTACTAGAGTGGTTCATCCACACGCGTGACCTCATCCGGGAACCGAACACGGTACGTTGTTGTCAACGGGCTTTGTTGGCACTGAGACATACGGAACAATTCGCTACACAGAAAATATGGACTAGAATGTAAGTATTCAATTGTATTTTTTTTTCAGTTTTATGCTGTATCCCACAAATGCAGGGTAGTCAGGGAACCTTGGGAACGTTCACTACTTTCTCCTGAATTAAGGCATAGGATGTTGAGTGGCGGAAGCGGGCGACTGTACACACTAAAAGTTGTAGGATCGATTCCCGCACGGGAGATTGAAATATATAATATTTTGAACTCCTCGTTGTGTCAATCAACACGCAATGCATTGAGGAGAAAATGGAGAACGGAGAAATAAAAACCAAATTTTATAAATCACTACCACTTTTTATCAATTTGACTGTAATGTTGCTATTAAACTTGGATTGGATTTAAAATCAAAATCACACTCAATTCAGTTAATTCACTCAGACTCAAAAACACACACACACACACACACACACACACACACACACACACACACCTCAACACACTCACACACACACACACACTCCCTCTCTCACACACACACACACACACACACATAAAACAAAAAATAATTAATAGTTTTTTTTTTATTTTGTTACGCTTCATTCAGGAGAGGTATAGAGGAGGTGTAAATTAACGGTTTGTTTTTTTTCTGTATAATTTAATTATTAATATTTTAAATATATTTAATATAAACAATAATAACTAAACAGAGTTTGAATGTAGTTAATAATTTATTAAATATTTTAACATATATTTGCTATTAATTATTATTTTAAATATTTAATACAATTATTTATTTAAAGGCCATTATTACATCGCTCTGTTAACAAGGCAAAGCGCGGCGTTAAGTTCCGCAGTTCCGGCTGGTCCTGTCGCTGGGGCCTGTTGATATATAATATATATAACCTCGTTAAGACACTACCGTTTCCTACTTTCCGCCATATTTGAGCCATTGCTTTTTAAGTGGCGGAACTCAACGCCGCGCTTTGCCTTATTAAACGACTAAAGAAATTAGTGTTCAATATTTCATTTCGTCGAGTGGGGATCGAACCCACAACCAGCCAACCAACGACAGGCCTATAATATATAAGTAAAACTTTTTTTTTATATTTCAGAGAAAGCAATTTTGAAAACATCGCCGTCTCAGTTGAAGATTAGTATTTATTTAAGATTCAATGTTGCCATAATCGGAGTTTTTATTAATATTTTCTCATAAATAATCTTTTTTATCTGTAACATATGTATAATCTCAAAAATAAATAAATATATACCTGAAATATAGAATTGTAAAATAAAAAAAATATATGATCTTTTCTATTATGTAATAATAAATATAAAATAACTATGCGTTACTGACTGTTTTTTTTTTTTTTTTTTTCATTTAATAAATATTCAATGAAAAGAAACCATTAAAATAAAATCTAGTTTATTATTTTCATACCAGACATAATTACATATATACTCAGCTTCACGCTGTATCCCGCACATGGCAGGATAGGCAGAGGGAACCTAGTGTTAAGACACTCCGTTCCACTTCCTTTCCCCACTTTCCGCCGAATTTGAGGCATTGCATGTTGAGTGGCGGAACTCAACGCCGCGTTTCGCCTTGTACCAGAGCGAAGAAATGCAAACATTCAATATTCAAATCGAAAATATTAAATATGTAATTTGCTCGAGTGGGAATCGAACCCACAACCCGTCAGTTACAGTCACACGCTTGTGCCGCTGCGCCACGACAGGCCTCAACATTACATATGTAATATTTTATTAATAAATCGAATACTCATATAACATTATTTTACTAAGTACATATTATTATTATATATTATAAATACTTCCCCTAAGTGATGATCAAAGTTAACTTAAGGTTCCCTTTACCTTCCCTGTTATGTTTTTTTAATTCAATTATTAAAACAAACATACAAATAATGCAGAAGTCAGTTTTAATGAATGGAATGTTTTTTTTTAATTTCACCTGTATATAGCACATCAGGGAAGTATCACAATGGGAACAGTGTCTTAACAGAATAATTCTTTGTCTGCTATGAGAAAAAAGAATTTAGCTGTAAGATATTTACCATTTTCCATCAAAATAAGAAAAAGGCACGTCGACTGGCGGAGCTTAACGCCGGTGATATCTAAATAGAGTAAAGAAGAATTATAATTAATATTTTAATAAATTATCTTTATTATATTTACATCCAATAAATATTGTTATCTATTTTATAACCATAGATACATTTTTAAATATTTTATAAATACAGATTAAACATTTTTTACAAATAAAAAAAAAATACTAGTTTATATATATTTTCTATATATAACAAAGCCAATTTACAAACATTACATTAATAACTTTAATTTTTTTAACTAATTTTAAAGTCTTAATCCATACTTAGTAAAGAATAATACTTATTTAGAACATATATAAATATTTTAACGTAGTGGGATTTGAACCGGAACCGGAAACCCAAAAACGGATTATCGTACAGAGATTCCAAGGGGTGCGTATATATATATATATATATATATATATATATATATATATATATATATATATATATATATATATATATATATATATATATTATAGCTTCATCCTATCATATATATATATATATATATATATATATATATATATATATATATATATATATATATATATATATATATATTATAGCTGTATCCCGCACGAGGCAGGGTAGGCAGAGGGAACCCGGGAACCTAGTGTTAAGACACTCCGTTCCATTTTCGTTCTCCACTTTCCGCCGAACTCAACGCCGCGCTTTGCTTTATTACCAGAGCGAAGAAATGAAACATCAAATATTTACATTGAAAATATCAAATATTTCATTTCCTCGACTGGGGATCGAACCCAGAACCTGTCGGTTACACGCTTGTGCCGTTTACCACGCATACATTTATTACAATTACAAAAAACGATCACACATCCAATAAATTAAAATATAAACATTATCTATTTCTATATTATATATAACAAAATTTGCAACCGATCGGTGTCTGTACATGGAAGATGTATGAGAAAAAATCTTCTTCGACACTTTTACTAAAGTATTAAAGCCAAAATAATTATTTAAAAAATTGACTGTTTGTCTGTGAGTTTGTTCGCGTTAATCTTAAACAAGTTGTAGCAATATAAAATATTTTGTCCGACGAAACAACTACAGTAGTAAATAAACAAAAGTGTACTTTAAGCTGGCGAAGCCGCGATCGGACCGCTAGTACCTATATAATCTTACATACATACATCTTTCTGTCTATCAATCAATTAATTAATCAATTAGCTTCACGCTGTATCCCGCACGAGGCAGGGTAGGCAGAGGGAACCCGGGAACCTAGTGTTAAGACACTCCGTTCCCCAATTTCCGTTCCTTTCCGTTCCAATCTTTCTGTCTATCTGCGTAAAGCGCTAATCTCAGAAACAGCTAAGGAGATTTAAATGCAGTGTTCAGAAATGGCTAAGTTATGTATATATTTTGGCAACCTTTTTACAACATTTTGTAAATGTATGATTTTTTTTTTCAATCGGTCAGTAAATAAAAAAGGCATATTCAATTTACAAGAAAAAATCCTACAATTTTTTTATTAAACTATCTATTTTTTTTTGTTTTCAACGTACAGATTTTGTCTTGAAAGTGATAATGTTATTAGAACAAGAAAGTAATTGAGATTAATCAATAAAAAAGTGTAATTCAAGCGGGCGAAGCCGCAGAGGTGCCTTCGCCTTCTTATCAAATACATATAACTAATCTCTATAAATAATCAACAAACCTAAATACCTTTACATTAAATTCCTCAACTACACTTGTTTTCCAGCTTCACGCTGTATCCCGCACACGGCAGAACAGGCTGAGGGACCCTGGGAACCTAGTGTTCAGACACTCCATTACCATTAAAACACTTTCGTTCCCCACTTACCACCGAATTCCAGGCACATCACTACACTTAACAATCACATATCACGGTCACTACACAAAACCGGCCACCCATCCACCCACGTCCATGGCCACAGGCGCTTAACCTACAGTGTTTGCGCGTCCCGCCCCCGCCGGTCTCATAGGGCGGTCTCGTCCGGCCCTTTCATTTCAACCGGGCTCTTTATGGGTATTCTGATCACATCTTCCTCTATTTTAGCTTCTACTGGCATGTTCTGGAAGGAAATAAGATATTTATTGAATAAAAAAAATAGTAGGTAGTGGGAATAGCAAGTTTTTGAACGGAATCAGGTTCCCAAGTTCCCCTCTATCTACCCTACTATCTATAACAAGTGCACAAAAATTAATCTAAAATATATATACAATGTTTTTTTTATACCAAATATTTAACATAAAAATTCAATAATATTATATTGATCACTGTGTATTAACATATTTTTACATGTAAATAATCTAAATTAACTGTTCTTGAAGTGTAATAACAATTTTAAAGCAATTATTTTTTCTTTTTTAGTTCAACAGGTAAAAAATAAGCAACGCTCAGAAAAAATAAGCAACGCTCAGAAAACGCATACTCAGTAGCTATACTCAGTTACTAATTACATATTCATATAATATAATTAATTAATAATTTCTTTGGAAATCAGGCAGACATCCAGTGTCTTGTTGAGTTGTCACAATCAGTGTCTTAACACAAGAAAATACCTCCAAAGCAGTATAGTGCGCGGGTCTGTGCGCCGCGCGGAGTCGAGCCGCGTCCAGCAGGCGAGGTCGGCGTTGAGGGCTGCGACCGCTTATACACGATACTGATTTTAGAAGCCGAGCCCTGGGAATATTGATTAAATAATATATTATTATTATGTTTTGTTAATATCTTCGAGTGAACACCAAAAGCATTGCTATAACATTTTTTTTATAGCTCTACGCTGTATCCGGCACATGGCACTAGGCAGAGGGAACTTGGGAACCTAGTGTTAGGATACTCCGTTTAACTACCGTTCCTCACTTTCCGCCGAGTTTGAGGCATTTCGTACTAAGTGGCGGAACTCAACGCCGCGGTTTGCCTTGTTACCAGAGCGAAGAAAGAAATGAAAACATTAAACATTTAATTTTCCACAACCTGTCGATTCCAGTCACACGCTTGTGGGCAACCCTGGGGTCACCCTCGCACCATGACAGGCCTCAAATATTACAATATAAATAATTTAACTAATAAATATAATTCATGGACGGATTGAAGGTGAACTAAACTGTTTCAAAATAAAATGGACGTCACAATTAAAAACAATACTGACAAATACTAAACTTAAATTTTTAAAAATACTTAAATTTATTTTTTTTTCTCTCTTGCCAAACGATAATTCTTACGAGTTGTCTTTGGGTAGCGGAAATTTTTAAAAATCTCCCTACAGAAATGCTAACAACATAAATAAGTTGTAACAAGCGTATAAGAATTTCGACGGAGCTCGGTGAGAACGAATGGCTTAGTTGGTCAGAGCGCTGGAACGGTTTTCCAGAGGCGCGGGTTCAAATCCTGCTTTTTTCTAAATTTTTATACGCTTTTTAAAAATTTAAGTTTAGTATTTTCTGTCCTAAATGTGGAATAACACTTTAAAAACATAGTAAAAATTACAAAAAAAACACGTGCCTCATGGGTTCAATAGTTTTAACAGTTTCTCTGCTTTACGAGCTGTACTATCTCGATACAATCCGATCATATATTTGTACATATTTTGTATCCATTAATCATTTTGTTACTACTTATAACAAAGTATTCCAAAACGAAAGCAAAATTTAAAAAAAGGAACACATGCAACCAGTTCCCGACCCGCCAGACCTACCGACATATCTACCTTCAATACCCCAGCTACCAAATAAAACATCATTTTATACCTCATACCGGAGTTGCTGTGTTCGTAAGGGAGGACCTAAGTTTCCGTCGTTCTGCCAACTTTAAAGATCGGGGGGGATAAACGCAAGCCTGTACAGGTCTCACAGTGGCAATGCGGAAACGGATACGCTCTAAATGAGCATATGCAGTCGGCCATCGACGATATAGTATCACATAATCGACCGCAGAAGTCGTACCGGCTACGCGGGGAGGATTGTATTAGACCTTTCTATGGCAAATGGATTGTCCAAATTGTTTGAGTCTTGCATTGAATGCTTCCTCATTGGGCTTTCTACTAACTTCAAATCCAAGAAAGCACCAAGTTGTCGTCGATGTCCCTTTGGAGTTTACCGACCACTGGTACGGAGCGTGGTACGGAGTGTTATGCTCATCAAAGAGCAGAAGATCAGCAATTCTTCGCGCCTGGCACTATAAATTAGCAGATTGGCTCTTATCCGTGGTGGCCGTTTTGCTTCTCTTGTGATGATCCTAGTGACTGTGCCGCTACTGTCAATAGCGTGGTTCTTCATCACATGGAACTTTACATTTCTCTGTGGTGCCAATCGGGGCTATTGGCAGAAGAGAACGCCAATATCTTGGACGCTCTCATCTTCATCCTCCCGATTCGAAAAAAGCTATGGTGTTATGGTGAGCATAGTAAATAGCCAGCTCTTGGATTATCTAGAGGATCACCGATTGATCAATTATCGTCAACACGGCTCCCAGCAGAGACGCTCAACTGGAGTTCTTCTGGTTTCCAAAATTTATAAAAAGGCAAAAGGACACCAAAATTAAAAATGGCAACCCCACAATTTATTAAAAAATATAGAATATAAAAAAAAAGAACACCAACATTTAAAAAGAACCCCACCACCACTTAACAGACAGAACAAAAAACTCACGCGTCCAACAGCTTCAACAGCAGCCTGCTATACGCCCTGTACTCATCCTCGCTGAACTCAGCCGGGTGGTGTCTCGCTGATTCGTACGAATCGCAAAACTGGTGCACCAACTTTTGACCTCTGCCGTCTAGGGGCGCTGCGAGGGAGGACAGGAGGAACGCTCGGAGTGATTCTTTCGGATGACGTTTTAGATTTGGATCTTGCTGGGATATTTCATCTTCTGTAATAACAAAATAACTCTACTTAGCTTCACGCTGTATCCCGCACACACCGTGGTAGTAAAAGGGAACTTGGGAACCTAGTGTTAAGATTCCTGTTCCATTCGTCACTTTCCACCAAATTTGAGGCACTACTTGCTGAGTAGCGAAACTCAACGCCGCGCTTTGCCTTGCTCAAATAACAATATAAAATTTATCAAATCCACATGCATAAGAAGTCCCCACCTCCGCTGGGCCAAGTGTTTGGAGCTCTTAAGATACTAATGCCATTTTCATAAAACATAGATAGAACTACCATGGTAAATAAGGTTTTCTATTAAAATTAAAATACTGTACTTATTATAAAATGGTAAATTAATTCTAGAGCTATGGTGCCACAGACATACAGATCAAATCCTAGTAGTGAATAGATTATATTAACCAAATATATGTATTGACCATTATACATTATGTAATCTACTTTTGTACCTATTTAATGTACGATCTATTGCAAAGAAAGTCAGTATCTACTCAGCAGTCTCGGCTTTCATTTCTCTCTTAAGACTCCACATTATACCATAATATCCTTCTTTATGGGTGTGGGTAAAAAAAATAATGGCAATAGTGTTAAGTCATTGTATTTACACATAGCTATCAGCCAAAAATCAATACAAAAGCAAATCATGCTAAATTGAAATCAACTTGTAATAGATGATACATGTAATAATCATTAAAATATTACGGCGTTAAGTTACGTGGCCAATCCAGTACAGTTTGTTGACGACTTCAGAATTTTTACTAACAAAAAGTTATGCATTAACGAATTTGATAAAATAAGCTTCTAAATCAGAAACTAAAATCAAGGCTCCTCCTGATAAATATGTATACATATGAAAATGACATGATGTAAAATCTACCTAGTCTGGTAAGAGGCAAAACGGCGGAAAGTGGGGAACGGAGTGTCTTAACACTAGGTTCCTATGTTCCCTCTGCCTACCCTGCCATATGCGGGATACAATGTGAAGCTGAATCTTGTAACTAGAGAAAGGCAATAATAGTAATTAATACCTAAAGTGGTAATCAAACTTACAACCTCTAGATTTATAAACAGACACTTTCCATAAATAATAAATAAAATTTAAACTTACCCAAGGTCTTAACATCATCAACAGCCCTAAACCTATAATGATAAGGTTGTTGGGGCTCCAGTATGTAATGTGATGGTTCCGCACACAGTAGCCGCGGCTCATGGACGATCCTGGGTACGGCTTCTATGCGCCTTTCTATTTCTTTCTTTAGACACTGTAAAATTGAATGATAAGTTTTATAAATACACATATATTTTTTTTATTGATATAAAAGCCTGTTTTTATTTAGTACATATTAATCATTAAAATATTACGGCTTTAAGTTACGTGGCCAATCCAGTATAGTTTGTTGACAACTTCAGAATTTTTACGAACAAAAAGTTAAGCATGAATAATTTAAATAAAATAAACCCCTAAATCAAACATCCGAAACTAACACCAAGGCTCATCTGAAAAATATCTCCGCATATAAAATGACTGGATGTAAAATATGCTTTATCTTATAACCAGAGGAAGGCAATAAAAGTAATTAATTTTCCATAATTAATACTTATAATAAATCTGTAGAGAGGTCAATTCTGTACATGAAATATATTTACAAAATAAATAGCAGGGGGTGATTAGTGTTCGATACTGATGCCAAAAATGCAGTTAAAAAAATTTTTGTCTGTCTGTCTGTCTGTTTGTATGTTATTTATAGAAAAAAAAACTACTCGACGGATTTTAACGAAACTTAGTACAATTATTCTTTATACTCCTGGGCAGGTAATAGTATACTTTTCATCACACTACAATGAATAGGAGCAGAGCAGTGAAAGGAAATGTTGAGAAAATGGGAGAAGTTGCTTGATTTTTTAAGCTTCCGTCGCGTGTGCAGCCTTAATGGTTAGAGCTACATAGAAACTATGTATAACGGAAATATTCTACATAAAAATACACGAAAAATATTCCAAGACAGCATATATCTATCTTTTATAGTTAACTCACAATAACACGCATAACTCTCGATAGCTTAGCAGTTCGGAGATTTCTTATTATATTTGTTTACTTTTACGTTTATAAAACCAATAATGCTCACCATCATTCCTAATTAAAAAAAAATAAACATTAGCACCAATTCAATAAAAAAAGAATCATTGAAATCGGTATAGAAACACCAAACTTATACTTACTTACATGAAATACGCCAACAAGACATCGCGCGTGAATAGTGAATCAAGCTATAAGGATTATTTTTGCGTAATGGTTGCCGCGCTCGACGGGGCTCGCGGCGGCAGAGTATAAAAGGGGCGGGAGGCGAGCGCAAGCGTCATTCAATATTTGGCTGTTGATGCGTTCAGAGTGTTGAACTTTATTGACAGACAATAATTGTTATTTTATAAACCGTGCTTATCAGCGCGACTTTTTGTCTTTAAATAGTTTATTTTAATTTCTTTTGTTGTTATTTTCTAAATTAGTTTTAATTTTGTTTAAATTCTTAACTATTAATAGTTCCTATTTTATTTCTTTTTAAATAGATTTAGATTCGATTTTTAGATTAGATAATAGATAGATAGATTAGATTATTGTTAGATTTTTAGTTACTGATAGGTTAGTTTTGGGCATTTTATGTTTAGTTTTTTTTGTATTGAGTAGATAAAAGCGTAGGTAGGTACTTTTATTAATTATAGTATTCATAGGTATTTTTTATTTATTTTTAAGTGAAGTAGGTATAGGTAGATATTGCCTACTATCTACCTATACTGCACACGTGTTTTAGCTTTATTTTCATTTCTTTTTTTTTGTACCTAAGTTGTAGGTAGGTAGGTACATATTTCTTAGTTTAATTCTATTAGAATATTAGGTATTTAAGTTTAAATAGGCACTTAGATTTATGATTATATACTTAGAACATCTAAGGTTTTTTTTGTATTAGCATAGGTACTTTGATTAATTACAGTAGTTGTAGGTATTTCTTATTATTCATTTTTAAGTGAAGTAGGTAAGTGTAGATAGTATTGCACACGCATTAAGTATAGCTTTATTTTCATTTTTTATTCTTTTGTAATTTGTAGGTACCTACGTACATATCTATAATTCGATTAGAATATTATTTTAGTTTTAATAGGCACTTAGATTTATATTCTATTTATTATATACTTAGCTACAGTTAGGACCTCTGACGTAAGTTTTTTGTTGGGTAACTAAATAGAATTTAAGTTACCGTCGATTAAAAATAAAATAAACGATGCCACCTAAAAAACGACCATCTTTATCTCGAACTTCGAGTCAAGCTAGGAGAATGAGAATGACGCGTTCTCAAGAATCGGAAGAGGAAAGAGCACATCGGTTAAACTCTATGAGAGTTAGTGCCTCAACATCTCGAGCTAATGAAAGCTCTCCAGAAAGAGAGATGCGATTAGCAGCTGAAAGAGCGAGACGAGCTACAACACGGGCTTCTCAAAGCTCTTCTCAACGAGAGCTAAGGCGTTCCATTGACCGGGAACAACATGCGTTATCCCGAGAAGCTGAAACTGCTTTACAACGAGAATTGCGACTCACAGCTGACCGCGAACGGCATACATTATCTCGCGAGTCTGAAACCTTCACTGAGAGGGAATTACGGCTTACAGCTGACCGCGAACGTCATATTTTATCTCGCGAGTCCGAAACCTTCACTGAGAGGGAATTACGGCTTACAGCTGACCGCGAACGTCATATTTTGTCTCGAGAATCAGAAACTTTTACTCAATATCAAGACCGTTTGACAAATGATAGGGCGCACCATAACATGATTCGATCTCTTGAAGATGAACATGAGCATGAACAACGACTAGAGTCGGGACGCGATGATTACAATTCTTTGAGACAAGAACAATTGATTACTTTATCTAATGAAAGATTAAGAATTGAAAATATTCGGTCGCTTGAAACAGAAGAACAGCGAGAGGCCCGTCTTACTGCAGATAGATTTCGACATGGTCTTAATGACTTAGATATACACGTGGTAGATCAATCTACAAATTCGGTGGCGTGGTCCGATAAATATAAAAGTGGGTTTGCTTATAACCTCACAATTGATTACAGATCATCTTCTGAAATAGGCGATATGAACGTAGTATGTTCCTTTTGTAATGCTTCGAAGTGGAGGAAGGAGTCTGCTGGTTTCTGTTGTTCTGGAGGTAAAATAAATTTGCCTTCGTTCGAAGACCCACCGGAACCTTTAAAATCACTACTTTTAGGGGAACATTTGCAATCCAAACAGTTTTTAGATAATATTCGCACTTATAATAGTGCATTCCAAATGACATCCTTTGGTGCTAAACAAATCTCAGAAGGCCCTTTCATGCCTACTTTTAAGGTACAAGGTCAGGTTTACCATTTGATAGGGTCCCTTTTGCCTGAAGAACAACCTAAATTTCTTCAAATATATTTTGTATCCGATTACAACGAACAGTCGAATATAAAAAATCAATATTTTCCGAATTTAAATACTGAACTCATTTCACAACTTCAGAACATGTTACATCAGGTTAATTCGTACGTATGCAGTTTTAAATCGGCATTAGAAGCCCTTTCTCAAGATGGTAATAACAATTATAAAATTGTTATAAATGCCGATAAGCGTCCAACTCAGGAACACCCTGGGCGTCATAACGTTCCATCCACGAATGAAGTTGCTGTAGTACTGGTCGACCAGGAATGTGATAGGCGTGATATCGTTATACGTTCCAGAGACAATCGTTTGCAACGTATTTTCGAAACCCACAGGGCTTACGACAGTTTGCAATATCCTATGATATACTGTCGAGGGGAAGATGGTTATAATTTCGCTGTATACCAAACCGATCCGCGCACAGGCGCACCTAATTATAATAAAAATGTGTCATGCCTTCAATTTTATTGTTACCACCTGCAAGTGAGACGGAATAGATTGGTATACTTTCAACGTTTTCGTGGCTTATTTAATCAGTTTATTGTTGACATGTACGCAAAAATTGAAACCGAAAGATTAGTTTATATACGATCTAATCAAAGGCAGCTGCGCGCTGAAGAATACGTGCACCTTCGCGATGCCATGCAGCAAGATAACGATACTGTGAATATGGGTCGTTTAGTTATTTTACCCTCTTCTTTTACTGGTGGTCCACGCTACATGCATGAACGTACTCAAGACGCTTTTTGTTACGTAAGAAAATATGGACGTCCTGACTTATTTGTTACTGTAACTACCAATCCCAAGTGGGAGGAAATCACTCGGGAGCTTCTTGAGGGTCAGGCACCGCATGACCGCCATGATATTATTGCAAGAGTGTTTCATTTAAAATTAAAATCAATGATAGATCTTCTTACCAAAGATAACATTTTTGGAGAAGTATTGTGTTATATGTATAGTGTTGAGTGGCAAAAACGCGGCTTACCTCACGCACATATCTTGCTTTGGTTAAAAGATAAGGTTCGACCTAATGATGTAGACAGATTAATCAGTGCTGAAATTCCAGATCCGACTGCAGATCCCCTGTTATACGACATTGTTAAAACTCATATGATACATGGTCCATGTGGTGCATTTAACGCAAATGCTCCTTGCATGCAAGACGGTCGTTGCACTAAAAGGTATCCAAAAGCATTAGTGGATGAAACTGTAACAGGACATGATGGATACCCATTATATCGTCGCCGTTCAAGACAATGGTGGTTTTACTGTTGAAAAGCGAATGTCTGGACAACAGGTTACTTTAGATAATAGGTGGGTCGTTCCGTATTCGCCTGTATTGTCCAGAGCATTTCAAGCTCACATAAATGTAGAAATGTGTAATAGTGTAGAGTCAATTAAATATATTTGTAAGTACATTAACAAGGGCAGTGACCAAGCTACGTTTGCGTTAAGAAATGAACATGATGAAGTTACTAGATTTCAGTCAGGCAGATATATCAGCTCTTCAGAAGCTGTGTGGCGGATCTTAAGTTTTAATATTCACGAAAGATATTCACCTGTGACCCATCTGGATCTTCATCTGGAAGGCGGTCAACGTATATATTTTAACGCCGAAAATGTTACAGAACGATTAGAGAACCCTAGACAAACAACTTTATTGGCATTCTTTCGACTTTGCCAAACTGATAATTTCGCAAAGTCTCTTTTGTATGAAGAAGTTCCATCGTATTATACCTACGATAAACAACGAGGTGTCTTTAACCGTAGACGCCGAGGCAGGCCTGTAGATGGCGAGACAGGTATTTTCAAAGAACATGTTCTTGGTAGAGTGTATACTGTTCATCCTAACAACGCAGAGTGTTTTTATTTGAGATTATTATTACATACAGTGCGAGGACCAACATCATTTATAGATTTGAGAAAAGTAGACGATGTTGTTTATCCAACTTATCATGCAGCTTGCCAAGCGCGTCATTTGCTAGAAAATGATCAACATTGGGATGACGCTTTAGCAGAATCCTGTGTTAGTGATAATCCACGACGGTTACGCCATTTATTTGTAACATTACTCACATTTTGTAATTTATCTGATCCTGTCCAATTATGGGAAAAATATAAAGAAAAATTTGCAGAAGACTTTCTTCGGAATTTATCTCACAATAATGAAGGCGCAACTAATGATAATTTTCGAAATCTGGCTATAAATCAGTGCTTATTAGCTCTTCAGGAAGACTTAACAGCAGTAGGCGGTAAATCACTTTGTGAATATGGTTTGCCAACGCCAACCTCAGTCGGAGAGGTTACCAATAGGGAATATTCCGCAGAGATTGGTTACAACCCAATGGAACTGCTGGTAACATTAGAAAACGGTGTCCCAATGATGACTGCAGAACAACGCTTAGTCTATGATCGCGTGTGCGAGAGTGTGCAGAATAATTTAGGAACAATATGGTTTTTAGATGCACCTGGAGGAACTGGGAAAACTTTTTTGACTAAATTAATATTAGCTTATGTTCGAAATCAGCGTAAAATCGCTCTTGCCGTGGCTTCATCAGGTATAGCTGCAACATTGCTACCAGGAGGTAAGACTGCTCACACTATGTTTAAAATACCAATTGATTTAGATCGCACGGAAAGTCCAACCTGTAGTATTTCAAGAAATAGCGACAAAGCTAAGGTATTGCGTGAGTGTAATTTAATCGTATGGGATGAATGTACGATGGCCCATCGAAAAGGAGTCGAAGCAGTAGACAGAACTCTAAGGGACATAAGACAAAATGATCGACCAATGGGCGGTATTACGGTTTTATTTTGTGGTGATTTCCGACAAACCTTACCGGTAATACCACGGGGAACCCGAGCTGATGAGATTAGGGCTTGCCTGAAAAGCTCTTATTTGTGGCGTGATATACAATCGGTGCATTTGACTATAAATATGCGAGTGAGAACTTGAGACAATGCAGATAATCGTGAATTTTCTGATACATTATTGAAGATTGGTGAAGGTACCTATCCACAACTACACCAAGGAAAACTTATTCTGACACCTGAGTTATGTTGTATAGTGCAATCCCAACAACATCTTATATCTTCGGTTTACGGTGACATAACAATTATATTAAATAGGGACAATTCTTGGCTTTGCGAAAGGTCCATTTTGCGGTGCAGGAGAAACTGTCTTTATTCCCAGAATTCCCATAATACCAAATAATTTTCCATTCCAATTTAAAAGAACGCAATTCCCAGTATCGGTGTGCTATGCCATGACTATCAATAAAGCTCAAGGGCAGACTTTTCGTGTTGCTGGAGTAGATCTCGGTGTTAGCTGTTTCTCGCATGGTCAATTATACGTCGCTCTTTCCCGGGTTAGCAATTCTAGGAATCTTTACGTTCACGTGCCGGACGGGTCGACTCTTAACATAGTCTACCCAGAAGCTTTGCGCTGAAACATTTTAATTTGATCTAAAAATATTAGCAATATATTATCTTAATAAAAAACAAGGAGTTACACGCTGACCGAGTCGTGGGTATATTATAATATTCTGCGGTTACTTATATTTTTTAACAGTTTTGTGAATTGGCATATTATATTACTATTGCCCTTCTAAAATACGAAAGTGAATCTGCCTGTTACGTCAAAACTATGAGGGAGGACATCTGCTAATTTTTTTTCGAAAAACGACGGAAACGCGGACGAAGTCGCGGGCAAAAGCTAATTAATAATATATATGTTAAATGGTGAGTTTCATAAATTTGCATTTAATTTTTTTTATTTATATAAAGAACTGTTTTTATTTAGAACATTATATTAATATACTTTATTCAATGTACATGAGTCTTACAAGTTACAAAAACAGACAATTTAAAATTCTTCATATCTTCATTAATCCTAACAAACTTCTTCTTCTTCTTCTTAGCTTCACGCTGTATCCCGCACGAGGCAGGGTAGGCAGAGGGAACCCGGGAACCTAGTGTTAAGACACTCCGTTCCACTTCCTAACAAACAATCTGAAATCTTAATTTAATTGTAATTTTATGTTTCTTAATAGTTCTCTTTCTTTTTTTAAAATGCACACATTATGGAATGGAAACATTGAAGAATACTTTTAAAATATTAAAATATTCAACAGGCCAATTTTTGTTTTGCCACATGACTATCCTTAAGATGCAAAATGGTGTAAGACCATAAACTTACTTAGCAAACGCAAAATTATAACAATAGTGTTATCCTTTTCCAAGAGTTTGAGTCCAGTTATGATTATTTGTTTTTACAAATATTTTCTGTTACATGATATATGAATTACACTTTAAAAATATTATCAATTTGGGTGTTTCAATAGTTTTTTACTAGTTATAGAAGTGTAGTATTTTTTATACTACACTTCTATAACTTGCAACTTAATACAAATTTTTATAACAAGAGTCTACATTTGCAATATAAATACAGTAAGCACAATATATGTACATGATACATGTATTGCATTAAATTTGTCTTATTTAAAAAGTATAAACATAGTAAAAATTTTATTACAAAAAGTATTCTTTTCAGATCTTATTCTGAGTATTGACTTGTGAGCAGATCCGTCCAAATTAATATATTTTGATTTTGTTTAATTTACCTTTTTAGCATCAGTGCCAATAGGGACGTGAGGACCTCTGCGAGATCGAAGAGCGAACCTTGTAATTTGTCGCTTGGCAAAAATAAATAGAATCACGAACGTCAACACACCGCCACTTATTATGAAGATTATATTTAAAATGCTGGTAAAATCTTGCATTTTTTCTGTTTATAGATTAACTTAATATGTAATCGTTATTTCTTTAATATATGTTTTAACAATAATAAGGAGTTTTTGTATTTCTTGCTTGACAAATGTCAATTGTGAATTTGTGATTGACAGCCTTTGACATTTGACATTTTTTAATTTTATTATTGCCAGTATATGTTACTAATGTAAAAGATATTAATAAACGGTCTTAAAATTAAAAGGGCTTATATATTTTAAGCTAATATTATTTATTTAAAACAAATTTAATAAGAGCTAAGTTGGAAATGCTATGTATATATTATTGCGGTTGTGTAATATAAAGATATTACATATTTCACCTTAATATTTTTAAGCACATAGACGTAGACTTATTGAATTTATGAAAATGGACACTATTGTGTACAGTGAACAATGCACCGTTTTTATATACGACTTATGTAGGATACATCACGAAACTGATAATGAAGATTTGTATAAAAAGTTATATTATTGAAAGTCATCAACAGGTCGCATGCAGTGTGTCTTTATAATAATCTGTTCTTATTCATATATTTTTACAAATTTTAACACACGTACAGAAAGTATAAAGTATCATTACTTTACCGATGAATAATCTTTAATACAATATATTTAAAAATCTCATTTTTAAAGTACTTTATAGTACGAAAGTATATTATTAATATGTAAATAGTTAACGTGATATATTTTTTTAAATGTCTTTATTATTAGGAAGTAATAGAAAAAGACATACCATTCAGAGTGTATTATAGAAATTTAGTGAAAAATTATAGTATTTAAGATTATTTTGTTACAAAAAAACATCGTTGAGCTCCGCCACTCAACACGCAATGCCTGAATTCAATGGAAAGTGGGGAACAGAAGTGGGACAGAGTGTTTAAACACGAAGTTTTCAAGTTCCATCTGCCTACCCTGCCATGTGCGGGATACAGCATGAAGCTGAGTGAGTGACTTTGTTACTAAAGCGTATAAAATGGGAATCGAAATCACATTCGTTACAGGACCACTTTTGAAATTAAAAAAGAACATAATAATGACTAGAAAAATAGCTATACTTGTGATGATAAAAGTTCAAATATAAGTTTTTCTTTACGAGACGTTGTGACCAAATCTAGAAAAATTAAAATTGTTTAAAAAATATCTTCATATATTTACCCTCGTATTAGGGTAGGCAGAAGGAACCTACTATTAAAACACTACTCACATTTATTTCAATGGTCGAAACACTACGTGTTATCAAAGACGTCAATGGCCTGAAAAAAAATCCTTTATACTTTTAAATTTAATTGACTATAAATAGCTAGTAAACTATTAAACACAACACATTAAACATTGGGATTTTCTATGTTCATTACAAATTCTCGCCTCGTAATACAACATGATCTGGTTCGCAATAGAATCTATAATTCACAGTCTATTAAGATATATTTTGTTCAAAGATTGAACGTTTGCCAATTCAATGTCACGAGGATCAATTGATTAGAACTCCAGGATAGCATTAGTTACATTGTATTTTTAATGTTTCCTAGAAACTTGTGGGGTGCAAACATTGCAGAAACCTGAGAACGTAGTTTAAAGAATCTAAAATTTCACAGATTCTACTGAATTTTGGAGACAAGCGTCGGAGCTCAACGCCGCGCTTTACCTCGTTGCTAGAGTGAGAAAATGAAGATATATATTATAAGGCAGGTTCCGAAAAAGCACAATGCGTTGCGTTTACAGCCGTACGTATATGCCCCTGCGCCACGACAAGCCCCATAGAAATGTCTATATAAATAAATATTGCTTGCGCCGCCACGACTGGCCCCAAGAGCCACAGTAAAATTTCAACACATACCCACAAAATTATTTATTTTGTGATAAATTTTGTGAGAAATTTCTAGATATCTATATTATTATTTCATATATTGCAAAACATAAAATGATAATATTCCTAGAAACACTTTTATATTCATCGTATATCATATACGAGCCGAACATTCCTACATGATGATTGTTTCGATTCAACACCGCTGTTGCCTGTTGGGCGAGGCACGAACAGCTTTGGCGGGAAACGCGACTTGCATACCTTATTTATAGTCGACGCCATCATTGATAGTGTTTTTTTTTTTTAATTTTGACATTAGTTTTAATTTATAAGGCTTAAAGTTATTATTTTTTGTTTTTTTTTGTTTTTTTTGTTAAATTTACTTGATAATATAATGAATTAATTGTAGGATTTTGATTAAAAACTTTTTTTTGGAGTAAGACTTAATTGTTTATATTTTTTTAAATAGGTATTACTTTAATTAGGCATAATACGCTTTCGGATTCACGCTACTTAGAATATCTAGTAGGGTAAATATATTTCTTTTTTAGCTCAACCTCAAGTAATTCAATACAACTTAACACTGCTACGCTGAAATTATACAAGATTTGTCTTAACTATAAGAGTTTATTAAGTATTATTTATATTAAGTAATTAATAGTATATATATATATATATATATATATATATATATATATATATATATATATATATATATATATATATATATATATATATATATATATATATATATATATATATACTATTAACTATCATTTTATGTTTTGCAATATATGAAATAATAATGATCAATTGATGATTCAATTAAATATATAAAATATGAAAAAAGAACGGAAATCAACGCCCACTTTGCCTTAATACTAAGAAATGATAATATTCAATACTCCTGATTACTGTCGCACGCTTGCGCTTCTGCGCTAGGATAGGCCTTAAGTAATTCAATACAACTTAACACTGCTACGCTGAAATTATACAAGATTTATCTTAACTATAAGAGTATATTAATTAATTTTTTGTTATATATATATATATATATATATATATATATATATATATATATATATATATATATATATATATATATATATACATATATATATATATATATATATATATATATATATATATATATATATATATATATATATATATATATATATATATATATATATATATATATATATATATATATATATATATATATATATATATATAAATAAAATGTGTTTGGCAACTTATATGAGAAGTTTATAATATCAATACACACTAAAGATCGATATCTCACTCATTCTTTTCCATTTAAAATTAATAATTCATAACATCCGCTGTCCAAGTTATATATATATATATATTACAATATGGAGGGCAGACCAATTGTTTCGAAAAGGTGTTCGATTGGCGTCTCCCATTGGTCGCAAAGTGTTTTTGTGGACATATTGGGCTCGCAACTGGCAGAGGTGGCTATAAAATTGCAAATTATGCTTTTGATGAGTTGCGTCGGCCATTGAATTCAATTGCGCGTCTATGTTTATGATTATTATTGTTAGTCATAAAATTATCTACGTTTCTAATAGTCTTTGGATATGTGTATGGAATATTGTTAGTTAGGTAAGTTAAGATTAAGTCAGTTCATACTTATAATAAATCTGTAACCCATCAATGTCTATACATGGAAGATATAATAAAAAATATCTCATAAATTTAATAGAACCCAAAATACTATTTTTTTTTATTTTTGTCTGTGCGTTTGTACGTGGTCTTATTTTAAAAACGGTTAATAAGATTTAAATTCAGTTTTCATTATTATATTTTGGCACTTTCACTTAACATTTAGTGTTTGTTATTTCTTAAATCGGTTAAAAAAAGTTAGTACACCTGTTTGAAATATTAAATTCGACAAGATTGCTACAAAATTATTTATTTAGCTGAAATTTTAGTTTTCTAATGTATAGATATTGTCATTGGCAAAAGAAGTTAGTTGAAATTAATAAATTAAATAGTGTAATTCGAGCAGGCGAAGCCGCAGGCAGATAAAATACTGAGTTTAAATCTGTATACCACATATAAGGATGGGCAGAGAGGAGTGTTAAGACACTCCGCTCTTATTATGACTATATTTGTTTTCTCGTAAGCGGACAAAACGGCGTTGAGTTGTGTCAGCCAAAGCAATTTCTCGAGAATCAGACGGAAAGTGGGATCGGATTGTCTTATCTTAAGTTCCACCGACCCTCTAGGTGATACGTATAAAAAATATGTATCTGCTTTTCTCTCTCTTGTATTAGTAAAATAAAATATAAAAAAAATCCTTAAAGAAACTTTTTATCTAGACTGGACATCCAAGGAAGCAGATGAACTGGATACCTCGAGGTACAAATATTTGTGCCTACCATCAAGTACAAATAGATAATTCGTACGTTAATGTGGTTTTCCAGTTACAGAACTCAAAGCCACGCTGTCTACAAGAACAAGGAAAGGAAAAAGATCTGCCTAATTAGAATTCACAATTATTGCGTTAACAAATTCAAGCTCGCCATGTGCGCCACCGCTACGTCGTCCTGGACACACTCTTTCCGACGATATAAATAAGGTTCATTAAATTAAAAAATCAATAAATTAATTTAAAAATATAGGTATTTTAAAAAATTGTAAAAATAAATTAAGGTCGCATAGTGTAAGTGTTGGTACATCCCTTAAAAGCGAAAGGTATTTTATGTTCCGCTTGTTTATATTACTATTAATTAAAGAAAAGCTTTTTAACTAATATTTATTTTAAAATAAAATCACCTCTGTAATAGAAGATTTTTCATAAAAAAAAAGTAAATGAATATTACCTTATGCATAATTTGTAACAAACTTGCTTCTGTTGCTGGCGTCAAGGTCAGCGATTTTAGCGGGAATACGTCAAATATAAAAATGGCGGCGCATTGCCATTGCGATACGTCACAGATTACGCTAAGTAAAGAATCACGAAAAAGAGATATCCTTTGCAATTATATTTAAAACATTTTTAAAATATAGATATTCATAAAGATGATTTTTTTTTACTGAAAATAATTGAAATAAATTATAACAAAATCCATATATTTACCATTATCTTTAGGACAGGACGGTATTTATTAACACGCTTTAATTAGCTTGGGTTGTATGTATGTATGTATGTATGTAATGGAATCTTTGACCATGATTTTCAGCAATTTCCAGAAATCGAATTAATTTGAAACTTTGCACACCTATCAAGGACCGATGACAATGCAATAATATGAAAACAGTTTCCCATTATATTTATGAGAACCGTCAAGATTAATAAATTCTGTTACGGATCCTTCTATCTCTCTTACTGCCCGAAAAGTGATAGAGCTAGCGCATCTGAACATGCTAAAAACACCTACCCAGAAGGGAGAAAATAAATAATAGTTTAAAAGACTAAGCGTGTTTTTTTTTGTTTTTTAAACTATTTAATTATTAAATAAATAATAATAAAATGGACCTGTCGTGGCGCAGCGGCACAAGAGTGTGACTGTAACCAACAGGTTCTGGGTTCGATCCCCAGTCGAGGAAATGATATATTTAATATTTTCAATTTAAATATTTAATGTTTCATTTCTTCGCTTTGGTAATAAGGCAAAGCGCGGCGTTGAGTTCCGCCACTCAACACGCAATGCCTCAAATTCGGCGGAAAGTGGGGAACGGAAGTGGAACGGAGTGTCATAACACTAGGTTTCACTTTCGTTCCCTCTGCCTACCCTGCCTAGTGCGGGATACAGCGAGAAGCTGGAAAAATAAAATGGAAATGCTCTCGGTACATTTTTTTGAATAGTGTAAACTATAGTTGATTTTAAAAAAGTAACACATCAAAGCTACGAGAGCAAAACGCTATACATTCAAATTAGTTAAACTCCTAATACATGTTTGCTAGTAATAAATTTTTGGCTAAAAAAAGGCAAATGGTATATATGTACAATATATCTTTGGTTTTGAAATAATATATGTAATATGCAAGCCACGTACCCGTACCGTACCCCACCGTCGGCACGCGAAGATATGCGCACGCGACGTACTACTTGTGATAATTTGGCGATATGGAATATCATTAATGCTAAAGGTACCCGCCATTGCTATAGTATTGCCTAAAATTACTCGAATGAAATAATAATTGGTTAATATTAAATATTGGAAAGCTATATTATAGACTATGCCTGGAAAACTGTTGAATATCTACAGTGTCGACATTTTAAAATGCTTGTTAGAACTTATTTATGTTCTTTGCATTTCTGTAGGTCTGTCGCTGCGCAGGAGCAAAAGCGTATGAATATAAAAGCGTCAGGCTGTGGGTTCGATCCCACTCGAGGAAATGACATATTTAATATTTTCGATCTCACTCGAGGAAATAACATATTTATTTGAGGCCTGTCGTGGCGCAGCGGCACAAGAGTGTGACTGTAACCGACAGGTTCTGGGTTTGACCCCCAGTCGAGGAAATGAAATATTTAATATTTTCAATTTAAATATTTAATGTTTCATTTCTTCGCTCTGGTAATAAGGCTAAGCGCGGCGTTGAGTTCCGCCACTCAACACGCAATGCCTCAAACTCGGCGGAAAGTGGGGAACCGAAGTGGAACGGAGTGTCTTTACACTAGGTTCCCGGGTTCCCTCTGCCTACCCTGCCTCGTGCGGGATACAGCGTCAAGCTGAGTAGAGTTGAGTAGAGTATATTTCTAACATACTTAAAGTGATATTATACACTTAGGAAAAAACATACATTTTTAGAAAACGTAACGTTAGTGTTCACAATATATTTTTTTTTATTAAATGACAAACGATGGAAGTAAAATTGTCAAGGCAGTTTTTTACGGCAAAAGCTGGCTAGAATAATTGGTCAAAAAATCAAATAATAATTTTGTGGATTGCTACTATTTTAAAGTATATGATATAACGTTGTCGGGACTTTAATTATTTTTTTAAATAAATCACGCACGAACATCTAATTTTGCATACCGGGGGTTGGTGCGCAAAGCGAGTAGGAAGTGGAGACCTCTATTACATATACAATAATATTACAAAGTTAATTGAAGGCGCTCTTTACAAAGACTACTTTTTTAAATTACAAAAGAAAAATGTATTTCATTGCATAGTTTATATGTCGAGTTTTTTTTTATTACATCTAAATAACACCTATAGAAGCGAAAAAGAAAGGAAATACCGTCAGCCTAGAAATCCTTGCTTAAATGCGCTGCGTATACCGTCGAATCTGCGGAGAAATCATGTATTATAGAATTTTTAACATTTAAAACTTTCTTCTATCTTCTAAGGATACACCAAAGTAAACCTTTTATGTTTTACAAATTCCAAAAAAAAAATAAAGGAACATTTTTGAAATTGTTTTATACAGTCTGTACACCATTGTTTTTTTATATAGATATAAAAAATAACAGTGTATAAATCGTCAATAATTACAAAATTTAAAAGTATATCTAATATTACAATAAATAATATGGTAATGAGGCAAAGCGCGGCGTTGAGTTCCGCCACTCAACACGCAATGCCTCAAATTCGGCGGAAAGTGGGGAACGGAAGTAAAACGGAGTGTCATAACACTAGGTTTCACTTCCTTTCCCTCTGCCTACCCTGCCTAGTGCGGGATACAGCGTGAAGCTGAAGAAGAAGAACAATATATCACAATTTTAAAATAGTGAAGGCGAGTTGTTGTCATAAAACGCGATTATCCCAGAAATTACCAACTGGTTAGGAGAAATGAAAATGTTTTGACTTGGTGCCTTCACGTTAGTATTTTCTATAACGCTTTGTATAAACTGCTACAGACGTTGTAGTGCACTGTATCTGCTGCTCGGGTGAAGTCGCAGGTAAAAGCTACTTCATTTATATAACCTTAACAATTAACACAGTCTTGTTTTTGGATTACTTATATGTATTATCGAGTAGTTTGAATAACACTTTAATGTTAAAAATAACTTTTAACAAAGAAAAATATAGAAAATGTTTAAAAACAACATACAAAGCTAACGACATAAATAATAAATAAGTATTAATATGCGTATTATTATTACGACGTGGCTTAAAAGAATGTAGGGCTTTGTTCTTTTTAATTTACTTTAAAAAAATATGGAAGCATAAAGTACGCAGTACTATGGCCGAGTTTCTATAGAATGTATGTTAAGAATGTATCTATTCAGACGTATGACCTGTGAGTCATATCACTATCAGTCAGTCAGTCAGTGTGGGAGATGCGTGAAGGTACCAAAAACGAAATTAACAACTTGTTTAAGGTGAACGCGCTGTATTTAACAATTGCCTGACTGTTTATGGATTGATCATGGGTATATCCTGTCATCAACAATATCACTACCCTGTTATCTTTAAATAAATCAATCTTTGTTTAGTGAACCGATACTCAAATGATTTTTAAAGTAAATTAAAAAAAAAAGGGCAATGAAAGTGAATTTTCGTCCTCCGCGTTGAGTACCGCCACTCAATGCCTCAAAATCGATGGAAGGAGGTGGTTCAGAGTATCCTTACTATAGGTTTCCAAGTTTCCTCTGACTGGATACGCAGAGGGAACATGGGAACTAGGCTATGTAATAAAGAAATCTATAGGTATTTAAACATAGCGGGACTTTAACCAAGTATTACCTTTTCATGTTATTGTAACAAACAAAAAATCAATACCTCAGCTTCACGCTCAGGGTAGGCAGAGGGAACTTGAGAACCTAGTGTTAAGACACTCCGTTCCGTTTCCCACTTTTCGCCGAAATTGAGGCATTGCGTGTTGAGTGATGGAACTCAACGCCGCACTTAGCCTTATTACCGGAGCGGAGAAATGAAAACATTATAAATTTCTTCTTCTTAGCTTCACGCTGTATCCCGCACTAGGCAGGGTAGGCAGAGGGAACCTGGGAACCTAGTGTTAAGACACTCCGTTCCACTTCCGTTACCCACTTTACGCCGAATTTGAGGCATTGCGTGTTGAGTGGCGGAATTCAACGCCTCGCTTCGCCTTATTACCAGAGCGAAGAAATGAAACATTAAATATTTAAATTGAAAATATTAAATAATAATAATTTACAGTCACACGCTTGTGTCCATGTGCCACGACAGGCTTTAACTCAATACATTTTAAATGTAAATGAAAATGCATTCTGTACCGTATTAGATAGCTCAAGTTGACCGACGTTCAAGAAAGAGGACGGAGGGCGTAATTACACGATTAGCGGGATGAGTCACGCGGCTTGCATCACTCGACGCCCATTCATCTATCGCGGTTACTCCCACACTGTAGGGTTGCCATTGTAAAAGATTGTTTAACTTTTTATAATTATGTATATTCTTTATTGGTGATCAGTTCGCGGCTTCGCCTGATTATCACAGCTTTTTTTTTGACTAATCGTAATGATATATTTTCTTGTTCTAAAAAAATGTATCATTTTTAAGACAATATCTATATATTGAAAGCTAAAATTTTAAGCTAAATGAATAAAATAGTTTGAAATTTTGTAGCAATTTCGTCGAACTAAATATTTGACAAAAGTCTTTTAAATAATATAGTGAAAGCTGCATTTAAGCTGCTTTTATAAAATTAAAATTTTCTGGATAAAATTTTCTGGATTTCTGGAGTGGACACTGACACAGACAGTATATTGGGGTGGGCACAGATAGCCCGGCCAACCGTTCCTACTCTCATGCCTACAGCATTCTCATAATAACAATTTCCCAAGAACAGTTTCTAAGTTTCTTTTCTTTAATACGGTCTTTCATACAAATTCTTTAAGCTCTTAATATTTACTCAAGCAATAATATTTGAGGCCTGTCGTGGCGCGTGAAACTAAGAAATACATATCTTTATATTTTTACTATGTTTTAAAGTGTTATTCCACACTTAGGACAGAAAATACTAAACTTAAATTTAAAAAGCGTATAAAAATTTTGAACGAAGCAGGATTTGAACCCGCGCCTCTGGAATACCGTTCCAGCGCTCTGACCAACTAAGCCATTCGTTCATGGTGAACGAAGCAGGATTTAGAACGAATGGCTTAGTTGGTCAGAGCGCTGGAACGGTATTCCAGAGGCGCGGGTTCAAATCCTGCTTCGTTCAAAATTTTTATACGCTTTTTAAATTTAAGTTTAGTACATATCTTTAATTATTCTACTCAACTATAATTTTATTTCCACAGACACAATATCTGTAACGCATAGTTCATGGTGAACCTACACAAGATAAAACAGCTGTTTCTTACGCCCTTTGTGTTTATTTAAATTATCTATATACTTAACAATTATTAATAAACTACAATAGAAGCTTATTGAATATGTGGGACCCGATTAATAGTGTTGTTCGAAACGTAAAAACACTCTCTCTCACTCTCAGCTTCACGCTGTATCCCGCACGAGGCAGGGTAGGCAGAAGGAATCCGGGAACCTAGTGTTAAGACACTCCGTTCCACTTCCGTTCCCCACTTTCCGACGAATTTGAGGCATTGCGTGCTGAGTGGCGGAACTCAACGCCGCGCTTTGCCTTATTACCAGAGCGAAGAAATGAAACATTAAGTATTTGAATTGAAAATATTAAATATTTCATTTCCTCGACTGAGGATCGAACCCAGAACCTGTCGGTTACAGTCACACATTTGTGCCGCTGCGCCACGACAGGCCTAACACACTAAGCACACATACACTCTTTTTATACTTATATGTATGTATATATATTATGATAGATAGGCCTTGGCTGTATTATTTTGAGGTAAATTTCTAAAATAAATAAAAAACCCAGATCATTTTTATATTTGTCCAGTTTTTTAGCCTTCGACACAAAAATAGAGGTGTTATGAGTTTGATTTGTCTGTCTGTCTGTGGTCTCGTAGCTTCTAAATAAAGTAACTGATTTAAATGTGGTTTTTATTTAATGAAAAGCCGTATTTATTGCTTTATTCGGTTCAACTAATTTCTTGAGGCCTGTCGTGGCGCAGCGGCACAAGAGTGTGACTGTAACCGACAGGTTCTGGATTCGATCCCTAGTCGAAGAAATGAAATATTTAATATTTTCAATTTAAATATTTAATGTTTCATTTCTTCGCTCTGGTAATAAGGCAAAGCGTTGCGTTGCGTTCCGTCACTCAACACGCAATGCCTCAAATTCGGCGGAAAATAGGGAACTGTAGTGGAACGAAGTGTTTTAACATTAGGTTCCCGGGTTCCCTCTGCCTACCCTGCCTCGTGCGGGATACAGCGTGACGCTAAGAAAGAAAGAAAGAACTAATTCCTACATACATAAGTGTTTTCAATTCCTTAGGTACTTAGTATCAAGATTGGCCTGTCGTGGCTCAGCGGTACAAGAATTCAACTATAAATGCGGTAGGCTGTAGTTTATATTCGAGGTAAGGAAATATAAACTATACTTATAATAAACTTGTAACTGTATACTGTCTGTACATGGAAGATATATAAAAAATCGTTTATTATTGTAACAGGGGTCAAATTAGTTTTTTTGTCGGTTTGTTTGTGCGCTTGTACGAGCTTATCTCAAAAACGGCTAACCAGATTTAAATGCAGTTCTTACTTTATTTTTTTGGCAGCCTTTCTACAAAATATATTTAGTATGATTTTGTTATAAAAAGTTACATCGATTTAAAATATTTAGTTCGACAAATTTTGCTACGAAATTTTGTATTGCAATTTAGCTGTAATTTTTTTTTGCAATGTACAGACATTGTCTTAAAAGTGATAATTTTATTAAAACAAGAAAGTAATTGAGATATATTGATAAAAACGCGAATGGATGAAAACGCGCGTGGGTCGCTAGTGTTTAGTAGTTTCATCCGCCAATCAAGAACGAAATGCCTCAAGAAAAAAAGAGAACGGAAGTGGTGTAATGGGAACACAGTATCCATAGGTTCCCAGGTTCCTTCTGCCTACCCTGCTACATGCTGTATATAACTACAAAACGAATTGTCCTTATACAAGTCAATATATGAATGATTACATTGTATTGAAATAATTATAAAATAACAAAATATGGAACTGCTCGTCGTAGATCTTCTTGGGAAAGGCCAATGCAGTGGGTATAAGAATGGCCGTGTGTGTCATCATTTTTAAGTGATGAAATAAATATTAATTGTTATTACCCTTTCCACGCTCATGGCAGACAGAGGGAACTTGGGAACCTAGTGTTAAGACACTCTGTTCCACTTTCCGCCGAATTTGAGGCTTTTCCAAAAAAACATTTTTCTCACATTCATTTTATAAAACCTCAATATTTTCAATAAATATATATATATAAAAAAACCATAAACAACATAACTGTGGATTATGAAATCGCATCAAATTCTTTATGACCAAAGTACTTGTGGAATTGTTCAGTAACAATAGCTTAGAGCTAATTTCGAATGCAATGAAATGTGCGGAATGTCGAAAAACGACTCAGTTGCTCTATTTAATTATTATCAATGTTAATCTGGCCACCTGGTTCAAAAAAGTTCGTTATCTTGTTAGCGAGGCCTGTCGACGTGCTGGGCACAAGTGTGCCACTGTAAAGGCAGATTACGGGTTCGATGCCTACTCATGGAAATGACATATTTTCTTATTTTTATTCCATCGCTCTGGTAAATGTCAAAACAAAGCGCGGCGTTGAGTTCCGCCACTCGACATGCAATACCTGAAATTTGGTGAAAAGTGAAAAAAAAAAACGGAGTATCTTAACAATAGGTTCCAAAATCTCTGCCGATCCTACCATGTGCGATAGAAACAAAAAAAAAATAACAAAAACAAGCGACATTTTTAATTAAGTAATAAGTTTTATAAACGTACCAATGTCCACAATAGTAGGTACACTTATCACCGTCAGACCGTTAACGACAGGTTGTGGATTCGGTTCTCACTTGAGGAAATGAAATGCTATATTTTAATTTTTTTTCGCTTCGATATCGCAAAGCTTCATTTTTTTTTATTTCACGTACAACATTCGCTATTGTGTACCGCCACTGACCACAGAATGCCTGGAAAGTAGGGATCGTAAGGGAACAGAGTCTCTTAGCACTAGGTTCCCAAGGTTCCACTTTTTAGTTAAAAAATATTACGAACATTTCACTTCGAGCCAAAGTATTGTAACTAGGTTTGCGGGAAGTACCCTATAGATTTTGATTACCCTAAGAACTTTATACCACATGTCTTTCGATTGAATTGACTTTGACGCTTAATTTTTTCTATGCTTTTTTTATACTTTATTTTATTGAATATTAAATCTTTCTTTACACAAATAATCTTGACACAGGGACACCGAAGTGATCCTTTAAGGGCGTAACACCTCTTCTTTTAAGCTACGATAATCTTAAAAAAGGAGACACAAGACAAAAATAATTATAATAAATCATACTTCTACACTTAACAGACACATTTATACACAGATTAGTGATTGGAATGAAAAAATATTTTGTGTTATATCTATGGATAATCTATTTATAGATCACTTTAATGGTAACAGAATATCTTAACAATAGGTTGCCAAGTTCCTTATGCCCAGTTTAGCGTGATGATATAAAAACTAAATTTTAAATTGATGCTTTAAAAAATCGACCTAATAACGTACTCATCCTTATTCAGCTTCACGCTGTATCCCGCACTAGGCAGGGTAGGCAGAGGGAACTTAGGAAACTAGTGTTAAGACACTCCGTTCCACTTCCGTTTCCCATTTTCCGCCAAATTTGAGGGCATTGCGTGTTGAACGTGGCGGAACTCAACGCCGCGCTTTGCCTTGTTACCAGAGCGAAGAAATGGAAATATTAAATATTTAATTTGAAAATATTAAATATTTCATTTCCTAGAGTGGGGATCGAACCCACAACCAATCGTTAACAGTTACACGCTTGTGCCGCTGCGCCACGACAGGCTAATAACTGAAAGAGCTAACAAAGTAAATTATCAAATAATCATCTTTCTATTTTGCGGTGAGCTAAAAAGAAATTAATATTTTATCTACGTGTTAGATAACGCATGGCGTTAATAAAGAACAATATTTTTGTTACCGCCATAAAGCCTATAAGCCCATTTGTATGCTACGAACCTACAACTTCCGCTGTGGAAGTGCCGTCGCTCGTCTACGTATATGGATAGGTGACGATATATTTATAACTGTAATGAAATCTACATTTCTACGAGTCTACCAGCAATATCGAAGAGTTTGTTTGATCGTTTTAATCTCAGAAATTGAAAAATACTTTTCTGTTTGATGGTTTATTTATAGAGGAAGGAGGAGGAGTAGAAAATATGTATTGCGATATAGGTTATAAAGGCTTGTCGTGAAGCAGGAGTATGAGAGTGCGACTGTAAACGTGGTAGGCTGTGGGTTCATGATACCGCGATGAACGAGAGTGAGGCCTATCGTGGCGCAGCGGCACTAGCGTGTGACTGTAACCGACAGGTTGTGAGTTCGATTCCCACTCGAAGAAGTGAAATATTTAATGTTTTCAATTTGAATATTTAATGTTGTCATTTCTTCGCTTTGGTAAAAAGGCAAAACGCGGCGTCGAGTTACGCCATTCAACACGCAATGCTTCAAATTCGGCGGAAAGTTGGGAACGGAAGTGGAACGGAGTGTCTTACACTAGGTTCCCAAGTTCCCTCTGCCTAAACTGCCATGTGCGGGATACAAAGTGAAGCTGAACTGAAATGAAAATCGATCAATCATTCAAGAGCACACACAGGCCAAACTTATAACATCCCTATCGCACTGCGGGTTAAAAATGAATACCAATTAGTAGTTAATTAAATATACTGTGGTAGACACATGATTACATGTATTGTGGGTTCGATTCGTCGAGGTAATAAAATATTTATCATTTTCATTACCCTCGCTCTGCTAACGTAGCAAAGAATAGTGTTGGAATACGTAGAACGTGGGAACGGAGTGTTTTAACACTGTTTCTCTGCCTATTCCGCTATGTGCAGGATACAGCGTGACGCTAAAATAATTATTTAACTTCTAAACTTTAAGAATTAACAACAGACTTAAATAAATTTTAAATTTATCAAAGTATTAAAAGTTTTCTATCAAACTATGCATAAGACATATTGCCTAAAAACACGTACGTGACAGGTGTCAGTTAGGTAAGGGATTTTTTTGTTCCTAGCCCATTACACACTTCTACGTGACCTGAAATACAATTTACACAAGCCTATCAGTACCAGTGGCGCGTTAAAATTAAATTTGAAACTTAAATGTGAATCACGTGTTTCCTGAACCGAAGCGACGAACGGATATCGACCAGGATGGAGGATACGTATACTTTTAAGGCAACTGTCTCCTGCACTTCCAGGGTACGATGACTGGTTGCTCGGTTTTCTTATTTTAATAAGGCGGTGCTAGGTGTTTTGTAATGCATGCGCGTGCGCCGTTTCCTGCGACCAAAGGAGTGCTACCAGCCATTGTTCGTTTGGAGGGGATGTATGTGAGCTGAATGGATATGTCAAACTAAAAAACTTACGTTTAACTTAACTTACAACTGTTCAAATATATATATATATTTTGAATTTTTGTTTTCTTTTTTGTCTGTTATTTGGTATGATTTATGGTTTTTTGTGAAATATTTTGATATAGTCTTCTAGATTGTCTGGGTCGATTTGATAATCATACTTTTGTTAAGTCTTTTATTTATTAAAGTTTATTGTATTAAAGATATATTAAAGCTCTTTAATTATTCAGCTCTGATTCTGGTAGCATAGCTTGATGTTTCTAAAGTTACTAAATTTTATGACACAGTGAATTTAATATTTAGTTAGAATATCTAAATGTATATTTTAGTAAGAAATCATTAATTAAAAAATTATTTCGACATCTACCGCTTATACTGTATCGACATTTATAACAATACAAGAAAACTTATTAACTTCCTCGTTCTACATATAATTATTTATTTTAAAAAAATATTTGCTCTATTCATTAAACTAAGTGTAACTAATTACATAATCATTCCAGATTTATATGCGTTGAAACATATTCTTAAATAATTCACCGTCGAATCCCGTGAGACCGATCGCACTTACAAGTGTTAAGGAACTCAATGGAAAACTACATCAAAGGTACTCCAAAGGTACCTTACGCGTCCATCTAATGATAAATACCTAAGAATGCCTAATTGTTATTCATCTGAGCGCGTGTAGACCACGTCGCGGTGGGGAAGAGTTAATAGCCGGCGCCGCCTTCGCGCCCAGGCATATTGTACCGAGCCGTGCCCGCGAGCGCCGATGCGCTGCCTCCGTCCACAATACATTAAAGGATATTTCAAGTTAAAAATTTTCAAGTAAAGCCGGTGGCTGGGAAGGCAAGATGTCGGCATAGCTGATTGATATAATATACGGCTGTGTCACATCGAGCCAGCTCAATCCGCCGGCGTTCGACGTGAGAAGAACTTGAGGAAGCCATCTCCTTCAGGACCATCAGCGTATCCGAACGTGCCCGTAACCGCCTGACAGCTGTCACCGCCGTACTACACCGACACGGTGCGCAGACTCGCATCCAACTACGTAGGAAAATCTTTATTTATAACACACACGACCATGTACCCGTAGAGTGCGATCGCGTGTTTTCCCTTTATACGTATTAAACTAAAAAAAAATATAACGAAACGACAGAATGGCGAACGACGAGGTGCTAGGGCCGCGCAAGACGATGTTTGTATTAGTGATTGTTGTTGGATGTTTCGCTGTGCTGTGGCCCAGGATCCTGTCGCCACTCATCCTGGGCCACACCGCCGACCAGCTCAAGCCGAACCAGTACGACCGGGAGGCAGGTAAAACGGTATTTTTAACTCTAGCTCAATGTCAATATCGCTGGACTTACCAAATCTAATTATATGTTTACTCGATATAGCGCATTTTTGTCAATCTTCTAGAATTATGTTTGAAATTCAATGAAGGTTTCCGTAGTTATGTAGGTGAGCGATGTTTGCGGTTCTCAAGAACGAGATATTGCTATGCAAATATGACTTGGTCCAGTTGTTGACTCTGAGCATTAATGTTTACTAAAGATCTGATCGGAATGCGGTCGTACTTACTTACATAAGAGAAATATATATATATATATAAATGCACAATGCATATTATTCATCTTTATTAATTGTGTAGATGTTTTTTTTATATTATTTTCGAAAAAGAAGAAAAACTATAATTTTGTACCACATATTGAAAATAATATTTTTAAAATGTACACTATATTTTTAAAACCTATAACAAAAAATTTTATACTTAAATATTTATTTTTTAATGATGTTGAGTTAATAAGTGCCTCAAAAATAATTGAAATAAATATTGATAAAGTTGTAGGCAATATTATAATCAAACCATTTGTTAAAATGTTATCATTTCTATGTAAAAAAACTTTTATCAAATTCTTGTCATTAGCCTAATCAAGTTACTGTTTTTGAATTTTGTTTCATTAATCTTGGTTTATTAATTATTTTCTTTTAATTATTACTCTATTGATTAATAATTAAAAGAAAATAATTAATAAAATTATTTTCTTTTAATTATTACTCAATGTAATGATTTTAAACAAAATTCATTTTCAATAATTAATAATTATAAATAAATATCTGGCTTGTTACTAAGGCTTTTTAGGCCTAGAAAATATTATGGAATGTATTTTCTATAATATAATATTAATAATTATGTAATAAATTCTAATGTTTAATAATAATATTTAAAACATACAGACAGACATTTATAATATAATATTTTAACTTTTAAAATTTTATATTATCTGTATTTCATCTGAAAAAAAAACAGACATTATTTTAAATTTTTTTTTTTACATATTTATTGAAGTTTTTCAGAATCTATCCTTTCTTTTTTAATAGTGGTATATCTAAATATATGTATTATATACTATTTACACACTAACAAATACATACTTTAGGGTGCTGTGAAGTGATATTCGAAACTGATGTCGCTGTACTAGAATTGGTCAATGAAGTTTGCCATTCAGCTCTCGGAGACAGCAAGTTCTCATCCCAATCAGCGGTGGAATGTCGGAAAGCAGTGAATGATACATGCGGAGTGGACATAGCTGCTTTTGTAAAAAGAAATGAAAATGTTGGAAAAACAACTAAAATGATTGTTGAAAATATGAAAAATAGTAACAGTTCTTGCTTGAGACAACATTTTGGTGTCCCCGTGTACAGCCTCGGCAACCATTTTGCTATCAACTCGTGGAATCTGCAAGACAGTTAGTTATGTTGTTGTTTAAGCTTGGAGTTTTCGACTAAAAATTGATACTAATGACTAATTGAATGCTTTTATTTGTTTAAGAATGTAACTAACAATTAATTATTTATATATATATATATATATATATATATATATATATATATATATATATATATATATATATATATATATATATATATATATATATATAAAAATTTTAAAATTATGGTTATATTAAAGAAAAAACAAAAAATCACAAAACTTCCAAGAGGCGTGGGTTCGATTACTGCCACATTCAGTTATTTATACATTTTCTAATCTCAATACTTTTCTATCCAGAGAATAAAAATAGATTTAGAGAATTTCAACAAGTATTTCTGTATTTTTACTATGTTTTAAAGTGTTATTCCACACTTAGGACCGAAAATACTAAACTTAAATTTAAAAAGCGTATAAAATTTTTTCCTGCTTCGTTCAAAATTTTTATACGCTTTTTAAATTTCAGTTTAGTAAATATTTCTGTTTTTACAGTTTCACAAAGTATTTTTCTAAATACATTCTAATTAATTATCGAGCTGTCGTCCTTGTACTCTGTCAATCATGTGCGTCGCGTCGCGTCTATACTAATTATAGTTATCGTTGCTAATATAATTTGTATGTTGAAAATTTTCAATATTGAAAAGAGAATTATATATGTATATACATATAATAAATCTATAGCCGATCACTGTCTGTACATGGAAGATATATTTGAAGAATTATTAGTACATAATAAAGGGCACTAAAAAGTATTTTTTAAATGTTTGTCTGTTTGTATGCGCTAATATCAGAAACGGGTAGGCCGATTTAAATGCAGTTTTCAGTATTGTATATTGGCATCCATCTTTCAACATTTCGTGCTTCTTTTATTTCAATTGGTTGATAAAAAAAAAGTTACGGCATTTTAAAATGTTTATTTTGTCAAAATTGCGACTACACTTTATTGATTTAGCTAAAATTTTAGTTTTTAATGTACAAATATTGTTTTAAAAGTGATAATTTTATTAGAACAAGAAAGTAATTGTGATTAATAAATGAAATTGTGTAATTCAAGCGGGGGCTTCCGCGGGCACCCGCCCTCGTATATCATTGCCGCGCGAGTATTATAAGAAGTGGGGAACAGAAGTGGAACGGAGTGTCTTAACACTAGGTTCCCGGGTTCCCTCTGCCTACCCTGCCTCGTGCGGGATACAGCGTAAGGATTATAAAAGTATAATCGCAGTCGAAACCCATTTAATTTTATTTAAAACTATAAACGTGGTCTGTCATCGTAAGGGCACAAGCGTGCGTCTGTAAGCACAACAGGTTGTGGATTCTATTCCTACGCGAGAAAATGTTTTTAATTCTTCGCTTTGGGTACAAAACGAGGCGCGGTGTTGAGTTCCGCCACTCAACACGCAATGCCTCAAATTCAGCAGAGAGTGGAGAACGAAAGTAGACACTAAGCCTAGTTCCCTCTGCCTAACCGGCCATTTTACGGCGTTAAGCTGAGAAAAATGTACTAGCGCAGTCTATCGTTATTTCTTTTAAAATATATTATAATAAAATATAATACATTTTATATTTAATTATAGATTTTTTTATTTTGGCGGTTACGGTCGCGTGGTCATTCAACCACTGTATTCTTCATGGAACATACAATTTTTTTGAACCTACTCTATCAGTTCTTGAGACACTCTAATATATATTTAGTGTGTAAATGATTTAATGTAAGAACGTAGGAGATAAGTAATTTTCAGTTTGTCTAAAGTTGCTCGAAAAGGCATTGCGAAAATATGACTGAATGTTTTTTCATCGAAATAAATGGGAAGTACATAATTTACCTCAATTCTATTTTTCACTTTTCATTTTTGGAAACATCGTAAGAATCGAATTAACTCTACAATAAAACTAGGGACCAAAAGGCGTCGTCGCCCGCGTACATATATTGTTACATTACCGCTGAATAATATATACAAAATGTTTATACAATTTATTGCCTAATTGTGATTCTGATATATACGCTATATTACAGCAAAGTTTCATTTAAATACGTTTAGTAGTTTTTACGTGAAAATGAAACAAACTTTTAAATTATTACGATTATTATTTTTACCGTTTCCATACTCTTGATGATTCTTGATATTGAAGATGAGTTCCTTCATGCTAAAACACAATTTTCTCTTACTTTAATCACAATTTTGTTTGTACACATCTGTACATCAGAGAGTGTTGGAAAGGTCGGGTTTCCATAAATATATAATGCCAAATATCGTTTCGCAGTGGCATAAGCGTGTGACTATAAACGATAGGTTATGGGTTCGATCCCCGCTCGACGAAATGAAATATTTCATATTTTCAAATTAAATATTTAATGTGTTCATTGCTTCGCTCTGGTGACAGGGCAAAACGCGGCGTTGAGTTCCGCCACTCAACAGGCAAAGCCTCAAATTCGGCAGAAAGTGGGGAATGGAAGTAGAACGGAGTGTCTTAACACTAGGTTCCCTTTGGCTATCCTGCCGTGTGCGGAATAGCGTGAAGCTGAGAGAGAGAGAGAAAGTAAATATATGTCATTAATCCGGTTAAAATAGTTTCGTTTTAAATATTTAATAATCGTAAAAATCTAATAACTCGTTATTGTATTGTCTAAAGTTCGACGTTTGACTGTAAACGCCGCAGGTTCAATTCCCACTCGAGGTAATATAATCCAGCGGGAAGTGGGGAACGGAAGGCAGTGTCCTAACATTAGGTTCCCAATTTTCCTCTGACTTCCCGACATTATGCGGGCTACAGCGGGAAGTTAAATATATATTATTTTTTTATTTTTTTTTCTACTTCTTCTTAGTGACTAAAAGAGGCTGGCATACGACATAAGCGTGTATACATTGACCATATTGAATAACATATGTTCTAGATACTCTAAACATATTTAGTTCAAGGGCAACTGCAGTATACTCTAAAGTACGTAATTAGCTAATACAAATTTATTTTAAGATTTATTTACTCTTAGACGTTGCTCGGTTGTTTTATTGCCAATTAACACCACAGTAAAATAAAAGGCTTGAATTAAATGAATATAATGACTTATTGTACGTTTTTAACAGTTTTTTTTGTCACTTATTTATGGTATCTATTAATTGAAATAAAAAATAAATAAACATACATATATATATATATATATATATATATATATATATATATATATATATATATATATATATATGTATATATATATATATATATATATATATATATATATATATATATATATATATATATATATAATTTTACTATTTGTATCTATTGTATATATATATACAATAGATACAAATAGTAAAATTTGTATTTTCTTGTTTTAAATGAATTGAGTGCAGTGTTTCACAAGAGAGTTAAGTAGATGATGTATTACAATTTTCATTTTTAAATAAATTTATAAATAGAAAATAAAAAAAGACCATCAGGTTTTAAATAATATATTTTAAAAAAATATAACTGCAGAGAAATAAACACAGATGATAAAACTAATATTTATACGTCAATTGTCACACGCCATTACAGTTACGTCATAATCAGAATATAAACCTTAGACACATGGCATTTTCCTAGAAGCAAAAAAAAAAATTTTAAGCTCTTAAAACTAGCACTTGTGGTTAGAATATACAAAAGCACATGTTTAAAAAATAAATTGAAATGAGGTCATACAGGAACTGTACGATAACATTCTACGAATAATAAAGATATTATGTACATATTAACAAAAATATTATTCCAGGCTTCCAGGAATATGAGCAAAATGGTAAAGAGCTAGTGGAAATCGCCTATCGAGTGACTAGACTTTAAATTTTGTATGTTCCCCAAAATGTAAAGCTTGATATTTGATATTAATTTCAAAAAGACATCTCCACGAGTTCTTGACCAAAGATGATGGTAGTGTTCAATATATTCATATTAAAATATTATAATTACTTACAAATTAAAATATTATAATTATTACACCTTTACGCTGTATCCCAGCACATGGTAGGCAGATACAGCTTGGGAACCTATTGGTAAAACACTCCGCTCCGTCTGTAAATTTACGCCCAATTTTAGGCAATGTTTGTTGAGAGACGGAACTTAACGCTGCGCTTTGCCTTTGTTACTAGAGCGAAGAAAGGAAAACATGAAATATTAAAATTAAAAAATTAAAAATTCCCTCGAGTGGGAATCGTACCCACACGCTTGTGCCCCTTTGCCACTACAGGCCTCAATCTCATCTTATCTTATATCTTTAAAAGAGCAATACTATACAATCTTGAGAAACGGTTTTCGGACTTTTCTAACCTTTGGTTTGTAGAGTGATAAAAAATTGCTACAAAATATCACTAGAATAACAAGGTAATTTTCGCTGCTATGGACAACGTTATGATAAATCAATTGAGCTTTCTCTCAAATGAAAAACATATCCAAGGTTTTCCGTTATGGTGTCTAGAATTCTCTCTTCTTTTTAATCAGCTTCACGCTATATGCCGCACATGGCAGGGTAGGCAGAGGGAACTTGGGAACATAGTGTTAATACACTCCGTTCCCTACTATCCGCCAAATTTGAGGCATTGCTTTTGAGTGGCGGAACTCAACGCCGCCTTTTGAAAATATTAAATATTTCATTTCGAGTGGGGATCGAACCCACAAGCTGTCGGTTACAGTCACGGGCTTGTGCCGCTGCACCACCACAGGCTTTTTTTTTAAATATATTTTTCCACTTTTTTTGCCATGTTTTTAGATATATATGTAATTTATAACTAAAATCATGGCGTACCACAAATTTATGGAGCAAAGCTTCTATTACCCAAATGCCTTTGCAGATCACTAATATGATATATGTAGTATTTGTAGTTATCTTTCAACATTTCTATGGCCAAATTCGACCGGTAGTTTCTAAATTTCATCTAGCGCAAGCACAAACGATGAGATACGGTGACATCATGTTTGTCAATTGTCTAATAGATTGTGTTGTAAATGCAAATACGAGTACAGCTTTCACAACGACGTATGTATGTATGTATGTACATAAGTAACTCGTTTAAAGTGGCCTCTATACTTGGTAATAGAACAAAAGTTTTAACGTCCCATTGTCACTTGTTAAGGTCATTTTGTTGGATGGCCAAGGTGTGAGAGGTAGCGAGTTGCTTTCAATTTGTATTGGAAATGTGATATTGGCATGTTTATGCTTGATAAGCGCGGCGTTGAGTTCCGCAACTCTACACGCAATGCCTTATTTGGCTTGAAATGGGAACGAATGGGAACGGAAGTATTTTAATACTAGGTTCTCATACACTCTCTGGCTATCTTAAGATGTTCGGGATTCAGCTTGAAGATGTATGTAAGAAGAAGTTATTCCGTTCTGCTTTTAGTGAACGCATAGAGAATTAAAACGTAAAAAGATTTGCACCCGCCAGACTGTTAAATGCTATATGGAAAAGTACGTTTCTTTTTTAAGTCTATCGTGGCGCAGCGGCACGAGATGGTGACTGTAACCGACAGGTTCTGGGTTCTATCCCCAGTCGAGGGAATGAAATATTTGATATTTTCAATTTAAATATTTAATGTTTCATTTTCTTCGCTCTAGTAATAAGGCAAAGTGTGGCGTTGAGTTCCGCCACTCAACACGCAATGCCTCCAATTTGGCCGAAAGTGGGGAACGGAGTGTCTTAACACTAGGTTCTCGGGTTCCCTCTGCCTACTCTGCCTAGTGCGGCATAGAGCGTGAAACTGAGAAAAAAAAGAATATTTCATATCTGTTCTTCAGCTGGGTTGGCACTGCCAACCCAGCTGAAGAACAGATATGAAATATTATTAAAGACACTCCGTTCTGGAAAACGGAGTCTGACGTAAAATTTTCCAGATATCATCTGATGAGTGACGCATCTCAACGCCGCGTCATGTCTATTATAGTGAAGAATTGAATTGATTAATTTTAAATATAATCATTCCACCATGGATTGAACCTCCAAACGTATTTACAGTCAGTAGCCGTTCACCGCGTCGCGCAGTTATTTTCCACTTAACATTTTGCGAACTTTATTTGTTTTATATTTGGAAACTCCGTTTTTCTTTGTTTCTTGTGTGATTTTTCTCATATTGCAAATTAACCCACTTCTAAATAAAAAACGGCCACATTTTTGTATAATTTCCATATAATTAAATGCTTACAATATTTTTGATTAAACCTCTAATTTTTAAATATCTTCTTCACAAAAATTTCAATATACAATTCATTTAAGTAATCAGATAAACATCAAGGTGGTAAGACATTTCTTAATCCGATTTCCGCGCTAAATGAGACCCTATAAAGTCTATAATGGAACTCAACGCCGCACTTAGTCAAATCTGAAACGAAATGTTAATAATTCGAAATCACCATCGGCCATGTTTGAGAAAATATATTTGTTTTTCATTTATTTGTTCTGGTAACAAGGCAAACCGCAGCGTTGAGCTACGCCACTCAACACGCAATATCTCAAATGTGGTGGAAAGTGGGGTTCGGAACAAAGTGTTAACCCCAGGTTCCCAAGTTCTCTCCGCCCCGCCACGTGTAGGGTACAGCCTGAGGCTGAAAAAAAATCACATTTATTACTAGATAAGCTTATGGCTTGTTTGAATCCACGTTAACAGCGGGTACTTGTATTTTTTTTTCGACACACCGCTAATGACGGCTAAATATTCTACGTGAAAAGTCACTTAAGTCAGTCGTGTTGAAAGGATGATGACTGAGGAATTTGCATAAACCATTTACTTTGAAATTTGGTAGCGATTCTCTTATATGTTAATTGGACTGCTGGTTTGTATGTTACTGGACTTTTAGAGATTTTTATGTGAAGCTAGAGAATATATTTGATTTTAAACGAAACTATTTTAATATTTTTACTATGTTTTAAAGTGTTATTCCACACTTAGGACAGATTTTTGATAAATTTTAGTTTAGAAACTATTTTAATTGAACGGAAAATATTTTTGGAAACCCGACGTTTCGAGCACTCTACAGTAGTCCGTGGTCACGGGTAGACTCAACAATGTTTGCAATTCAATATTTTAGTTTGTGATTAATCCGGTTAACATATTATACTTTTATTTAAAACGAAGTTAGCAAAGTATTTTTTTAGCTTCACGCCGTCAATCCTTCCTCAAGCGGAGGGAACTTGGGAATGTAATGTTAAGATTCTCTGTTACCATTAAGACACTTAAGTTTTACTATTTCCGCCGAATTTGAGGCATTGTGCGGTTAGTGGTGGAGCTTAACGCCGCGCCGTGCGATTGCCGGTTACGAGACCGAAAAAAATAATGTATTGAAAATTTGAAATATTTATTGTCTTGAGTGGAAATCGAACTTATAGCCGATGCATTATCTCTTAGGGGTTTGAGAAAGTTAAGAATTGTTTATAAAAACACCTTCGCAAATAATGTATTATTTTAGAAAAAATTGGTTAGCATAAAAAGCTAACTTAAGAAGATAGATATATACTGTCGCGGACTTTTTTTAAAAACTTCAAAAGGAGAACAATTCCATCATACATGATTTTTGCGAAACCTTAACCGTTTACGCAACGCACGCAGCGGAAACTCTCAATTAGGAAAAAATCCCCCGATTTAGAAACATTCTTAATTGGTGCTCCGGTCCTATAGGTCTTATCGTGATGATGTATAGTCTATAGCCTTCCTCTATAAATGAGCTATCTAATACTGAAAGAATTTTTCAAATCGGACCAGTAGTTTCTGAGATTAGCGTTATAATAATAGTATATGTAGATGTCGTTGCAAGTACTATACTGAATTGCTCAACGTAATATATTACTTCTTGAACTCACCAAATTAATCATATCTTTTGATAGAGTGAACCGATTTTGATGAAACAAAAACTAAGTTATACCTCAAGTTGCATATATTTTTTGTATATAAACATTATCTGCATTGAATTCGTAGATTTTACGTGATGCGCGCACAAACAAACATACATACAAACAGACAAAAAAATCAAAAATGATAGAAACGGGTTTTGTTACTTATCTTTTAACACGCTGGCTATTTTTTTTTTTTCAATTTCTTCAATGTACAAAAATTACTTTTCTACAGATTTATTATATGTATAGATAACTTTTTTCGTTTCTTTTTTGTAGTTTCACGCTGTATGCATATGACAGGGTAGGCAGAGGGAACTTGGGACCCTATTTTCAAAACACTTCCTTTACTCATTTATTTTTAACATCAACTAAAATAATCATGTTTTTAAAATATATTCTTTGTAGCTTCACGATGTAATCCTCAAATGACAGGGGGAACCTGGGAACCTACTGTGAAAATACGCCATTCCGTTAGCCACTTTCCACTGAATTTGAGGCATTGTGTCTAGAACTATTGCTAAGTGTTGGAACTCAACGCCGTGCTTTGCATTAATTTATATTTTATTTCTTCGAGTGGGGATCGAACCCCCGACCTGTCGCCTTTACAGTCATGCGCCAGGAAAGGCTTCTAATTTATTCTACTACAAGAAAACTTTCTCGCAATCTGCTTAGATACACAATTTTACTGAGTTTCCGCAATATGTGTTTCATAAGTGTCGTCCGTTGGTTAAGTTTGCTTTGCCGCCGCTCTGAAGAGCTTTTGACCCGCTAAGATAACAATACTTGTTCAGAAAACGTTTGAAATTAGACGATATTTAGAAAGCACGGGTTCAATTCTCGCTACGTTTAATTTTTTTTAATATTTTAAAATTAGTAATAATATTAGACTGAGGCCTGTCGTGGCGCAGCGGCACAAGCGTGTGATTGTAACCGACAGGTTCTGGGTTCGGTCCCCAGTCGAGGAAATGAAATATTTAATATTTTCAATTTAAAATATTTAATGTTTCATTTCTTCGCTCTGATAATAAGGCAAAGCGCGGCGTTGAGTTCCGCCACTCAACACGCAATGCCTCAAATTCGGCGGAAAGTGGGGAACGGAAGTGGAACGGAGTGTCTTAACACTAGGTTTCCGGTTTCCCTCTGCCTACCCTGCCTCGTGCGGGATACAGCGTGAAGCTGAAGAAGAATAATATTAGTATAATGGTTTTATGCACCTTGTTTATGGTGAATTTTATTGTCAGTTTTGTCTTTGTTTATGGAAGGCTGCTCTTTTATCTTTATCCTTATTTATGTTATTCTTTTTTTTTTAACTGAATGTTTTTTTATGTTTTAAGTAAGTACTTCATATATGATTCATCTACTTCTCTTATTTTAAAGTTCTGTAGAGGAAAAGGACAAAATAAAACCATTAAGATAATTTTTTTGTTTGTCAGTCAGTATTTCAAGATCATTTATAATGAGTAGGCGTAGAGGTACTAAGTTAAAATTTTAAATATATAGTTCTACGATGCCTTCAGACAACAGAAAAATGAAGCTCATTTCATACAAAGCACAGTATACACCCGCAAACTTAAGCTTGTTAACTTTCATAAATTGTACTTCCCGTTGATCTATAATCCTAAGTTTTGTACAGAACCCTAGGTTTCCGATTTTTAAAGTTGTTCCACAATTTTGATGTATCCCACACATGTAAGTATAGTCAAGAGGGAACTTGGGAACGTATAAAGACACTGTGTTACCATTAAAACACTTTCGTTTCCCGCTTTCAGTCAATTAACGTAGGTATGTCGGCATATCTAATACAGGAGCAAATACAATTTTATTTGATATCTTCATGCTATTCCTTCTAAATTTGGGTCTTATTCAGCACAAAACGAGGAAATTAATAAAAAATACTGATATTATTGAGATTACTTTATGCAAAGCGCGGTGTTGAGTTTCGCCGCTCAACACGCTATGCCTCAAATTAGGCGGAAAGTGCAGAACGGTACTACTAGGTTCCCAACTTCCCTCTGCCTACCCTGCCGTGTGCGGGATACAGCGTGAAGCTGAGTAGATATAACTTTAATATCTGGTAAAAAAATATAGTAAAAATCTATTACAGACATAACAAGTTCATCTAAGAAACATTGCGTAAGGCGATCCAGTCGTACAAAATAAGCCCTGCCCATGTACAACGGTCAACCATCTGCTTGGCTTGGTGACCTCTACTCTAGTAAACATCACATATTTGACTTACTATTTATGATGTTGATGTACGTGATACATCAACATCATAAATAGTAACGATCACGTTATTTGGCTATGCCTCGCCTTGGTAGAATATGGCTTTACATAAATTAGGCAATACGCCAGCCGATCTGGGTCAAATTGTGGTATATATATAGGTAACGTTGTATGGCAGGTTTGGGATGTTAAATGGGACTCTCACTTTCACGCTGTATCCCGCACATGGCAGATTAGGCAGAGGGAACTTGGGAACCTAATGTGAAGACACTCTGTTCCACTGCCCACATTCCGCTGAATTTGAGGCATTGCGGGTTGTGTGGTGGAACTCAACGCCGCGGTTTTGCCCTATTATCAGAGCGAAGAATTGAAAAGAAATATTTAATTAGAAAATGCTAAATATTTCATTTCCTCAGTGGCAATCGAACCCATAACCTATCTTTTACAGTCACACTTTTGTACCGCTGCGCCACGACTCGACTCAGTCAGTTTTATAGGACAATCAGACAAAATTAAAAAACCTTGGCCTGAAATCATATTATCTTGTCTTAGCTTAAAACATCCATAGTGATGAACAAGACTTTCTATTGACACACAAAACCTTAGGTTCTCCACTTTACGTCCAATTTCTGATAACAGCGTTACATAACTTTTTGATTTTGGTTGGTTTACAGCGATAAAAATAGTAAAGAAATAATTAAACATTAACTATTTAATAAATTTATTATTGCTAAATATTTGAGAAGATTTTTTCTTAATTAGTACTAATATTTTGAATCCTTTGAGATTAATAGGGGTATTTTAAGTCTATCTCTGTTTCTCTTTGGCACCTAAAGTTTAAATTAAAAAGCCTTGTTAATGGCGTTAGATTTTAGTTATGATTTATAAAAATCTGGTTAAAAATATAAGAGTTTCAAACATTTTGCCAAGAAAAGGAATATTTAAGGTCTAGAATTTTCTAAAATTTAAAATTGTTTGTTTGTGTGTCAACAACCAACTGAACATAAAACTCACGTTGTATAAACTACTATCGACCACACACAATGCCCACATTGAAGTATCTTAATTCCGTGACTCATAGTTTAATGGCGCCAGTAATTAGGATATGAGTGGATTTCATGGAGCTCGATCGTTTGTATAGTTTTAGGTACCAACAGTCTATTTGTATCAGAAATTACTTTGTTGATTTTTTTAAAGAATATATATTTTTTTATAGCTTCACGCTGTATCCCGCACTATGCAGGGTAGGCATAGGGAACTCGGGAACCTAGTGTAAAGACACTCCGTTCCACTTTCCGATGAATTTGAGGCATTTCGTGTTGAGTGGCGGAACTCAACGCCGCGCTTTGCCTTATTACCAGAGCGAAGAAATGAAACATTAAATATTTAAATTGAAAATATTAAATATTTCATTTCCTCGACTGGGGATCGAACCCAGAACCTGTCGGTTACAGTCACACTCTTGTGCCGCTGCGCCACGACAGGCCTCAATTAACTATTGAATAAATTAATTAATTCCTTAAAGTAAATAATGTATTTTTTCAAATACATAATTATATTGAAATTTTGTAAAAAAAAACACGATTTTAGCGAGTTAAGACACTCTGTTTCCCGACATTTAACGCTGCGATAAGTCTGTCAAAGCAAGAAAATTGTTCAGAATTTACCAAACTCTCGACCAAAATATTTCTACCACACGTTGACAAAGTGCTTGTGCATTTTAAATTGTTCATCTGATTTCCATAAAACATACTACGTATGAATATTTGCGTTGAACAAGAAATCCAGAAGCTATAGTGCCATAGACAATTACTATTAATACGTACAGATAAATCATACTGATGAAATCCTTCTCTTTGCGTTGAGTCCTAAAAATAATTTAAGGATTCAGATTTCCATCTTTTTAGTCTATTGTTTTAAATATGAACGGCAGTTGCAGTGAAGTTTTGGATGATATCCAACACGTGGCTACAAATACTGCTTCTTGAATAAGAACTATGAAGGTATACGTTACTAACAAAAATCTATATTTATAATAAATCTATAATAATTCTCTGTCTGCATATGGAAAATATATGAAAAAAAAAAGTTTTTATGATGATTTATTAATATAGTATTACCCAAATGATTTTTCAAATTTTTGTCTTTTCGTTCGTGCTGCTCTAAAAATTACTATAGAATTTTGGTAATCATCCTTAAAATTTTGTGTTTCTGTTCATAAATAAAAAAAAGTTGTATCTACCAATATGAAATTATTTTGTACAACAAAATTCCTACAGACGTTAATATATAATAATGTAGATATGCAGGCGGAGCCGCGAAAGGGCCGCTAGTATTACATAAAATATAACTAGTATAAATCTCAACACGCCATGCCTCAAATTCGGCGGAAAGTGGGAAACGGAAGTGGAACGGAGTGTCTTAACACTAGGTTCCCAAGTTCCCTCTGCCTACCCTGCCATATGCGGGATACAGCGTGAAGCTGAGTATGTTAGCGTAGCTGGCTAAGAATATATGGCTTACTAGGTATCGAGCTCTTTGATGATATACAACAGAGGGTTCGAATCTACGCGTTTGTACGTTCCAATATATTTATATTTACTCAATGGCGTGAGAAACACTTGAAAAAATTTTGTTGAATCGTGAAAAGTCATAATTCGGAGGAAAGTTAGGAACGCAAGTGTTCTTACTAAATAAGAACGAAGTGTCCTATATAACACTTTATACTTTTAAGGAGCCGTCAATTAATCATGTGCTGTTTTTTGTAGCACTTTTTTATTTCCAAAAAAATCCAAAGTTCCCAATAAAGAAACAAAGAAACAAAATACTCTTTATTACACCAGAGAGACACAACATAATTATATGTAATAATATTTAGTACAGTCCAATAGGCGTCCTTATCGCTAAGAGAGCGATCTCTTCCAGGCAACCTTTGGGTAAAGGAGAGAATATGTAAGAAGGGAAGGGGTGTACTGAGTTTACATTTAATTATAAATACATATAAACATATACACAAACATTTACATACGTAAATAGACACATACACACATATATACATACACACACATACACATATATTTACAATAATTTATTTTACTTGCCTTACGCGTTTAACAAAAAAATACATTCACGTGATGTCTTACTGCACCCAACCTACCCCCCATTCAATCATCACTTGATAAATGGATATTTTTAGAGTAATTGAAGTGTTAAACCACACTTTGGAAAGAAAAAATACTAAGTTAAAAAATGTGAAAAAAATCTATGAATATTTTCAATTTATATATTTAATGTTTAGTTTGTTTTTTTGTGTGATGGTATTTCTTCGCTCTGGTAAAATAAAGCAAAGCGCGGAGTTGAGTTCCGCCACTCAACACGCAATGCCTCAAATTCGGCGGAAAGTGGGGAACGGAAGTGGAACGGAGTGTCTTAACACTAGGTTCCCGGATTCCCTCTGGCTCGTGCGGAATACAGCGTGAAGCTGAGTAAGTAAGTGAGTGTAAAAAATCTAAATAGGCTTTGAACCTGCGTCTCTTGGAAACCGTCCGTGCGCTTTATCCTCTGAGCAATAAGTTAAGTTATTCTCATTAAGCTACGTCGAAATTCGTAACAAGTGTATTGTTACAACTTGTATATACAGCACCTATGTAGGTAGATTTTTAAAAATGTCTGCTACTCAAAGATTGTTCCTTAGAGCAATTTGTTGGCAAGAGAGAATACTTACTATTTATTAAATATCTTTACTATTTTTTCTAAATTTTTTAAAAATACGAAATTTGGAAAACGTTAAAAATATTATTCACAATTTTTATAATTTGTAATTCCCGTTCCGTTGCGTCCCCAGTATCCTGATAATGACACAGAAGCCTCAGTGGGCGAGTCTGACTCGCACTTGTCATATACGATTGTATAATCTTTAAACTAGCAACAATCGCAAATTAATAAATTATTATGAAAACGAAAGTATAGATAATGTTTATTCTGTATTTAAAAATAAAATCTGCCGTTTACAAGTTGTTACTGTGTTATAACCTAACCTTTTTTTGTTGTTGTTGTTATAACCTAACCTTTTTTTGTTGTTGTTTTTTTTTTTTTTTTTTTTCGCTGGGAAATGCATTTTGGCAGAGCGCAAGTACGTTACGGACTAGCGTTACTGTGGGAATCATCAGAGATTTGATCCTACCCACTAAAACCCAGCGGGTCCACTTCACCTATAAGAGACGCCGCAGGATCGCTCGCGCATACTACTGCGGTGTCTCGGCCTGTTGTTATAACCCAACGTTTTTGTTGTTGTTATAACCTAACCTTTTAATAACACTTACATATTCATTAAATACATATTTCTAAGGGGTATCGTGGCTCATAGGTACAAGTGTGTGACTTTAAATAGTTGTGGGTTCGATCCCCTCTCGAGGAAATGAAATATTTAATATTTTTAAATTTATTATTTGTTTCCGTTTAAGGCCTGCAAGTCAAGGTTGAGTTATGCCACTCAACATGATTCAAATTCGGCGGAAAGTGGGGAACGGAGTGTCTTAACACTAGGTTTCCAAGTTCCCTCTGTCTAACCTGCCATGTGCGGGATACAGCGTGAAACTAAAAAATAATTAATAACACTTGTATGTACATAAAATAGATATTTTAAGAAATTAATCATTTTAAATTACTACTTATATGAAAATTATTAAGATCATGTAAGCGGTAAGGAAACGCTTGAACGAATGTGTTAATAGAATGTCTAAATACGAAGATATATTATGCCACTGGCATGTTAATAGGTTTGACCCGTTTGTATGTCTGTGGCATCATAGCTCCTGAATGAATGAACCCATTTTAGTGTGGTGTGTGGTATCTTCTTAATATGTATGTAATTCAAGCAGTAGGAACTGCAACTCTTAAGAGCTACAAACACTTTGCCAAAATTAGATGTTGTGATGTTTTTTTTTGTTTCTTGTTGAAAACTATACATAAACATGTTAATATAGAAGAAATTAACAAAAAATATCTAAAAAAAGAGTGTATTTTAATATTAGTACTATCATTCTAGCATATTACTTAAAATTTTCTTTCCACAGCGATAAAACAAGAACGGGCACCCATCCGCATGGCACCGCACCCGGCGTTGCGCGAGCGCGGCCGGGCCATCCCCCCCGGGGCGCCCCCGGCGGCGCGCCCTACACCACTGCCCCCCCACGTTAGGGTACGATCACCCCTATCTGTTTACTACGAACTGGATATTAAGGTATTTACGGGAAGTACTGGCTTGGCAGGCTTGGCAGGAATGGCAGGTAGGGTCTTGAAGGTCTATATGATGTCTTTCTTCCAAAAGCAGTAGTGATAGATATAGTTTTTACGTTTAACCAAATTAACTATACAATTATAAAGTATGGGAGTCATTCTTTTTTTGCTTTCAGGATTAAATATCATCTTTTTTTATTATTTGTAATCTGTATAATGTAAAGCGTTTTGCTTTTAATTTAATCTGTATACACGGAAAAGATGTCAAGAAAATTTACTAAATAAATAATAAAAAAAAATCGTGGATTTTGATATTTCTATGTGATTGGGCTTTTCTTCTATATTTTTTAGGCTTGTTAGTCGAGCGATTAAAGACATAAAAAAAATAAAATATAAATTTATATATAATATTTATACAATTTTACATATATTTATTAAAACGTTAAATTCGTTTCTATGTAACATTCATATAGACCTTCAAATGAACATGTAATATTTTTTAATCTCCGAAGCAGCTTCGCGTATATCAACCGCCGCTATTAACACCAAGGTAAGTAGCATATAATGCCTTATAGTATAGTTATTGTTAAAAATCATAATCAATATATATATATATATATATATATATATATATATATATATATATATATATATATATATATATATATATATATATATACATATATATATATATATATATATATATATATATATATATATATATATATATATATATATATATATATATATATATTGTACTAATTATAAATAACAGTAGATTAAGACAAGTAAAGAAATAATTAACTTAGACCGTTCGTTTAGTTATTTAGTCATTTTTGTGAAATATATGTTCTTATTTTTTAATTTATCTTCACCTGTATCTCGGACGTGATATAGTAGGCGGAGAGAGCCTGGGCACCTAGTGCTATGACACTCCGCCCCCCATTGAATGTCTCCAGAAATCGGTGTAAAATGGAATTTTCATTACGAGAAAGGAGTGTGTAAGCACTATATTCCTTGGTTTTGTATACGTACAAAAGTTATTGCATAAAATTAAAATTTATGCATATCTATAGGAACTAATAGAATATACACTTTATTGCACTCAAAATACACATGCATATACAAACAAACTCAACACAATACATACACAATATACAAATATGTACACACAATACACGTACAATACACAAAATACACAAATACACAAAAACAAAAATGTACAATAAGACGTTTTTATCGCTTGATGCGATCTCTTCCAATCATTGATTACTGGAGTTGTATAAATAATATTCTTTAATAAACATTAAATATAATTAAAAACCTGAGGCCTATCGTGGTACAGCGGCACAAGCGTGTGACTGTAAGCGACAGGTTGTGGGTTCGATCCCCACTCGAAGGAATTAAATATTTAATATTTTCAAATTAAATATTTAATGTTTTCGTTTCTTTGCTCTGGTTATAAGGCAAAGCGCGGCGATGAGTTCCGCCACTAAACACGCAATGCCTCAAATTCAGCGGAAAGTGGGGAACGGAAGTGGAATGGAGTGCCCTAACACTAGGTTCCCAAGTTCCCTCTGCCTATCCAGCGTGTAGCTGAGTATAATAAAAAACCTAAAAAGTCGAACAATATTAAAACTCACAAGACTTTGTCATAAACGTCTCATACATGCTACTATTATTTTTTTTAAAGTGTAGACCGAACACAAGTAATAGGTCTAACAACATAAATTAATTCTCTTTGTGAAAACGTATGCGAGTTCAATTCCCTATATGTTTTTAAATCTTTAGGATTGTATATGAAGCCACTACTGTATTTTAAATTTGAATGAATCTGATCTTGGTCTGGTCTGGTGTAGATCTTTTTTTTTAGAATTTCAGGACAAATTTTGTATTAGTAAAGTCCCTGGAGTGGACACAAGATTATTTTTTAATGGGCACGGCCCACGGCCTCTTTCTACGCCCATGACGAGAAGACAGTAGCGTGTTTATATAATATAACAAACGCTACAATGTCATAATAAACTAACATAGAGTCACTACTGCCTGCGTGTGCGCAGTGTTGGCGTCCTTCGACTATAGCCCAATGTATAGGCGTGAGCGGGCCATTGACTTAATTTGTACAAATTTTAGTAAAGCAGACTATTGTCTTTTAGGCTATGTAAGCTAAGGACAAAGTCATTGCATAATTCGAAAATATATAAAGGAATAACTTACTGAAACATGGAAAAAATATAAAATGCTTCACGTTCGCCAACTGACCCTGGGAGCCTTGTATCCATTTCCATGAAGACACTTCCATTTCCCACTATTCAATCGATCCTAGAGGCATTGTGGGTTGAGTGGCGAAACTCAACGCCGCGTCTTGCCTCATAATCATGAAGATACTACTAAATATTTTATGTCTTTAAATGGGAATCGAATCCACAACATATGTATACTGAACTGCACCGCGGCTGGCATATACATAAATAATATATACAATTTTAAACGTTGCCAGTTTTTGACACGGAAACTATCCTGGCCTTCTGATCCCTAAGCTATAGGTACATACGGCACCTTTGGGCACAGTATTTTTGATTAAACTTAACATATAAAAAAGTATTATTTTTTTCTAATTTTTTTTAATAATATGTATTTTTTTGTTGACAATCATAACTATTGTGTGTATTTATATTTATATTTATGATAAATGAAATTATTGAAGCTCATCAACAATAAACGCTGTACGCCAACACCTTGTGGTTGTGTCAATGCGCATGATGTCATTCTCATTATTTTTGGACCTCGCCGATGTGATCGTCGCGCGTCTATATTTGTTAGCGTACATCATTCCCTATTATAATATTACAAAATATATAATTTGTCGAGGCCTGTCGTGGCGCAGCGGCACAAGCGTGTGGCTGTAACCGACGGGTTGTGGGTTCGATCCCCAGTCGAGGAAATGAAATATTTAATATTTTCAATTTAAACATTTAATGTTTCATTTCTTCGCTCTGGTAATAATTATTAATTTGAGTTCCGCCACTCAACACGCAATGCCTCAAATTCGGCGGAAAGTGGGGAACGAATAGTGGAACGGAGTGTCTCTACACTAGGTTCCGGGGTTCCCTCTGCCTACCCTGCCCCGTACGGGATACAGCGTGAAGCTAAAAAAATATAATTTATATGTTTAGTAGCTTTTATTCCCATTCTACCCCGTTGGGGTCTGTCTGTGTCAGGTAGTGTGTTCTATAATCGAGGAAATTAAATATTTGATATTTCCTTGTTCAGGTACTAAGACAAAGCGCGGCGTTGAGTTCTGCCACTGTCACATGCAATGCCTTAATTCGGTGGAAAGTGGGTAGCAGAAGTGGAACGGAGGGTCTTAACACTAGGTTTCCCAAATTCCCTCTGTCTTTCCCTGTCATGTGCGGGATAGAGCGTGAAGCGGGAAATAATCTCCATTTTTAGTGTGGGCGTTAGTATCTGTCTCTGTATCTGCAGTAAGCAGGTACAGTGAGTTACATCATAGCAAGAGCAAAGAATATACATAATAGCAAGAGTTCCGTTTAATTTTCTCCACTCTCCCCTACCTTTCAATTATTGATACACAGCATGTTGAATGGCGGAACTCAACGCCGTGCCGTCTGACTACCACTGTCTACATATTCGTCTAACATAAACTTCCGTAGATAATATATCATATTGACAGGCGCTTGTAAGTAACAAGACTTATCGCTAGAGCCAACACGTCCGATCGCATCACTTAGCGAAGTGACACAACAAGTGCCACTTGGCTGATTGTCAAACACCTATATATGGATTAGATCTGCATATGTTTTACATGGACTTAGATTGATGCTGAATGTGTTAGGAATTTAAATATAACATATATATATATATATATATATATATATATATATATATATATATATATATATATATATATATATATATATATATATATATAATATATATATATATATATATATACATATATATATATATATATATATATATATATATATATATATATATATATATATATATATATATATATATATATATATATATATATATATATATTTCGGTCTGGTAACGAAGGGACTTGTGACTGTCACTGTAAGGGACTTACCATGAGGTTCCCAAGTATTCTTCTTTTCTGAAAAAAAAAATAGATATTTAAAAAACTATTTTACCGTCTTACAAAGTCGTATACGTTTGGTATGCCAAACTAAAATGAATTGAACGTACCATTATGGTCATTTCGGTCAAAGACTCGCGTACCTATTTACATGACAAAGTAGGATTGGTAGCTTTTGTTACGTACATGTAATATGTATATATGTACTTGGCAGTATGTCGACACGTGAACCGTTCTTGCTAACTAACTTATGTAAAAAATGATTTATTTAACGTAGGCGCAGCGGCACAAGCGTGTGACTGTAACCGACAGGTTCGATCCCCAGTCGAGGAAATGAAATATTTAATATTTTCAATTTAAATATTCAATGTTTCATTTCTTCGCTCTGGTAATAAGGCAAAGCGCGGCGTTGAGTTCCGCCACTCAACATGCAATGCCTCAAATTCGGCGGAAAGTGGGGAACGGAAGTGGAACGGAGTGTTTTAACACTAGGTTCCCGGGTTCCCTCTGCCTACCCTGCCTCGTGCGGGATACAGCGTGAAGCTGGGAGAGGGAGAGAGAGATTTACATACATTTACATACATTTTTGTATTTTAGAAGTCCCACTTAGTTTGGTTTGAGGCAGAAAGTGTTTCGATGAGTGGGAGGTATACGTAAATGAGAGTAGAATGGAGTCGTGTAGGCGTCAACATTCACATTGCCTTTATGCAATATTCGTATTGTAATATTGTAGAAGTATTTTTTTTTTTTATGGAAGAGACGGCAAACGAGCGTACGGGTCACCTGATGGTAAGTGATCACCGTCGCCCACGGCCCCGTGTAACTTCAGAAGAGCTCCAGGAGAGTTGCCGTCTTTTAAAGTGGAAGGGCAACGGGGCCCGGCATTACCTAATGCGAAACGCAATGGCCAAAGCCACTACTTAACGCCTGTCTTAAATGCCGGGGGTGGTAACAATCCGGTCGAGTCTGCCCATGATGTCTTTGTGCTCAGTAGGGAAAAGCCAAGGCGACGGTTCGGTGTTAGATACCCATTTGGGGCTATACATTTTTTTTTTCATTTCCCCATTTAGGCAAGGGAAAACGTTTACTGACGTAGTGAAGGTACTCACGATAGAAGTTTGATAATAAGCGAATGTGAGATGATCAATTATAAATATGTTTTTCTAATTTTGAAGTATCTTTTTTTTCAGCTTTAAGCTGTATTTCGCACATAGCAGGGTAGGCCAGAGGGAATTTGGGAACCTGTTGTAAAGAGTTAGGTTAAGTTAGGTTCCTAATCCCTGATCACATGTCATTGCAAGTTGAGAGGTCTCAACGCTACTATTCGCCGATACCAAAACGAGGAAATATATACAACAGTTTACCAACGCACGCGTGTGTTCTTGCGCCATGAGATGTCCAAAATTCATCTTGTAAACGTTTTTTTTGCTCAGGTTTACCCTGTATCCGCACATGACAAAGTAGGCAGAGAGACATTGCGTGTTGAATGGCGGAACTCAACGCCGCGGTACGCCTAACCAGGCATAACTGTCTAGTAATAATCTGGTAACAACCAGTGCGAAGAAATTAAAATATAATAATAATAATAATAATTGTTATTATTATTTAAAAATTTTGAGTGGGGATTGAATCCACGACTCGCGTTTACCATGCACGCTTGTACCCCTGTACCCGGTGCCACGACAGGCCTCAATTTTAGTATGAACTCTGTATTTGCCTCGAATAATGCAACATTTACGTAAATTATTATACAAATTAAACGATATGACATTAGATAATCCATCTTCCGTCTATCTCGTTATGAAGGTTTGCAGCTCCTTTAATAAATCATGAAAATTATTATATTCATCTTGGAGATTACGTTTCACCACGTTGTCTCCACTTAATTATAATATATATATATATATATATATATATATATATATATATATATATATATATATATATATATATATATATATATATATATATGTATATATGTATATATGTATATATGTATATATGTATATATGTATATATGTATATATGTATATATGTATATATGTATATATGTATATATGTATATATGTTTATATGTATATATGTATATATGTATATATGTATATATGTATATATGTATATATGTATATATGTATATATGTATATATGTATATATGTATATATGTATATATGTATATATGTATATATGTATATATGTATATATGTATATATGTATATATGTATATATGTATATATGTATATATGTATATATGTATATATGTATATATGTATATATGTATATATGTATATATGTGTATATGTGTATATGTGTATATGTGTATATATGTATATATGTATATATATATATATATATATATATATATATATATATATATATATATATATATATATATATATATATATATATATATATATATATATATATATATATATATATATATATATATATATATATATATATATATATATATATATATATATAAAACAATTGAATTTTAATAAGAGAACTCACTAATTCACTCACTCAGCTTCATGCTGTATCCCGCACATGGCAGGGTAGACAGAGGGAACTTAGGAACCTAGTGTTAAGACACTCCGTTCCACATCCGTGCCCCACTTTCCTATTAATCTATAGAGAATATTATGTATAGGTTACTTAAGGTTAACTAACACCTATAAGAAGAAAATTAATTGAATCATAAGTTTTGCAATCGTCATGTATGTGGGAGCGTATCTTTCACACAATGCGTCATTATTCGGTACATGTTGGCTTAGAGTGTAAACCTGCCAACGGCCTATTTTGTAAACTCTTAGGAGACACAAAAACGTTTTTCAAATAAGGTTTTTAAATATTTTTAAAGTTTTATACTTTCAGCTTCACGCTGTATCCCGCACATGGCAGGCTAGGCAGAGGGAACTTAAGAACCTAGTGTTAAGACACTCCGCTCCACGTGTTGAGTGGCGGAACTCAACTTGTACCAGAGCGACGGAATGAAAACATCAAATATTTAAATTGAAAATATTAAATATTTCATTTCCTCGAGTGGGGATCGAACCCACAACCTGTCGTTTACAATCACACGTTTGTGCCGCTGCGCCATGACAGGCCTCAAGTTCAAGTGTTATTCCTTGATATTGGTAAAGATTTGAGAATGTATCGACAACGAAACGCGGATTTATCACCTTTACGCTCTTCACCGACGATATTAGTAATTTTTCAACTGTTCACATAAAAAAGGCAAAAAGATTAAAACTTGCATTTGTATGGTCTAATAAGAAAATATAATAAAAAATCCTTGTCTTCTTTTCCTTTCCAATATTCTTTTCGCTCTGTACATAAATTATTATCCGATTAATCAGCTTCACGTTGTATCCCGCACATGGCAGGGTAGGCGGAGGGAACCCGGGAACCTAGTGTTAAGACCCACCGTTCCACTTCCGTTCCCCTCTTTCCGCCGAATTTGAGGCATTACGTGTTGAGTGGCGGAACCGTTATCCAATTATTGACAATATAGTATTTGAATTCACTACCTGTTCTTCACTCTCAAGTAATCTGAACTACTTCGTCCTCTAATAACATTGTCATTTCATAAATAATTTCCATATATTGAAAACTAAAACTTTAGCCCATTTTATAAAAGTTATGTTATAGCAATTATGTCGAACCAAATACTGCAGGTTGATAGATATTTTTTGTTTATTTCTTTCTTACTTAGCTTCACGCTTTATCCCGCACCAGGCAGGGTAGGCAGAGGGAACCTGGGAACCTAGAGTTAAGACAATCCGTTCCACTTCCGTTCCCCACTTTCCGCCGAATTTGAGGCATTGCGTGTTGAGTGGCGGAACTCAACGCCGTGCTTTGCCTTATTACCAGAGCGAAGAAATGAAATATTAAATATTTAAATTGAAAATATTAAATATTTCATTTCCTCGACTGGGGATCGAACCCAGAACCTTTCGGTTACAATCACAGTACACAGTAGCACAGTTTTTTGTTTATGAGCATGATTTATATAAAAAACAAATCCTAAACGTTAAGGGAAGTTTGCCAAAATGCTATAGTGAAAACTACACTTATATCGGTTAAGCCGTTTCTGATGTTAGTTTGTACAAACGCACAAAGTAACCGATTAACAGACATAACCTATGTATATTTTTTTTTCATCTTCACGCTGTATCCCGCACTAGGCAGGGTAGGCAGAGGGAACGGAAGTGAAACCTAGTGTTATGACACTCCGTTCCACTTCCGTTCCCCACTTTCTGCCGAATTTTGAGGCATTGCGTGTTGAGTGGCGGAACTCAACGCCGCACTTTTGCCTTATTACCTATGTATATAATTACTAATTTGTGTTAACGTTACTATTATATTGGTAAAGCTCATATATCTTCCATGTACAGACAGCGATGAGTTACATTTTATTTTGCACAGTCTTAATGGTAAGGAAATGTCTCAACACTAGGTTCCCAAGTTCCCTTTGACTTCCGTGTCGCGCGAAGGATACGGCGTGAAACTAATTTTAATATGATAGAAATCAATAAAAAGTTTAAAACATCCGTCCGTTCACATTAAAATTTGGTACCTAGCTCCAGTATAAACAGGAAACCGCTAAAAGACGTTCGTAAACTTCGATTTTAGTTTCAGTTCGGTTCACATCGGCCTGTCGTCGGTCATTGAATTTCACGATTTTCGAAAAGAAAAAACATATTTTTGGGCTTTTAAAGTCACTATAAAGTTCATTTTTTATTGTAAAAATTCGTTATTGTGATTATTTTTTAAATTAATTGACGAAGGGACGTAGAAAATGGAACACAAAAAGGTCTGTTTATTTTTATTTGTTGGGATGTTCTATGATGTGTATGACACTCCCCACTCTTTATTGTCGTATAAATTTTCTATCTCTATTTTTTTTAATTACACGCTGTATCCTTCACAGGCATTGGGAACCTGGGAACCTAAAATTAAGATACTCCATACCAATTATGTCACTTTTGTTTAAAATTTTCCATCGAATTTTTGAAAGGTGTTAACGTTTTGAGTGTCTCGTTACCAGAGTAAGGAAACGAAAATATTAGATATTTCATATTCTTAAGTAGGTATTTAATCTGTAATATATTCATAATTATATTTACAAACGCTTAAAGTTGAATCATCCCAATTTTTGGACAATGATCAAACCAGCTGACACATTTATTGTCGTTGACACCTTTTGAATCAGCATCACTACGATTGCCCTTAGTATTTTACGCTTTTACAATAGGATCCCAGAAAACGTCCGAGAATTTTCTATTTCACAATTTAAAAAAGTTGTGAAAAGACGTTTGTGTGTTAAAGGTTATTACCAAATTAACGATTTCATAAATGATAACACGCCTTGGGAATAAAATGCTCGCTCCAGGCTATTTCAAATGTATCATTGTCACAATTGATTATATGATGTAAAGTTTGAATAAAAAAAAAAGACATGTCCCGCTGAGTTTCTTTCGCCGGTTCTTCTCAGGTCTGAGGCAGTAACTTTAGTGAGCTGGTGGTAAATTGTTTGACGTTCAACAAACGAAGCTTGTAACTTCTTATTTTGAATAAAAATATTTGAATTTGAATTATATCTCTATCGAGATTCAATACAATGACTGCCGGATCAAATTCGATTTATTATGAATTCACAAAATGAGAACACTCGAACTGCTTGACATTCAACATTTAATGTAGGTATAAAGTGCAAGAAATGTAGTGCAAGATATGTATGCAAAAATTTAGGTCTACTCAGGCCTTAAATATATCAATAGAATATCTTATATAAGGTCTACTGAGGTTTACCGAAGCTAGAGATGTATCTATACCATATTTACTAACATTGTAAAGGTGAAATGCTGAGTTAAATTTGAAAATTAAATAGAAATATATATTTATAATATTTATTAAACACAATTATTATATTATTACGGCCTGTCGTGGCGCAGGGGCAAAAGCGTGTAAACGACAAGTTATGGATTCGATCCCTACTTGAAAAAATAAAATACATAATGTTCTCATTTCTTTGTTCTGGTAATGAAGCAAAGCGCGGCGTTGAGTTCCGCCACTCAACAAACAATGCCTCAAATTCGACGGAAAGTGTAAAACGGAATGGAGTGTCTTAACACTAGGTTCCTAAGTTCCCTCTGCGTACCCCGATATGTGCGGGATACAGCGTAAAGCAAATAATATTATAATTATATATTATATTATATATGCACGTCTGTTGAAGGACAATAATTATTTAGATGTTAACCTAACAGTTTCACAACTAGTTTACAAGGTAAGTTTAGTGCTTGGAGTTATATGACTGACTGACATTACGATTGTATAAATAATGTAGAAATACCTATATATGTATGTGTTATGAATTTTATTATAGCTATATGAAAAATGTTGGTTTAAAATAATTTTTGGTTTCATGCTTGTATGTTAACTGAAATATTTGATAATATTAAATATTCTCTCTAGTTCTTCTCTCTGTGAAAGAGGTGAAACGCAGCGTTGAGTTTGGCCTGTGAACACGCAATGCCTCAAATAAGGTGGAAAATTGGGAACGGTCCTAATGAGAACGGAGTGCCTTACCGCTAGGTTCCCAAGTTCCTTCAGCCTACCTTGCCTTGCGCCTCGCTTTGACCTGTTACCAGTCTAAGAAAAAGAAAATATTTTTTTTAGTTGCGCCAATCAAAACGCAAAGCCTCAAATTCACAGAAAGTGGGGAACGGAACGGAGTGTCTTCACACTAGGTTCTCCCATTTTCCCTACTCTGCCATGTGCGGGATACATCGTGATGCATTTTTTCCTAATTTTGAATCGAACTCCAGACCTTTTTTGCGTTAATCAATCGCAATTTCGTACCGATACGCCGCGACGGCCTTTCTAAATATTTTTCTAATATTATAAAATTATTTTACCATCTTAAATATTTCAACCAACATAAAACTTTTATTGCTCAATGCTCAGTAACGTAACCTAACTGGCAAAATTATATAGCCCTGAATTATTGAGAAACATACATAAATTACATAATTCCTACAATGTTTCTGTCAATTGGAATTAACGATGGTACAACACTAGCTCTAGTGATGTTCCGAAATGTGTATGTAATCGGTAAAACGAATGTCGACTTGGCTATTTATTATTGGGATTTGTGGTGAAGTTTTTGTTTATTGATATTTTTTTTTATTTGTGGTGAAGTTTTTAATAGGCTATCGGTTTAATTCTCACTTGGGTGCATGAAATATTAAATATTTTCATTTTATCGCTCTGGAATTAAGGCGAAACGCGGCGTTGAGTTCCGCCAATGTTGTTCATGTTCGACGGAAAGTGGGGAACGGAAGTCTTAATACTCTACTTTTTGGGGGATAAAGCGTCAAGCTAATACAAACAATTATAATATGTACTTTTTATTATTTTATTTATTTGTTCTTAGCTTCACGCTTTATCCTGCACACGATTAGCAGCAATGTAGGCAGAGGGAACTTAAGAACCTAGTGTTAAGACACTCTGTTTCACTTCTGTTCTCCACTTTTTATTTATTTGTAGTCCTTACAATTGATTTTTGAAATATATATTTTTGTTTAATCATCATATAGCAAAAGTTCAAACTAATATCTTTTATCAAACAATAATACATATTAACAATATATGAAACATTTATTTTATACATTTACGAATAATTAGTACAACATAGTGAAATAGATAATGCAAAATTCAATGAATCCCTTATGGCGCAGTGGTTTAGCGTGGGTTACAAATGCGACGGCAGTAGTTTCGATTTTAAGCACGAATTATATTTCATGTTACTAAACTTAAATTTAAAATATTATAAAAATTTTTGAACGAAGCAGGATTTGAACCCGCGCCTCTGGAAAACCGTTCCTGGAACGGTTTTCCAGAGTTTAAATTTAAGTTTAATATTTTCTGTCCTAAGTGTGGAATAACACTTTAAAACATAGTAAAAATATATTTCATGTTTTCATTACTTCGCTCTGGTAACAAGACTAAGCGCGGTATTGTGTTCCGCACTCAACACACTCATCACTCAAAGTGGAGAACTGTCGTTCCCTACTTTTCGAGACATGTGGAGAACATTCATTCTTCAATTTTTCTTTATCTTTACTAAGGCTCCCTTAGTCTATGAAAAGCTAATAAACGTTTCTTTTTTACAGCCTCCACCAATCCCAGGCATGAGACCGCCTCTCGGTTCCCCCGGAGGTCCGGTCCCGGCGCCGAAGTCGTCGATGGGCTTCGTCATGCCTATATACACTATATGTATATTGATATTTTTCGTGTACACGCTAAGCAAGGTAAATGGGGTTTTCTGGTATTTGGGTTTTGGGTTCGCTCGAGGAACATTTTATATTTTCATTTTTCTCGCTCTGACAACGATGTAAAGCGCAGCAGCAGCAGGCTTCAGCGGAAAGTAGGGAAAGGAAGTGTCTGATGATGAGAACAGAGTGTTTGAACACTGAGTTCCCAATAACAACAATTAACAACAATTAATCCATCCATAAATTATAGATGTTTGCGTATTGTCGATGATACTACTGACTTAGTTCTACTCGGTTATAGCAAGTTCCAATTCAAATTCAGCTTTGAGTTTTTTGTTTTATTTTTGATAAATTAACGTTGGTAAAGGCATGTTATGGCGCAGATCACATGCGTCCGTTTGTAAACGCGCCATGTACCGACCCCCCACTAGAGGAAATGATATATTTTATTGTTTCCTTTCGTCGCTCTGGCAACAAGGAAAAATTATAATTTTCTAAATCTGGTAATTAGGCAACACCAACCAATACTTCCAGAATTCGCCGGAAGGTGGAAAACGGATGTGCCTTAATGGGAACGAAGTACTTTAAACTTGTCGTTGCACTTTGCCGTGTGGTTCCGGCTTAGAATAGGATCACCTTGGTACTGTTGGTGTCGTAAGAGGCGACTAAAGTGCGTGTGGTAGAGTCACGTTGCCAGTAATGGCAACACGCATGGGCAGACTCGACCGGATTATTACCACCCCCGGCATTTAAGACCAGCGTTAAGTAGTGGCTTTGGCCACTGCGTTTCGAATTAGGTAATGCCGGGCCCCGGTGACCATCCACCTTAAAAGACGGCAACGCTCCTGTAGCTGCTCTGGAGTTACTCGGGGCCGTGGGCGACGGTGATCACTTACCATCAGGTGACGCGTACGCTCGTTTGCCGTCTTTTCCATAAAATAACGCTAGGTTCCCAGGTTCCCTCTGCCTACCTTGCTATACGCGGGATACAGCGCGAACCTACAACACGTTAATCTCTAACAGATATTCTTCAAACGCGCCGTATCGCCCTACGAGCATGTAGCACCCGACCCACAGTTCCATAGACGTGTGTTCAGAGATGACTCCAGGACTTCTCCAGATAAATTGGGTAAAATTTTGTTTTTATAATAGGTTTTTTTGTTTAATAATAATAATAATAATAATAATAATTCTTTATTGCACACCCAGAGAGAAAAGAAACAGCACAGAAATGAAAGACCGGGATAGGGAGCAAAATTCAGTTATAGCTATATTAAATAATATTTTTTTTTTAAATAATTTTTTTTTTTCTTGTGGAATTTGTGACGCAATGGCACTAGCGTACATAGCGTACGATGTATCGTACGCTATGTACGCTATAGCGCAGGAGAAAAAACAAGGCAAAGTGCCGCGTTGAGTTTCGTCACGTTACGTGGCATTTTTGTTTGGCTCAAATTCAGTGGAAAGTGGGGAACGGAAGTGCCTTAAAAGGAACAGAGTGTTTACATACTTCGTTCCCAAATTCCGGCTGCCTACCCTGCCACGTGCCGGATAAAGCGTGAAGTTGAAGAAGTACTTAAATAAGTTGTTAATAATTTTTAATGATAAATAGAATAATTCAATCATAAATCACGTAAACAATATTTAGTTTAATACCAAAAGAATGTACACTAACACGTAAAGTAGGTATAGTACTTGCTATTAGTGGTTTAAGTAAAGATTAGAAATGAAATGTGTTATTTATAATGAACATCGGTCAAGTGCGAGTCGGACTCGCCCACCAAGGTTCCGTACTAATATGTAGATTGTGCGTCAGCGGGAAGTATATATGTAAGTTATGGAAGTTGATGGAAGATTTTTATATAAATGATCTTGACAGGTTGTTTGTGTGTGTGTGTGTGTGTGTTAAATTTGATTCTTCAACTTCTCTATATAATTATTATTATTTTTACCTAACGCATGCAGGCCACAAAGAAGCGGATACGAGTGAGTATATAAATATTATTGAAACACGTTAAATATGGTAACACTAATTAGTTAGAGGAAAAAGAGTCTCTTGATAAAACTTGTTGATAACAAAAAACAATAAGTACATTATATTTTAATGTTAATATTAAAATATTTTTTTTTAAATAATTCATGTGAAAAGACAGATAAGTAATAATGTAGAATGTTTTTCAGTGAGGCTGAAATGGCAGTGTCTGTGCTCGAAATCGAACAAAAAAAAAATGTTAAGCACTCCGTCTCAAAAAAATCTCACTACTTCGTTTTGTAAAGGTCCTTATATGTAGCTATTGTTGTGCTTATTTGTTTTCAATAAAACATATCTTAGACCCAGCAGAAGGTGTCACAGACTGACATACATTTCGTACTTATAACACCTATTTTTTTGCGTCCGGGACTAAAAATATATTTAAAACCATTTTATATTTTTGTTCTTTATCTCTGTGTATGTCTATTATATCAGACGCCACATGTCGAGCATAACGTTAAAAGTATAGTCATATTATCTCTCCTTTTCTCTCTCTATCTTTCAAGTAGGTAGGCAGGTTAAGATACTCCTTTTTTATTATATATTTATTCTATAGATCGACATGCAAAATAACCAATATCTCTTAAAATATTATATATAAAGCGTATATATTACTTATATATAATGATTTATAAAGGGGACGCCGACCCAGCAGAAGGTACAGTGTCACAGACTGACATACATTTGGTACATATAACAACCCTTTTTTTGCGTCCGGGACTAAAAATATATTTAAAACCATTTTATATTTTTGTGCTTTATCTCTGTGTATGTCTATTATAGCAGACGCCACATGTCGAGCATAACGTTAAAAGTATAGTCATATCATCTCTCCTTTTCTCTCTCTCTCTCTCTTCCAAGTAGGTAGGCAGGTTAAGATACTCCTTTTTTATTATATATTCTATTCTATAGATCGACATGCAAAATAACCAATATCTCTTAAAATATTATATATAAAGCGTATATATTACTTATATATAATGATTTATAAAGGGGACGCCGAGCTCGCCGCCCTGAGAGCTCGTCTGGCGGAAACGGAACGCGCTATGCAAAGAATCGTTGGACAACTCGCGAGGCGCGACGCGGTATTGATCTAGTTACTTTTGGTCAATTTGATATCCCTTTATTAAAGTTATCTTAGTTTAATATTATTTCATTTAAATATTAAGTAAAATATATATATATATATATATATATATATATATATATATATATATATATATATATATATATATATATATATATATATATATATATATATATATATATAATATATATATATATATATATATATATATATATATATATATATATATATATATATATATATATATATATATATATATATATATATATATATATATATATATATATATATATATATATATATATATATATATATATATATATATATATATATATATATATATTGACGTTATTGAGTATTTGTCACTAAAATAAATCAGATTCAGTTTCACGCTGTATCCCGCACATGACATGTGGGCACAGGGAATTTGGGAACCCAGTGTTAAAGTACTTAATTTCATTTCTAATTGTCAAGCATGTAGTAGGTATTGCGTGTTGAGCGGCGGAACTCAACGCCGCGTTGTGTTCCGTTTCCGTTTCCAGAGAGAATAAAATGAAAATAATATATATTTTATTTCTTCGAGTGGAGATCGAAGCAACAACCTGACGGGTTTACACGCTTCTGGCACTGCACCAAGAAAGCACCTTTATTAAAAAAAAAAGACAATATAATATATGAAGTAGATTATAAATTAGTTTTACTTGTTTAACTTTCATATTCTGAACTTGATTTATCTGTATTTTGGTCCAATATTGCTGTGTGAACTACATTTCTCGACGCTGTACGCTCATAGCAGCCTAGGCACTGATAACTTGGGAACCTAAAATAAAGACATTACGTTCCCCAAAATTTCGTAATATTGGTGAGGTATTACGTGTTAAGTGGCGGATTTCAACGCTGCCTTTTATCTCGTTACTAGAGTGAAGAAATGGAAAATATTCTATATTTTATTCGTCCATTTCGACATTCATTTTAAATATGTTTTCCACATGCTTTACATATAATACTTTTAAAGTACTCTAGCTTCTCCTTTCTATACGATATACTTAATACTAGAGGGAATTAAATATTTATTATATTTATTTCTTCGCTCTGGTAACAGAAAAAGTAAGACGCTTTGCCGCCACTCAACATGCATTGCCTCAAATTCGGGATCGGAAGACTAGGTTCCCAAGTTCCCTGTGCCTACCCTGCCATGTGCAGGATAGAACGTGAAGCTATAAAAAATGTTAAATGGATATCAAATTGACTTCCGTTGTTAGATGTGTCTCACTCATTTACACATACAACATTAGAAAGAGCCAGATGTTCCGAATGTGTCCTTAGGTGTTTAATTTCCGCTTCCGGCATGGTGACCGTTTTGTTTGGTTTTGGTTTAGCGTAGTTAGAAAAGAGTAAGATTTTTTTTTAATATTACCTAATTTACAAATATAAAAGGCAATTAAATACTGAATATATAAATAGTTGCCATAAAATTATTTTTAATTAAAAAAATATATATACAGCGGGATTTGAATCCACGTCACATGTAAACCGTTCTAGCTCTGACCACATAACTATATGTTTCAAAATTACGATTTTAAAATATATTATAATAATTATTTTATTAAAAATAATCAAATAATAAATAAAAACAACTATATTAAATTATAAAAATATCATAATTAAAATAAAAAAAAAAACCAGAAACGGCATATAATCTTAAACATTTAAAATACATAATTATATTGTAACTGAAAAATCTATCAAGAACTCGGTCTACAGTTTGGCGGCCGTCCAGATAGTATGCGCGGTCGAGCTATTTTAGTCTAAGCGTCCTTCGTTATTTGTTTCGATCAAAATTTATTTTTGTATTTCATTGCCATTGTTACATAATCTTTGTTTACTTTTAAAAAAATACATTTTATTGTAATCTGTGGCGGAAATATGTTGTACGGAATAAAAAAAAAAGAAATGTCATTTTTTTGTAGTTCATTAATCAAAGCATTTTATTAGAATCTGTAGGGAAAATATATTTTGATTTTTTTTTAAAAAAAATGTCAAAAATATTTTATATAACAAGGATGATTACATATAATTTATAAAATGTAGCTAAATTATGACACGTATCAAAATATCGTAAAATATTATTTAAAAGGAAACAATCCATAGACCGTGATGACGCTATCTGATTATATTTTGGACAAACTTGTAACAGGATAAAAAAATAAAATTAAAAATATTCTTATGACCTCATATTGTACAACCAGAGACTAAGATTCAACAGTTAAATTAATTGTGTTTATTCCCCCTATACTAGAATTTAAAAAAACAAATTTTGTAACTAATTTTTAATCTGTTTTAATTATATATTTTTTATCCTAAAATGTTTGTAACACATATATATCTACTAATACAATGTACATACATTGTCTCTACGTTAGGTACGGTAAGGTATAAGGATATATTTAGTTGCGTAAATAATATTTTTCTCAAGAAATCTATTGATGACCCAATTTCAACGAAAACAACAACGAGAATTATAACATTTTTTTAATATAATCTTGTCGGCCGACAGTTGTATCGGCAATATCTGGTCTGGTAGCGGAGGTCAACCAGCAGATGGAGGCGAGCTACACTCAAAACCAAAGACAGGTGGCTTTGCATGAACACCCATCACCATGTGGAAATGCTCATCATAGCTTTACCATATTTCTTTTGATTGTTTTTTTTTCATGTCCTCATTTGGCTCAAATGCTCCTTTCCATTTTTTTTTGTCTGATAAATTCTCTTTTGTTCTCGTTTATTTGTGCTCCATTTTTTTTTTTGGTGAAATAGTGAATGTTTTAATAGCAAAAATGTTGTTTATTTTTAGTTTTTAAAATGACTAAATGTTGGTGGTGTGTTTTTGCCACAGCGTCATAGATAAGCTACACCAGCCATCGATATAATTTAGCTTATCTATGGTCTCTTGACTGTAATAGATACGTTGGCCAAATAGTATATTAAAAAAAGTAGTAATGTTCAAAATCGTTTTAAATTATCGCCCCTTAGAGGTATGTGATAATAATAACATGTAATATCATCAGGTTAACATGCTTAATTATTTTCACTGGCAGATTTTTCATTTGTATGATTTTGAAGAAGTTTCGATCGTAATCAGATGATTTTTTTTCTACCCTCTTATTAATAATCTGTAGCTTGTATTTTTAAATATGATTTGCCCATGTTCATTAAAAAACATATATTTTTCTCTCTTAATAACGTTCCTTTTTCAAATTCCAAAATTAACATAAAATCACGATCAACGTTCTTGGCACAGTTAATCTGTTTATGAAGGGAATGCCTTAAAATATCTTTTGGCAGTATTAAGTGTAGTAGAAATTTATCAATTCGCTCATTTATTTCTGTTGCATTTTCCATTGCGTTTTTGTTGTGTTATTTTTGTTTCACCACATTTTTTAAAGTTCGCTGTTCATCTGTCTGTTTGTTCTAAGCTACCTGGCTTAACGGCATACTAAACTAAAATACCTTTGAAATCTTGACTAATCAATTTTAATTTCGCTACCAAAAAATTAAATAATAATATCTAAAAAAAAAGGATAATCTGATAAAAAAAATCTTCCAAATATAACTATTTACTAAGTGTTTTTAGAATTTCGCTTGACTATAAAAGTATGTAGATTACTATTCTTTCTTTTTTTTTAAGCTTTGCAGATTTGGCTGTTTTGTAGATTATTTTTGGTGTGAACTCAATAGTATTTAGTGTTTACGTAGAAACTTTTACTTTCCTGAAATGTTTTTGTTTTCAAAATGTTTCTGTTTTGTAGAAAAGTTTGTTTGTAAATAATTGTTGTAGCCTTTTTAGTTTAGAAATTAGATGACTTTTTGAGTTATGAGATGTAGTTGATTTTTTTTATGAAAACGTCACTTTTACTAGAAGTATTACTTATGAATATTAGTAATATTGTATTCCTCTCATTTCAGGAAGCCCAGGATAATGCTCGCCCATACACCAATGGAACTATTCTTTTGAATAGTGGTCCTGTTCATATAGTCACTAGTGAATATCGGGAATCCAAAGAAAAAACTCCTGAACCACAGAAGGAAGCTTCACCTGAGAAAATTGAAACACAATCAAGTGAAGATAAAAGTATTGGAAAGATTGATTTAGAAACTCCCGCAGAATTAGAAACAGAAAAAGTCAAGGATGAAATAGAAAAACATAGTAATGTTTTTGATGGAAAAGATGAAAACAATTTAATTTCACAGGAAATAGTTGATCAAAAGCCGTCAGAACTTGAGGAAATAGTTGATCAAAAACCAGCAGAAGTTGAAGAATCTGTAACGAATGAAAGTGAGCCACAAGAATCTGTTCAACAATCTGAACTAGCTGAAAACGAAGAAAGTGATATACAAAAAGAGAAAGAGTTAGAGGAAGCTGCTAAAGAAAATGACGACTCTGTCAACGTAGAAGAAAAAGTACTAAGTAAACTTATAGTCGAGGAATCTAATGATAAAGATATTGAAGATTCTGAACAAGTGAACATTGATAATCAGTCTTTAGTAGAAAATAATGAAGGAATTAATAATACTGCAGTATCAGATGACGTGAAAGTTGAAAAAGACTTAACGAAGTTAGCTGACGATTTCTTAAATGAAGAACGAAAGGAAGAAGAAAAACATAAAGAAACTACTCCAGAACTACTCGAAGAGGCCATTAAGGAAGACTCGCCAGTTGTTGATGACAATGTAGAAGAAAATCAAAGTGTGAAGGTATTTATTAAGTAGATAATGGTTAATCTTTATTTCTATAGGTCTTTCGTGGCGCAGCGGCACAAGCGTGTGACTGTAAACGATAGGTTGTCGCTTCGATACACACTCGAGGAAATTAAATGTTGAATATTTTGAATTTCTATACTTAATATTCTCATTGCCTCGCTCTGGTAATAAGGCAAAGCGCGGCGTTGAGTTCCACCACTCAACACGCAATGTTTCAAATTTGGCGGAAAGTGGGAAACGGAAGTGGAACGGAGTGTCTTAACACTAGGTTCCCAAGTTCCCCTTGCCTACCCTGCCATGTGCGGGATACAACGTGAAGCTGAGTACACACGGCAGGCCTCTTGTCTTATTATTGTTATAAAGGTAACGAATAAGTTTTATTGAACAAATTAATCTTCAAAACTAGTGATTGAATTTGTTAAGATTGATAAGAATTGCCATACGCCTTATTGCCAGAGCGAAAAATGAAAATATTAAATATTAGTTATATTCCCGAGCACACGTATTCAACTGCAGGCCTTCCATTGATTATTACTAGGTAATCACATAACCATTTATTACCAGGTAATCGGTATGGAGTTAACAGCGCACCCAGCCGACGGGGGCGCCTACAAACCGGACCTGCCCAAACCGTTACCGCCCAAACCGGTAAGACCGTACATTACTGTTGTAGCCATTGTTCAAACATTGTACGACTAATGTTGAATTTGCATGAAATGTTGTTGTAGATACATGATAGTAAGTATAGGGAACCTAATATTGAGACATTCTGTTCCCCACGCAATATCCCGGTTTACGATTTTTTAAGACATTGCATGGTCGTTTTGTCCTAACTATGAGACTGATGAAATGTAACTTGATTTTCATTTTATTTAAAATTGAACCAACAACTGTCGTTTTATTATTTAGACACTGTTCCACTGTGCCACAATGGTTATTTCATTGGCAAAACACATGAAATATTTTAGATTAATACAAAAAAATTATATATATTTTTATATATGTACTCTCTCTCCCAGCTTCACGCTGTATCCCGCACGAGGCAGGGTAGGCAGAGGGAACTAGTGTAAAGACACTCCGTTCCACTTCTGTTCCCCACTTTCCGCCGAATTTGAGGCATTGCGTGTTTATATACACATATATATATATATATATATATATATATATATATATATATATATATATATATATATATATATATATATATATATAATATATATATATATATATATATATATATATATATATATATATATATATATATATATATATATATATATATATATATATATATATATATATATATATATATATATATATATATATATATATATATATATATATATATATATATATTTTTATATATATATATATATATATATATATATATATATATAATAGAAAGAGGTAAAACCGGAAACAGCATGATATTGCTTTTTTTTTTAAATTTATGAAATCACCTGAGGCCTGTCGTGGCGCTGTGGCACGAGCGTTTAACTGACAGGTTCTGTGTATGACCCCACTCGGGGAAATGAAATATTTAATATTTTCAAATGAAATATTTAATGTTTTCATTCCATCCCTCTGGTACAAGGCAAAGCGCGGCGTTGAGTTCCGCCACTCAACACGCCATGCCTCAAAATTGGCGAAAAGTGGGGAACGGAAGTGGAACAGAGTGTCTTAACACTAGGTTCCCAAGTTCCCTCTGCCTACCCTGCCATGTGCGGGATACAGCGTGAAGCTGAGTAAGATATAACCCGGGTCTGATTGTAGTAATAATATAGACAATTTAATATTGAATGTATTAAGTGACCCCCGGCGCAAAATGAGTGGTATCTTTAGTGGCTTTAGTTAAAATGAATGAACCCATTTTAGTGCGGTTTTGAGCAAAGCAATTTGTTAAGGGGTGATAGATTTTTTGAGTTGGGTTTTTTTTATTTTCAATTTTGGTTAACTGCTAGTAAATAGGTATATTGTAATGAATGAATTGCTCGAGATACAAAACCTTATTAAATATTAATAAAAATAGTTAGAAAATTAACAAGAATGTCACATTCCAGTTAAATAATACAGTTTAATTTAACATTTACTTTTTTTTTTTTTTTATTGTTATAGCTGTTGTTCTTGCCTGAATAAATATTTTGTTATAGAAGTGTTGTATTAATTAATATTAATTTTCTTTAATATACTAACATAAATACTATCATAGTGCACGAAGTATAAATAAATATATATATATATATATATATATATATATATATATATATATATATACATATATATATATATATATATATATATATATATATATATATATATATATATATATATATATATATATATATATATATATATATTTAAAAAAAAAAGAAAAAAAAAGTGTTCTCTCCGGCGGGGAATCGAACCCCGGTCTCCCGCGTGACAGGCTACTTACCACTATACTACCGAAGATGTATCTGTTGTATTGAAATTACTATAGTAAACAGTCAATGAATTTATATAACTTTAGTTTTTTTTTTTTTTTTAATTTTGATAAAATTTTGTTTCGTTTTCGTGTTTATTTTAATAAGTATATAATGGAATTCCTCTTTTTTTTTCTTAAAATTGTACTTTAAGAACGATCTTTAGTAGGTAGATCTTTTAATATATTATTATACTTGCGACCCGGCCGCGGCTTCGCCCGCTTGAATAACACTATCTCATTTACTAATCTCAAGTACTTTCTTATTCATAATAATATCACTTTTAAGACAATACCCGTACATTGAAAACTTAAATTTTAGCTAAATTAATAAAAATTGTGTAGCAATTTGGTCGATTTTAATATTTTAAATGACGTTACTTTTTAATTTATTGATCAATAATAAATAAAACAAACACTAAATGTTAAGTAATGGTTGCCAAGGTGTAATAGTGAAAACTACATTGAAATTTGTTTAGCCGTTTATGAGATTAGCGCAGACAGACAGATCAAAAAGAAATAGATAGAAAAAATATTATTATAATAGTACCCCTATTACATTAGAAAACGTCCAAAAAACGAAATAAGATTTTTTTTCAATAGGTATATCTTCTATGTACAGTGGATCAGTTACAGATTTATTATTTTACTTATAATAAATATGTAAGTGATCACTTAACATGTTTCATAGTTTTTTTTTCTGTTTTTTTTTTTTTTTTCATATTCATTAATAACCTTTAGTTTTTTTTTTTTAGCTTCACGCTGTATCCCGTTCGAGGCAGGGTAGGCAGAGGGTACCTGGGAACCTTGTCCTTCCGTTCCCCACTTTCCGTCGAATTTTAAGCATTCCATGTCGAGTGGCGGAACTCAACGCCGCGCTTTACCTTATTACCACAGTGAAGAAATGAAACATTAAATATTTAAATTGAAAATATTAAATATTTAATTTCCTCGAGCGGGGATCGAACCCAGAACCTGTCGGTTACAGTCACACGCTTGTGCCGCTGCGCCACGACAGGCCTCAATAACCTTTTGTCCTTATTTATATTATGCCAGTCGCGATGCTGTTGCACTAATGCGTGTCCTCTCGAGGAAATGTAATATTTAAAATTATCATTTCTTCTCTTTTATTATAGGGCTTCACACTTGGCGGAAAGTGGGAAACAGAACGTAGTGCCCTAACACTAGGTTCCCAAGTTCCCTTTGGCCTACCAAGCCATGTGTGGCGTGAAGATGAAAAGACTTAAAAATAAAATAAAATTAATATAATTCCAGCACAAAGCGGACGATGTGAAGTCGATATTCCTCGAAACGGAGATTCCGCAACAGTCGCGTGTTCTGATTGCGGACTTTGAACAGAACGATGGGGCGAAGCCCGAGCCCAGCGATAGGGCTCCGGTAAGTTTAACGTTTATTTTGTATATATTTCTTTTTTTTTTATTATATTGTCAGTAATTTTGTTTTGTCTTTTTGTTAGTGATTAATACAGTGTTGTAAAGTTCACTTTAGTCTTTTTTAGTTTCACGCTGTATCTCGCGTATAGCCAATTTGGTAACCTAAGTGTTTAGACACTGTTCCTATTAAGACACTTCCGCTGTCCTTTGCGAGTTGAGTTGTAGATTACAATAGTAATATTACTAAACTTAAATTTAAAAAGCGTATAAAAATTTTGAACGAAGCAGGATTTGAACCCGCGCCTCTGGAATACCGTTCCAGCGCTCTGACCAACTAAGCCATTCGTTCTTCAGGTTTGGTCAGAGCGCTGGAACGGTATTCCAGAGGCGCGGGTTCAAATCCTGCTTCGTTCAAAATTTTTATACGCTTTTTTAATTTAAGTTTAGTATTTTCTGTCCTAAGTGTGGAATAACACTTTAAAACATAGTAAAAATAGTAATATTGTATTACATTGTACAGACAAAATATATTACAGTATAACATAATACAATTGGACTCGCAAGGCTCGAATCCAACTGGAGGAAACAAAATATTTAATATATTCGTTCCTTCGCTCTTGTACGAAGGCAAAGCGCGGGGTTTAGTTCCGCCACTTAACACGCAATGCCTCAAATTCAGCGGAATGTCAAGAAAATGAATAAATAAAAACTTGTTTTTGTTTTTAATGTTCCAGTTGGTGGTAAGCGGGAAGATCACACTCTCGCTGATACAAGACGCGCCGCGCGACACGCCCGAGCGGGATCTCGGTATTGTTACTAAAAAAAATATTTTATGAGGCCTGTCGTGGCGCAGCGGCACACGCGTGTCACTGTAAACGACAGGTTAAGGGTTCGGTCCCCACTCGAGGAAATAAAATATTCAATATTTTATACATTCTTCGCTTTTGTAACAAATGAAAAGCATGGCGTTGAGTTCCTTCACTGAACACGCAGTGCCTCCTCGATTTGGTGGAAAGGTGGAAACGAAGTTTCTTAGCGGCAGAAGGAACCTGGGACCTCCCAGTCTCAGGTTCGTTCTGCCGCTTGATAGAGAAAGCATAGACAACACCGTAGACGAACATGGCTGAGTTTTTTTTTTTAATTTGTAAGTGTTTTTTTTTTCTATAGTTAACATATGTTAACTGTAGAAAAAAATAACACTAAGATCTACTTAAAAAATGGTATTTTGTTAAAGAAAAAGAACGTAATATAAAAACTACTTAAATGGAAATATTAAAGCAATTTTCTAACATTTGTCATGTTTTATGATTTTCTTCAATTATTTAATTAATGATTTTTTTTGGTTTTGTTTTAAGAATCTACGGTAGACGATTTTACAACGGCGAGCGGTATCACCCAACCGGCGGCTGAGGTATTGTTTGTTACCATATAGACACATACAAATACACACACGCACACGCACATACACACACACACACACACACACACATATATATATATATATATATATATATATATATATATATATATATATATATATATATATATATATATATATATATATATGTAAATATATAGTTAGATAGATAGAATATACTGTATATTTCAGAAAGAGGATGATTTATCTGACGAAGAAGAAATTGAAGAAATCGAAGAAATTGAAGAGATAGAAGAAGAAGAGGAAGAGATAGAAGAAGAACCAATTGTTAAGAAGAAATGAACTGATAGCGTTTAAAAAGGAAGGTAGGGATGCCAGTTGTGTATGTGTTGATGAGATTTTTGTACAAGCATACAAACATACAAATAATCAGAAAAATCGATAGCTAAATAAATTAATAGATAAAGTCACAAGCAGACAGACAAAAAAATGAAAATCGTATATATTTTTTTGTCTTTTTTACGTATATATTTTTTATTATTTTTTTATGGCAATATTTAAATTTAATGAACACGTGGACTTTAGGGTAAAATTTTAGTATATAATATTTATTATTATATTTCTTATATAGATAAGCTAATCAATTTTCAATTTAAAAAAATAATAATTAAAGGAAGTGAGATAGATAAAATGGGGAACGGAAGTTGAAAGGAGTGTCTTAACACTAGGTTCCCTCTGCCTACCCTGCCTCGTGCGGGATACAGCGTGAAGCTGAGATAGATAACTTTAGAGAGGAAAAAATAGATATAGAACCATAAAAGAGAAAAAGAAGAAATATAAATCAATACATACATCGCCAGCGTCGGTATAGTTTTCTACTTAATGGGTTATACAATATTAAATATACGTAGTTTTTTATTTAATCTTAGTGAATATAAATTTACATTATACTCTGTGTAATTAAAAAAATATATATATTAACCGCCATTTTGATGATAGATTACTTAGTCTTATTTCAGTTTTTTTTTTCAATTCCTAAAAATATTTGTAAATTAATTTTCAGTCTACTGTCTTAATTCTCTATTATTAAAAATTGTTATTTTTTTTATTTATCAATTTTAATAATTCTTTCACTTTTTTCTCTTGTTAGAAAAGAAATAAGCATTTTATTCTAATTATATTCTATGTATAATTTTAATGTCTGTACTTTACTTAATAAAAAACACTTTAAATTTGAGATAGAAAGCTAAATTAAACAGATGCTACAGATAATAAAAAGTAGCATTTTATTATATTTATATTCTGTGCAATTTAATTTTATAATCTGTATTTTACTTTAAAAAAACAATAGGCATTTAAGATTACAACTCTGAAATAGATTAAAATAACTGTAAATAATATTAAGAAAGGTACAGATAATAAATAGTTACAGATTAATTGTTTATTAAATATTGAAATTACGAATTTATTGTACTATTTATTGGTGTGTTCTAATATTTATGTGCCAAATTTATAAGACAATTTTGTATGAGAATTTTAATTAAATTATATTTCACGGTTAAAAAAGAAAAAAATATTTCGATTTCTTCAAAAAGTTACAGTAATTATTGTTTTGTTAAACTTTCCAAAATATCCAAAGATTTCTTGGGTGATTTAGGGCTTCTATATGAGTTAGTCGGTGAGTAGACTTCCAAAACAACTCTTTTTGTACATTTGATATCTATTTTCATGTGATTGCTAAATTTAATATAAATAAAAAATAAAAAAATCATTGCCTCGGACAATTCGTACATATAACACCTTATTTCATTAGGTTTTAATAAATTTGATGGATTTTTTGTATGAAAAAAAAAATCTTAAAAAACAAAACAGTGTATAATGATTATTCTAGTCAAATTTATTAAAATAAATACCATTTTTTTTCATTATAATGTCTGTTATATTTGTATGTTATAAAAAAATGTTTCTTTTTGAAATTTTTATTGAACGTTTCTTCTTGTTAGTAAAACTTATGTTAATAAGTACACTTTTGTAAATGTTACGTAGATTTATATAAAATAATCAACGATTTTTTTTTTGTATATATAATATGGAAAATAGATATTTGTTTTTTTATATGATTATGTTTAAATTACTTGTTATTGCTTCGCTCGATTAAACACATCGCTGCGTTGAATTCCGCCAATCAACTTATAATGTTTGGAAATTAAATAATAACTGAACTTGACCTTAAGACTACAATCATATTGTAATTTTTTTTTTAATATTCGGACAATATCACAGAAATTTCAGGTTGAAATATCGATTGAGTTTAATGTGTCTTTAATTAATTACTGTTTATATTCATTATTAAAGAAATGACTATCAATGTAACAAAGTATACGTTTTTTTTTAAAAAAAGTAATAGAAAAACCAAATATGATGAAATTTGTATCTATTTTTCATATTATAATAAGAAATTATTATGATTTTCTATTTCCGTTGTCGCTTCTTCTTTCTTCTGCATTTAATTTTCCTTCTTTCCCCCGATAGCTTCGTTTTTAATTTTAAAATATAAATTATAGATTATATATATATATATATATATATATATATATATATATATATATATATATATATATATATATACATATATATATATATATATATATATATATATATATATATATATATATATATATATATATATATACATATATATATATATATATATATATATATATATATATATATATATATATATATATATATATATATATATATATATATATATATATATATATATATATATATTTTATAGAACAACACTTTATAACATTTTATTTAAATTATTTATATAAATCAATATATTGTTAGTATATGTATATGTATGTATGTATATATACTGTATGGAAACGGAATCATAGCAATCACCACATGAACATTCCTTTTCGTGTGAGCAGAAAATGAAAAACTATAATTTTATAATAATTTTATGAATCTTTATTTTGTAGCACTTTATGAGATTTGCGCGTTGAATTTAGCATTTTGTTATTTATTGCTTCAGTTTACAGTTGTTTGTTTGAATAGTTTTGTAAGAAATAAATGTTTAACATGGAAATGTGTTTTCTTTTTGTCCAAAAATGTTAAATGTCTAAGATAACTTTGATGGTAGCGAATAAGTGTAAGTGAAGAACGGAGCAGAGTGTCTTGGCACTAGGTTCTCAAGCTAATAAAACAGTAAAGTAGTACCGTTGCTTAGGAATATAATAAAATTTTAAGCCGTGGTTGAGCAAAATTTTGGATAGAAATAATCTTTATCAATTGTCTACGCCTTCAAAAAGTAATAGTAAGGTAAAAAGAATGCTCAGTATAGTTTCACTAGATGCAGATCTACAACAGACGCTAAAGTTACCCTCCTTAATTACGTTTTAATGCTTGGGAAAACTCACAGAATGCGGTTGGGGTGTGTTGTGATTTATATAAGGCTTTCGATTGCATAGACCACGATACATTATTACGCAAACTCGTCTATTACACCGTCAGAAGCAGTGCCCGGGATTTCATTGCTTCGTACCTGACTAATACGATTCAAAATGTTTCTGTAAATATTGTACGGCCGTCCGGTTGCTTTCTGCGGATGGGAGTCCCACAAGGATCGATTCTAGGGTCTCTTCTATTTATAATATACTTTAATGACTTAACCTTTAACGTTAAGGATATTTGCGATGTTGTTCTATTTGATGATGATACTTCCTTAATTTTTAAAGTAAAGATAAGCACAATTATGACGAAGTAAATAGTGCGCTGTCGCAAATACTTCACTGGTTTACTGTCAATAATTTAGTAGGTATTAAAATGTATAGATAGTAAATGTATAGATAGAATTTACTATGCTGAGCATTATGACACGGAACTTCTCTCCTCGATGGTAAAATTCTCAGTCTTGGGGCCCTCGTCTGTTTTCTCTTGCGGGCAGACTGAACTCTACTGCTTAGGCTGTTAGAAAAGTGAGGCAGTTTATGGATGTTGATACTGCACGGCTAGTGTACTTTAGTTATTTTCATAGCATATTATCCTAAGGAAAAAAAATGCTGCATATATCGAATCTGTATTCGTAATACAAAAAAGAGAAGCTTGGGTCATTTATAGCACGGGAGGGCATCTCGATTTCTTGTATGTATTAAACTAACAGTAAAAAATAATCGGTATATACCTGTACATGATCCCTTCCGCGAGTGAGAAACTGTCGAGTAGTAACACAAGCTCAGATCTTAGAACAAGCGTCATTCTCACATGATTGTAAGCAAAATGCTATGTACCTGAATACTAGAATACTAACCAATAATTTGTACACTTTACCTTGTGTCGAGAAATAAATTATTATTATGTTACATATGTGGATATGAGACCGCATGTGTGTATGTCATATTACATGACATGTGGATCACGTGTGTGGATGTGAGGTCCACACCGAAGTATGATTACATATGTGGGTGTGCGATCACATGTATGGATGTTAGATTACATATGTGCAAGTGTGTGTGTGTGTGTGCGAATGTGAGATCACTTATGTGAATGTGATGTCACATATGTTAAGTTGAGACACTCAACACGTACTGCATGTTGAGTGGCGCAACTTAACGCCTCTGGAATTTGGCAGGTGGGAAATGCTATTATCTTAATGGAGTGTCTTAACGTTTTGTTTTCGGGTTCTAGTCACGAAATTAAAATAAAGGTCAAGCCCACATTATTTTTATTAAACTATCGGTATCACAATTGCGTCACATATATAAAAAGAAATTCTCATATTCTTTTAACAAAAGTAGTTTAGTGATATTGATATAGGTAGTAATTAAGTATACTTTCGGTTTATTTCCCACTCTGAGCATTATTTTTAAATACTTAAAACATAAAAACTTTAGCATAGTGGTATTTAAACTCAAATTCGAATATATTTTTTCAAAATAAGAGGTTACAAGCTTCATTTCTTGAACGTCAAACAATTTAACACCCTCATAATATTACTGCCTCAGACTTGAGAAGTACTGGCTAAAGATACTCAGAGCGAACTTTACATCATATATCTAATTATGTGACAATGATATATTTAAAACAGCCTGGAGCAAGCATTTCATTTCCAAGGCGTGTTATCATGTATATAATCGTTAATGTGGTAATAACCTTTAACACACAAACATCTTTTCACAACTTTTTTAAAATGTGAAATAGAAAATCCTCTTGGGATATATTCATGAATTGATTTGTACAACATGCAGTGTTCATACTTGAAATAGGTTATAAAACTTAAGACAGTCTTTTTAGACAATATACTCTCTCCCTCAGCTCTAATCCTCCTTCTACATTCTTAATTTTATAGTTTACAAGATAACGATTTCCTTCCTTGGTGTGAGATAGCATTTCAAAATATGAACAATCCGCCAAGTAGTGTTTAATAATACAATTAAGGTTAAAAATGAAGAAAAACAACTAATATAACAACTTTGATTTATTTCAAGCGGAAATTATCAAGATCCTGATTTTATTTACAGTCTATTCGCATTCTATATTATTTCTTCCCTTTATTTTTAAATTTAATTAGTACCTGAAAAGAAAGTTATATTTGTAAGACAAAATTATTATGATTAATCTATACATATGTCGTGGCGCAGCGGCACAAGAGTGTGACTGTGACCGACAGGTTCTGGGTTCGATACCCAGTCGAGGAAATGAAATATTTAATATTTTCAATTTAAATATTTAATGTTTTCATTTCTTCGCTCTGGTAATAAGGCAAAAGCACCGCATTGAGTTCCGCCACTCAACACGCAATGCCTCAAATTCGGCGGAAAGTGGGAAACGGAAGTGGAACGGAACTTAACACTAGGTTCCCGGGTTCCCTCTGCGTACCCTGCCTCGTGCGGGATTACAACGTGAAGCTGAAAAAACAAAAAAATAAATAAATTATCTATACAAAATAGTTTCAGACCTGACATGGCAGGACACAAGCATGTGACTATAAATGTGACAAGTTATTCCCCAGCCGAGGAAACGAAATATTTAATATTTGAAATTTTTATCACTTTTTATGCAATGCTTTGAATTTGTTTCTATACCCAGGCGGCTTTAGTTTATGCGGGATGCAGTAGTACCAGTGTCCCATTCACCCAAAAGATAATTATTTTAAATAATTCTATGATATTACCTGTGGATACAAGTAATTTATAGAAATGATAACACACATGCTAACAACATAAGTTGTGTTAGTATTTACAACTTATTTACGTAGCATGTCTTGATTTTTTTTAAATAAAAGAAGTCAACTTTTAGACAGTTTCAAATCCTACAACAATATATTTTTTTAATGTATTATAAATAAATGTTCTTTTCAAAATTTATATAAACACTAAAAATATAGAAACCCAAATTTTCCTATGACATATATTTATGGTTTCAAGCAAGGAGTTTCCACTCTCCATATGTAATTTCCCAAAAGCATAAGAAGGTGGAAGAATAGAAAATAATAGCAAAAAATTCCCAGCCTACCATGCTATGTAGAATAAGAAGACTAATTATTATAAAGCGTAGGTTAACTATTTATCTCACCCTTAGTCCAGGTTTTCAATTCTTCAATATCTTTGACTAGCGACCAGTCATGTCTGCCAGATTGGATAGATTTGTGAGCAGTGACGGTTGTAGGCATCAGGGTCCAGTTTTCATCTATTGCAGTCTTTTTGATCATCGCTGCAACTCCAAGGACAATAGCTGCTGGCACAGCGATCACACCGGATCTTTGCCAAACACTTAATAGAGCGCCAGAGACCGCGCCGCCAAGGAAGTAATTGAACGTGTCGTTTTTACCGCGGATATTTTGAGCTGTGTTCGCGGTTACAGTAAAAGCAGCCGCCATACCGACCATGGGGCCCACAAAGTAAGCATATCTATAGGCAGTGTTGAAAATTCCTTTGGGATGAGAGAACATCAGAACATCCATAGTCGCGACAGCCATTCCACTAAGAGCGGCATATTTCGAAGTCACAAAGACTTTTTTATAAATGTCCTGCCCTTCAGGCGTGTCGTAGTATTTGTATGACAACATAGTTTGGTTTTATTGAACCAATATCTTCCCGAAGTTATTACACAACAGCCATCAAGAAAAATAGATTCAGATGTCAGAGTTGTCAGACTGACAGTGACAGTGATTTTAAGCTAGAAAATGCTACCATATTAAAGAAAAAATCAAGGCTCGGAACATACCCGAAACTATAAGTAACTATTTTACACTTTTCATTGTTACTGATTTAATTTGAATAATAATAATAATATATTAAAATACAAATTATTAATTCTTAAGTCTCGTGCTGTATCTATGGTAGTTTAATACATACAGCGTGCATAGGCCATAGGGCAGTCCACAGTCGCATTTCCGTCATCAAGTTGTCAGTTGTCATTTTGTGCAGTTGTTGATGGTCGTTCTTCATTTGTGGCTCTGTGCTTGTGCTGAAAAATGGCGGCGGACGGTGACGAAGTGATTAGTGATCAGGAAAAAGTGAGAATTGTTTCGGATTTTATACTCCACTCGCCCCCGGGGGAGTTCAACGAAGTGTTCAATGATGTGAGGGTGCTTCTAAACAATGACACACTGCTAAAGGAGGGCGCGAGCGGCGCCTTCGCGCAGTACAACAAGGACCAGCTTACGCCCGTGCGCCTCGACGGCTCCGAGCTGCACACGCTCGTCACCGACCACAACGACCTCGGCGGCGGGCGCTTCTTCGACCCGCGCTCCAAGCGCTCCTTCAAATACGATCACCTGCGCAAGGAGGCTTCCGAGTACGAGCCCTACGAGGGAGACCGCGTCGCGGAGCCCTGGCGCGCCGCCCTGGACGTAGAGTTGTCCACGTACGTGGCGGAGCACTACAAGCACGGCGCCAGCCTGGTGGTGGGGCGCGCGCTTGAAGGCGGCGCAGTGGCACTGGTGGCTTGCATCGAAGACCACCAGTTCCAGCCCAAGAACTACTGGAACGGGCGGTGGCGGTCGGTGTGGTCGCTGACGGTGGGCGGCTCGGGCGGCGCGGCCGAGCTTCGGGGCATGCTTCGCGTGCAGGTGCACTACTATGAGGATGGGAACGTGCAGCTGGTGAGCTCCAAGGAGGTGCGCTCGGCGCTGGCGGCCGGCAACGAGGCGGCGAGCGCGCGCGAGGCCGTGCGGCTGGTGTGCGAGGCGGAGGACGCGTACCAGACCGCCATCTCGGACAACTACAAGACGATGAGCGACACCACGTTCAAGGCGCTGCGGCGGCAGCTGCCCGTCACGCGCAGCAAGATCGACTGGGCGCGCCTCGTGTCCTACACCATCGGCAAGGAGCTCAAGAGCCAATGACCCCGAGCCGCGCCCGCCACGCCTGTACATAGTCTCGCGAGAGGATATCTTGTTCAAATGTTTACCGGCGGCCGCCCGCCTATTTATCTATGAGTATATAGACAAATCGCTATTGTAACTGTTAAATTTTATTGCATTTTGTTACTCTCATTATGAAAGGATATTGAACGCTTCGCCCGCTTTAAAGTGGAATTATGATAACTTTTGTTTCTGAAAGAGAGTACTGTACTAATTGACAGTTTGGTTGGTAGTGGAGAGACTGTTGTAGGGTAGTGTCCGCTCGTAGCCAACATTATACATATTGTACTAATTAAATTTTTTCAGTTATAAAAATCTATCGCAGAATAATTGTTGTGTAAGCAATATAAAACTAATTTTATTTGTTTGATCTAATATTGTGTCAATTACTATATGTATTCTACACCAAAATAAATATCTATCGCTTGAAGCGTTCACTAGACTTTGGAATAAAAATAAGGAAAAAAATATAGAATTAAACAAAAGCAATGCTCAATTCGCTAAAGCTAGCGATACAGGAAATTCACACACTCAAATAACGAAACCTAGGAAGAATATATAAAATATTTTATTAATATAATGAAAGTATTGGAAAAAAACTTAACCAACGTCTAGGGACGCTTGCACCTGCTGGAACTCATCCATCCATTCAATGTGAAACAGTATTATTTCTATATTAATTTTGAATATTGCTTGCATGATTACTCATTAACATTGTACAGTTTGAATGGTGCGAAGGGAATAAGCATTATACGTAATCACTGCAGGTGTCTATAATATTGTATGGCAAGAAGCAGTGCCTGGGACTTTGAAGCCCTTATATATCCCCCTCTCCGCCTGCCGCACTCATTTCTCTACCAATACTTAATTTGAATTTGTTTTTCTAACTGCCTTTAAAGTATGTTGTAGAAGAAACTGATGTGTTTTAGACAAGTCGAGATCTTGTAGAAAAATATAGAGTTTTCTATATTATTTTTTATTAGATAATGTGAACTTTTGTTGGTGCATTTAATAATTGAAAAGGCCACATAGCGTAAGCGGCAAAGAGCACAATCAATATTGATTATTTTTCAATGAAAATGAAGGAGGTTTGCTCAAAACATTATGTGGATAGAAATTAATGGCGTCGAGAGTGCGAGGGAAGCATTAACTTTTTATATATATATGTAAAACACAGTTAGTTTATTATTTTGTATTTATAATTTACAAGATGGTACATTAAATTCAAGTATTCCATTTAAAAGTAATGTATAATTGAATTAATTTGAATAAAAATATATATTAAAATGTTGCTAACTATTTCTTTTTATTTATTTCTTTTTTATTGTGACAGTTAATGGGTAGGGTGTCGGTTTTAATGCCACTTGAAAAACTGAAAATTGTAATATTTACATTTCTGCTTCTGGTAACAAGGCTCAACGCGGCGTTGACTCTACTAGCAATGTCTCACTCTACTAGCAATGTCTCAGATTCAGCGGAAAGTGGGGAACAAAACACAGTGACTCAAATATATATATGTATATGTATATGTATATGTATATGTATATGTATATGTATATGTATATGTATATGTATATGTATATGTATATGTATATGTATATGTATATGTATATGTATATGTATATGTATATGTATATGTATATGTATATGTATATGTATATGTATATGTATATGTATATGTATATGTATATGTATATGTATATGTATATGTATATGTATATGTTTATATATATATATATATATATATATATATATATATATATATATATATATATATATATATATATATATATATATATATATATATATATATTTGTAAACCATTTACCCAAGACCTATACGCTCAAAAAAAGTATAAGTAAGTTTTATGTATTTACTTGTTGAAAGTTTAACTGTGGCCAGATTTAGAAACTTCTAAATCTGGCCACAGTTAAACTTTCAACAGTAAATACAATAAAGTAAGGCGGTTGCAGGTTCAAATCCCGATTAGGGACACTAACTTGAAATTATTATGAATATTTTAGTTTCAATTTATGTATTGAAAGGTTGACTCATGACAAGCAGAAGGTGTGGCATTTTACAATTACCTAGATAACTGTAGAACAGTTGATAATTTCACTTGATGATGTCATTAATGAGGGATTGTTTACATTTTGTAAGAAATTGGAAATAGATATAATTTTACGGTTAAATATATAAAATATTTTGAGTCATTGTATAATAATAATTTGCCTCTTGAACGTATAAAAACTTAAACTGAATATATATATATATATATATATATATATATATATATATATATATATATATATATATATATAATTTTATTTTATATAATTATAAAAATTTAGGTTGGTAATTAGGTAAAGCGCAGCGTTGAGTTGCGTAACTCAACACGTAATGTCTCGAATTGGCACAAAGTGGGGAACGGGGTGACTTAACACTGGGTTCCCTAGTCCCCCTAGTTCTCCATACAATTGCAAATAAGTGAAAATATTAAATATTTAATTTCTTCGAACAGGGATCGAACCCACAACCTATCGTCTACAGTTGCACTCTTGTGCTTTTCCGCCACGACCGGCCTCAAGCCTACTAAGATATATATATAAAAGCAAATTTAAAGGAAAACTCAGCGAATGACGTGTCCAGTCCGTGTGTACCAGGATGACTCATACCAGCTTAATGCGTTATCGAATTTGTATTCCATATTCATTTTGTAATGTGATTCTTGTTGTTTTAGTGGCATCTTTTGTTTGGCCTTAGGCCTGTCGTGGCGCAGCGGCACAAGGGTGTGACTGTAACCGACAGGTTCTGGGTTCGATCCCCAGTCGAGGAAATGAAATATTCAATGTTTTCACTTTAAATATTTAATGTTTCATTTCTTCGCTCTGGTAATAAGGCAAAGCGCGGCGTTGAGTTCCGCCACTCAACACGCAATGCCTCAAATTCGGCGGAAAGTGGGGAACGGAAGTGGAACGGAGTGTCTTAACACTAGGTTCCCGGGTTCTGCCTACCCTGCCTCGTGCGGGATACAGCGTGAAGCTAAGAAAGAAAGAAAGATTTTTGTTTGTTACTGGTTACTTCCGTCCATACTACGGTGACTTGATTTTTCTCTATTTTTTTTTCAAATTAAAGCTATATCTCTCTGCACATGGCAGTGTTACCCTAGTGTTAGGAAAAGCCGTTTCCCACTTTATGCCAAATCTGAGGCGTTGCGTGTTGAGTGGCCTCGCACTCATAACTTAGCCACGCTTTGGTTTGTGGCCAGAGCAAGGAAAATGAAATATTAAATATTTCATTCATCCCACAAAATTTCGCTTTTACTGTCACACGCTTGTGCCACTGTGGCGTTACATTTGTTTTATTTCTATTACGCGGTATTATGTTACGCGCCGTCTCGGAACATATGGCAGTGCTTGCGGGACGGAGAGAGTGAATACTAGAAGCGAATCAAGAAGTCAAAAGACTAATCTGGATTAAAAAAATACCTTTTTGTTAAAAGGTAGTATAAATTGATAAGCATTCATTTAAAAGTAATATTGCTCGGATGGGCATAATATTATCTTGGGGTGGACACAGACTACCCGGCCTGACCCCCACTTCCTACGCCCGTTGGCGACAAAAAAAAAAAGCGTTTTTACTGGAACGGCAGGTACCTAATCATGAGACACATCCTTATGCGTGTTACATATAGATAGGCGACGCTGCCCTTTTTCTTGTTACCAAAATAAGAGTTATAAGCATATTTAATTCCTCTGAATGGAAAACGAACCATCAAAAGTCCTTTGCAGTGACGCCATAGCGCTACAATAAGTGAAAAAAATATATATAAAACAAATTTTCAATCGAAAAACCAAAAAAAGAACTGAATCAAAAGAAAATTAAAAACAGTATTCCGTATAAAAAGTTATATTTTCACAAATATTCAACAAAGGCGGTCGGTCGGTCGGCAAATATTGATATTTGAAACTAATCTACTGGACGCCGCGAACGTTTGTTCTGAAATTACTGCAGAGGAAATTCTGAAGAGCTTTCTAACTAACTTTTCGTTTAGTTTTTTATTTGGGTGCTCTTGCACTCCGTGTTCTTTGGCTTTAAGAGTCGGGAAAAACCACTGTACGTGATTAAGCTGGTTGAATTTGGTTTATTTAGAATGTGTAGTAATCGTTAAAACTAAAGATCTTATAATATACGGACTGGAAAGTTTCACGCTGTATCCCGCACATGGCAGGATAGGCAGAGGGAACTTGGGAACCTGGTTTCAAGACACTCCGTTCCCCTGGACTTTCCGTTTACCATTATCCGCCGGATTTTGAAGCATTCAGTGAGTGGCGGAATTCAAAAAACGTGATTATTTATATAATTTTTCGTGTTGGAATCGAACCTACAATACCACTAAAGCCTAAACTCCTTAATATTTTATTTAATACGCAAAATGCAAATTGGACAATTTACTAAGAATTTACAGTCTGTCGCAGTACAGGATCTTATTTGGTAGGAAAGTTTATGCCAAAATATTAGCAAGAAGAATACAACGCATGTCCGAAAAGCTGGCGTAGGAGGCCCAGGGTGCCTTTAGACCTGGAAGAGGGTGTATAAATCCAATCTTTTCCCTCCGCATGATCACTGTAAAAATTTTGGCCGTAAACTGAAAAGTTTTCTATGCTTTTGTGAAATTCGAAAAGGCGTTTGACAGTTCGACAGGGTCCTAAGAAAGAGAATATTGGAGGCACCGTACCTGCACCATGTGACCAGATCCAAGCCGCAGTTTGTAAAGTGTCTCTACATAGATCACTCAGCCTGCGTGTTTAAAACACAATCGGATGTTAAACAAGGTTGCGCCATTTCAGCCTAGTTGTTCAATTTATATTTGGATAGATATCTTCAAGGAGTGACACCAAGTGACAGGAGAGTAAAAGTAGGTAGCTTGTATATAAATTGATGAGGCAGTGCTTATTGCATCATCAGATAGTAAGTTACGTTCATTGGTCACTCTGAAACAGGATGATGGTGTTAGACTGAATGAGAAGACGGTTCTGATATTTGAAAGAAATGAAAAAAGGACATAATGCAAGATCAGCGTAAATGGTAAGACATTAGAAAAATGGACTGCGGTGGTATATCTGAGAAGTATATTTAGTAGGGCTGTTAAAGCTGTCGGTAACAGAGTTAACGGTGCCTTAGATGCATTGTTGAGACGGCGTAACGTCAGCATTGCTGCTTGATTGGCCCGTCCACAATGCAGTATTTGTACCGACGCTGTTATACGACAAGGAAACGTGGATATTACAGAAGAAGAATGTAAGAAAGATGAATACCGTGGAGATGTGATCTTTTCTTAGTTTCACACTTTATCTCGCCACATAGCAGTGTAAACGGAGGGAACTTAGGAACCTGAAAGATACTTCACCATTTGGTATCCTCTTTCCCCGCCTCGTTTTTAGACTGAAAAAATAAAATATTAAATATTTCATTTCCTCGACTAGGAATCAATGCCACTAGTAAGAGGTAATGTTACTAATACAAACCGTACCAGAACTAGAGAATATTGCGTATGACCTATAAAAAATTGAATCAATATTTCTGAAATATAACAAAAACAAATATTTAAAATGAAACGTACGGTTAAAAAAACATTCTAACCAATCCAGTGGACACCGCAAATGTTTACACAGCCTTGATATTCCTCTATGGAGGAAAACTGAAATGATTTCTTTTTTTACTGAACATATTTTTTGTGTTATCTCTTTTTTTTTTTTCTTTGGGAGTCTCATAATATAAAAATCCAATTTTTCAGATTTTTTAAGAAATAAATAAAATTACTAACATATTTATTGTTTTTTGTTTTAACTTTAGGCAGAGAACTTTGGAAGTTATATTGAGACACTAGATTCCATTCTCCAAATTCCGTTTAATTTGACGAACTGTGTGTTAAGTGGGCGTAACTTAACGCTGCAAAATGTAAACAAAATTATATTTCATTTATACGATTAGGAATGGAACCCACTGTTGTCGTGTGTACAGTCACACGCTTGTGCCCCTGTACCATAACAGACCTCAGATATTGTTTAAATTAGAATAAATGTAATTAAAATACTCTGAACATCCGACATAAACAGAGGCTTGTTATACGTTTGTCCTGTCTGTGAATATTATTAATTTTCATAGAGATGTTGGTCTTTTCTTCAGTTTGTACTATATTACATAAATTGGCCTCAGCCAATTTCAGAGTGTCTTAACACTATGTATACACTGCTCACAGTGTATACATAGTGTTAAGACACTCCGTTTCAGTAAGCTTTCAGTAAGCTTTTGTATTTATATCAATAACTATGTTTTGTCTTATTTATTGTACCTTTTATCAGCTTCAAGCTGAGTCCCGCACTTGGCGGAGGAGGCAGAGGGAACTTGGGAACCTAATGTCAAGACACGCCTTTTTATTAAGACACTTTGGTTCCCCTGCTGCATTGCGTGTTGAGTGGCGGAACCCAACGCCGTGCATTGCCTTGTTACTAGAGCGAAGAAATCAAAATATTAAATATTCCATTTCTAGCCTCATACTTTCTATATAAAACAAGTACATGTTTTGCTTCAAACGTCCAGAAAAACAGCTCAAGCGTTTCTTTAAACTTAAATGGAGAAGTTATTTAAAGAATGATGTCGAGAAACTTGTACGGTACAAATAGTTACTTATCAGAAGAGCAAATCTTAATTACACTTAATGGTGCACTCAGATACGTTAATTACCGTTTAATTGATATTAAATCAGCATTTCTTTAACGATTTTTCATATACCTATATATGTATAAATATTACGAAAGACAGATTTATGATAAATAAATATAAACATTAGATTAAAATAAATAAATGATTTCTGCGGAAAATTAATTGAAAAAAAAAAGGCTGCTTTGTTCAAATTTTTATACGTTTTTAAATTTACTATTTTTCTTTCCTAACTGTGAAGTAACACTTTAAAAAAAAGTATAGTACAAACATAAGTAGCTTCACGCTGTATCCCGCACTAGGCAGGGTAGTCAGAGGGAACTCGGGAACCTAGTGTAAAGACACTCCGTTCCACTTCCGTTCCCCACTTTCCGCCGAATTTGAGGCATTGCGTGTTGAGTGGCGGAATTCAACGCCGCGCTTTGCCTTATTACCAGAGCGAAGAAATGAAACATTAAATATTTAAAATGAAAATATTAAATATTTCATTTCCTCGACTGGGGATCGAACCCAGAACCTGTCGGTTACAGTCACACTCTTGTGCCGCTGCGCCACGACAGGCAATAAAATAATAAAAAAATAAAAATACAAATAAACAATAAATATCAATATATATTTGATATGACAATTGCCTATAACAATAATTATCAAATAAAATGGACCAATTCATGTTTTCTTATCACAACTTCCGTTTGAACTGCAATGTTTACATATTTTGTTATGGCTATATACATATTTTGTTCTACAAATGTGGGGTTTTCTCGATCTTTCTCAGCTTCACGCTGTATCCCGCACGGGGCAGGGTAGACAGAGGGAACTTGAGAATCTAGTGGTAAGACGCATCGTTCCAATTTTGGAGGCATTATGTGTCGAGTGACGGAACTCAACGCCGCGCTTTTTCATTGTTACCAGAGCGAAGAAATGAAAACAATTAATATTTAATTTGAAAATATTTTATTGATTTCATTTCCTCGAGTGGGGTTGAACCCGCAACCTGCCGTTCACAGTCACACGCCTGTGCCACTGCGCCACGACAGGCCTCAACTTTACTATAGTATTTTATACCTTCACTGTGTTTTCCGCACATAGCAAGATAAACAGAGACTTCCGTTCCCCACGTTCCGCTGAATTCTCGATTTTGAGAGACGGAAATAAACGCCATTGGAGGCCTGTCGTGGCGCAGCGGCACAAGCTTGCGACTGTAACAGACAGGTTGTGGGTTCGATCCCCACTCGAGGAAATGAAATATTTAATATTTTCAATTTAAATATTTAATGTTTTCATTTCTTTGCTCTGGTATATTGGTACATCTGGTACATATATTGCGTGTTGAGTGGCGGAGCTCAACGCCGCGCTTTACCTTATTAGTTTTATTATTTACGGTTACAGTCACACGCTTTTGCCGCTGCGCCACGACAGGCTTCATATACATATAACATATATAACATTTACATTATTTTTTTTTTTTTATTAAATATCTAAATTCATTCTTCAATAATAAATGACTTTAAAATATATACAATCACACATTCGGAATAAACAAATTGAGTATACTTAAAAAAAGAATTCAGGTTCCCACTGTATCCCGCACATGGCAGGGTAGGCATAGGGAACTTGGGAACCTAGTGTTAAGGCACTCCTCCGTCCTTACTCCAAGGTTTCCTAAAAAAATCTACCGCAATCACCTTTATATTAATTTATGATAATGATTTTCTTTTGATCAATTGCAAGTACAAGTACGTGATTTTTATACGAATTTAAAATCTTTTGATGTTTTCCACCAGGTTTGACCAGTGTTTATTTCTTTGACACTATACCATATTGTACCATAACATTAAAATTATATTTAAAAAAAAAATACTGATTTAATAATTATAGTTTCATATATATCTTCTATGTATCAATCAATGTATAGAATGGTTGTAACCCGAAAATTTTGTTTGCTGTTTACAAAACATCAAACCCCATAGTTCGAGTTCCCGTTGGATTTTTTGGAAAAAATCTCTTAATGTTCCCTTATGTTCCCAAGGAACATAGACGGCGAGTATCAGCGTTCAACGCTGTGAAGTTTCTCCGTAGTAAAACAGTTTTATATCTGGGACTGTAAGCGCGATAGTTGTACGAGGGGGAGCCATTAGTTCCAGGAGGGAGAGTGTGGGTGGTTTAGGGCATCAAATACGTCATTTCATTTTCCCATTTTGGTGTTCTTTGAGTTTAGCTACTCGACACGCAATGTCTGCAGAATTCCGTCAAAAGTGAGAAACGGAAGTGAAATGGAGTGTCTAAATGGGAACAGAAGTATCTAAATGGAAATGGATGTGTCTAAATGAGAACGGAAGTATCGAAATGGGAACAGAAGTGTCTTAACGGGAAATGAATTGTCTAAATGGGGACGGAAGTGTCTAAATGGTTGCAGAATGTCTAAATGGTTACGGAAATGGGGACGGAGTGCCTTAACACCAGAGTCCTGTGCAATATACGGGATACAGTGTGAAGGTACCAAAAAAAAACAACAAAAAAAAAGAAAATAATTTATAATGTACATATATAATACAGTCTTAAGTCTCTTAAATAACTAACTATTTATTATAAAAATATTAAAGATTTTCATAAAAGAAAAAAAAAAATGTTCACGTTTTTTAACGTAGACTTTCTTTATATTTCCATTTATTTTATATCCTTGTTTATTCATTGACGTAACAAAAAGGGTTTTATTAGTTTAATCTGTTTGTCTGTCTGTCTGTATCTCCTAAATGGATGGACCGATTTGAGTGATGTTTTTATAAATCGAAAGCCTAGTTCATCGCGGTGGTTCTCAGCTATGTTTTATCAAAATCGGATCAGCGGTTTAAGGGTTACAAGCATTTTACCAAGATGAGGTAGTGGTTTTTTTTAATGGGGTTATAATGTCACTTTGTTAACTTTTCCATTTTTTAAGTATTTTTTTTTTCCCAATCAAATTTAACAAATCCCCAATTGGATTTGAACCCACAATCATTGTATGTACAAACATTATTTTTACTTCTTTAAATATAATATTAACTATGAAATCGGTGTATTTATATGTTTATTCCTAGAATAAAGATAATCTTTATAATAAATTGGCTGATAATATTGATTGGGAAACGAACGCCATATCTGCGAATACTGTGGTATTTCTGAAATAAAATGATAAAATATTATAATATATGTAGATTCTTTTCACGTTTTATTTCTGCATATATAAGGGGATCCTGGGAACCTTGTGTTGAGTGTTACTCCTTATTTACGTTCTTTACTTTCCGCCCAAAATTTGAATGCATTGCGTGTTGAGTGGCGGAACTCAACGCTGCGCTTTGCGTCGTTACCAGAGCGAGCAATTGTAAATATTAATATATTTATATTAATATTTCATTTCTTCGAGTGGGGGTTGATCCTATAATATGTCGCATTAACAGTCGGACGACCGAAATCTTAACTAATACAAATCTTATTAACAGTTATAAATTATAAGTGTCTTATTGGGAACGCAGCGTTCCCATTACGACACTATAAATTTATTGCCACAAGGTTCCCAGGATCCCTGTAGGTACCCTGTAGGTACCATATAACAATAATATTCATACCAATATCTGTAGGTACAACATAGTTTTCAGGCGGCATCACCACCGCGGGTATCGGCCCTTCGATTCCCGACGGCACTTCCAAATCTCTCTCCGAATCTATTATATGGAAAGAAGAGAAATGATTCAGAGCTTCTCTATCTTTATCTTTGGATATTTCTTTTGTTTCTGTTTCATTAGTTTTGTTTGCTTCTTCTAAAGCTGCGTTGAGTTCTTTAGAATCATCTCTTTCGCGTATTTTATGTTTGATTTCATTAATTTCGTCATTATTAATGATTTTTTCGTCATTATTATTTGATTGTTGAATATTTTTAAGTATGAAATCATTATTATCATTTTTTATTGCTTGGAATGAATTGAAAACTTCTTTTTCTTCATCGACTGTTTCGCTTTTATGTTCATTATTATTAATTTGTTCTATTGTAGTATTAATAATTGAATTTGGCTTGTTCATTTCATTTTCTCTATCATTAAATATTGTTTTAGTTTTTAATAAGTTTCTACTATGAATAATGGTTTCATTATCATAATTTACTTCTTCATTATTAATGATTATGTTATTTAAATTATTTTTATCATTATTTCCTACATTCATATTAAGAGATTCTGTTACTGAATTATCCAATAATATATCATTTTCATCTCTCAATCCTTTGTAATAGATATCATTATTATCATTACTTTTATCAACAATATCATTATTTTCATCATCACGTTTAGTAAGATTATCATATATGGGATCTTCTAACGGGATTCCTTCAGGTATATCGTCTAATGTATATTCATGAGAAATAACTATTTCTCCGCTCTCCGTAAGTGATCGTGCTTTGTTAAAGAGGTTGTCCGTCGCGTTATAATCGTTTACTTCTTCAGCTATTTCTGATGGACAGTCTTCTGGTATTGTGTACATCTGTTGGGAGGTTGTTAAGTGAAAAAGTGTATTGATTATCTACTTATATACTCGATAATAGGTTTATATAAGGTGAAAGATCTATATAAACATCTAATTTATGATATAAATTGAGTCGAAAAAGAAATTTGCAAAGTAAAATTAAAAATATAATGAAAGAATTATATATCTGAGTAACATATATTACTTATTTAATTTCCTAAATGGGTACAGAACCCACAACCAATATCACTTACCTGAGTATCCTCCACATATGGCCTATAATAGTCGAAGATCTTAGCGTAAGCGGGCCTCGTCTTAGCGCGCGGCCCCACCGCGTGCACGTCGAAGCACGCGTGTCCGCCCCCGTCCCCACCGTCCCCACCGTCGCCCCCGTCCCCACTCAGGTACAGGATCGCTTTTGAGTTTGTGGGGTTCACTTCTATACGCCTGAGGACTGCGGGTGCGATATCAAATAGGTTTTTAAAGGTTTATTGAATAAAATATTTATTTATTGAAGTGGCCTGTTGTAGCACAAGGATAGTGAAATATTTGTTCATGGAAGTGAAATATAAAGGTACAGCGAGTGTTGAGTTTCACAATTCAACACGTACTGCTTCAAATTCGGCGAAAATTGAAGAAAGGAACGGAGTGTTTCAACACTGATTTTCTAAATCCCCTTCTCCGTACCTCGCTAAATGTGTAAAAAAACTTATGACGTCACTTGTTTGTAAGTATTTTTTTTTTTTTTTGGTGTTTTTTTTTTAAATTCACGCTTTATACCAGACATTGCAAGCTAGGCAGAGAAAATAAAAAGAAAACCAATCTCAGAAAAATATAATTGGTAAAAAATAAGCTTCAAGGCACACCACAATTTTATTATATACCTACACATACATATCATATATGTACATATAAATCCAGTGGAAAGTGCGTAACAAAAATATATTTGTATGTATGTATTTGAGACAGTGGCGACGCAGGGCCTACGCCGGGTGGAAATAATATATGTATATACCTACTTATAATAAATCTGTAACCGATCACTGTCTGTACATGTGAATTAGTTAATAAAATAGTTTAATTAAAGCGGGCGAAGCCAATAGGTCGCTGGTTTATAATATGTTTAATTCGGCGTTGAGCTCCGCCACGTAACACAAGATTCATCCAGATTTCAGCGGGACGTGGGGACCGAAAATGTTTTAACATTACGTTCCCTAGTTCCCTTCACTTATCCTGATATTTATTTGATACAGCGTGAAATTAAAAGAAATGTGTAGCTGCATTTATACTCTATACATTAATATTTAATATAATTATTTTATCGATACTAGGTAAGTGCATATCTAACTGCACTAATGAATGTTAATTTTTTTTTATAAAAAAACGTTTTTTCCGCTGCAGTGTTTTAAAAATAACAGTAAGTTTACAACAACAATTAACTAAATAAAACAAGAGTTGGAAGATATAGAGAGTCAAAACACTCCGTTCTCTTTGCTTTCTTATTTAAATAATAAAAGAAGAAATATACGTATGTATAATATGAAATCACCTTTGCATGCAGTACTTCCTTCATGTATTTCTGTTTTTTTTTTTTGTTTTTTGTTTATTTCAATTGTTATTTTAATTTTATTTGTAATTTTTATTGAAAAAACTGCCGACTGAAAAAATAAGTAAGTCATTTTGGAAAAGTGAATGTGGCGTCTTGAAAAATGCCCTCGAATCGGTGCAAGCCACGAAGTCGGTCTGACAGGAGAAACAGAGAGATCAAACTCACAACACTCCTTTTTTAGCGTCGGGTATATAAAATCCATATAGCTATGCAATTTTTTCTATTGAATTATTATTCACTCAGCTTCACACTGTATCCCGCACATGGCAGAGTGTACAAAGAGAACTTTAAAGCCTAGTGATATGACACTCCGTTCCGTTCTCTACTTTCCGCCGTTTTTGAGGCATTGCATGTTAAGTAGCGCAACTCAACGCCGCAACAACAACGCAAATTCTTGTGCCGATGCACAAAGAGAGGCCTCATTCGATTATTAAATATAACGTTTTCTATTTTAATTCCTAAAGCTTATGTCAGATAGTAAATATGTCTTTGAAAGAGAATGTGCGTCAGAAATAAGATATTTTGGGACACGCGTAATAGGATGTGATTCTGGGTCATCTCATACTGATATAGATTCAAGTGAAATTTTATCAACTATGTATATATTCTTTTTTTTTTTTTGTAGCTTCACGCTGTATCCCGCACGAGGCAGGGTAGGCAGAGGGAACCCGGGAACCTAGTGTTAAGACACTCCGTTCCACTTTCGTTCCCCACTATTCAATTTGTTATTGTATATATTCAATTTCTTTTAAAAATAAGCGTTTTAAATGCATGATTATAAGAGGTCTCGTTTTTTTTTTCTATATATTATATAGGCCTTAAAAAATTTGGTTAAATTTATAATTATGGTTGTATTTTTATTTATAACTTGATAAAAAACTTTGATTTTTCGCTTTGGTACACATAACGATGCGAAGTTCGGCTACTTCATACGTAATATCTCGAGAATTTGGTTAAAAGTAGAGAACAGGACATCTTATCTCTAAGTTTTCAGATGCCTCTTGCTTATACTACTATATGCGGGAAACAGCGTGAAAAAAATATACTCACTAGTCGAGTAAAAATTTCTTCCTATTAACGTTATGCGGGAAAAAGCGGGAAAGATCCTATCTCCATAATTCACACACAAAAAGACACAATCATTACCTATTCAGCCATTTGTTGTTATTGAAAAAAGTTAGTCATCAATTGACAGAATCAATGTAACGTGTGCCCATGACCCAGTAAGAGCTGTATGTAGGGCGTTTTTCATACAGGAAATACTGTACTGTATGTACAGTACGGTTATAGTGTTATACATTTAAATGAATTTGTTTGTTTTGATCTACGAGTAACTTCAGGTTTACGCGGTATCATATATCGGGGAAGGTGTAGGGAACGTGGGAACCTATTTTTAAGTTACTCCCTTCCCATTAAGGTGTTGAAAGTTAAAGCTTAAGATAAGTAAAAAAAAAAATAAAAAAAAACTCCTACACCAAAGAACACTACTGCATTTTGGCACAATATATGTAACTCTTGAACTGCTGAACAGAATTTCATAAAATATATTTATATACATATTTATCTATGGATCTTATTCAGTAGGAGTTCCTACGCGGAACATAACGCCGCGGGTTGCGGTAACAGGTTGGAAAAAGAAAAATACATCCGTGTTTCTTATTGAGTGTGGCACTTGGTAATAATATTAAGAAAAACATTGTCCGTGCAGTCATCGATCAGCTATTTATACTTTCAATGAGAAAATCATTTAAAATATGTTGACAAAACTGATTGTCTGCAATGTCGGTTAACGGACAAAAAAGTTACGTAATAACGTCATAATAAAACATTGAATTATCATATTATATATATTTAAAAAAAATAAAGTTTTATCAATAAAAAAAAATATTATCTTAACTTTTTTTAACTTAAATTATAAAGATTAATTACAAAGTAAATATGCGACTGCTTAGGCCTAACTTGGATCTTTATTAAAGTCGATCTTGCTTGCACATGAGCGAGAGGCGGAACGTGACAATGAGTCATGCTTTTTAATGCAATCGGCGTTGATCGATTTGTAACGCGTTATCACGTAAAATTCACTCACTCAGCTTCACGCTGTATCCCGCACATGGCTGGGTAGGCAGAGAGAACATGGGAACCTAGTGTTAAGACACTCCGTTCCACTTTCGTTCCCCACTTTCCGCCGTATTTGAGGCATTGCGTGTTGAGTGGCGAGACTCAACGCCGTGTTTTGCCTTTTTAACAAAGTGATGAAATGAAAACATGAAATACTTCACTTCTACGAGTGAGAATCGAACCCAAAACCTGTCGGTCACAGTCACATCGTCGTGCCGCTGCACTACAACAGGCCTCAAACAAAATGTTTAAATTATCTTTATTCATGTTCATGTACTTCCCCACGCACTTCTCCAATTTCTGATACCTTCCGTATAAAGTGGCTGAACTCAACGCCGCGTTTTGTCTTAATACCAGAGCCAAGAAATAATACAGTCCCTTAAGTATAAATCGAAAGCACAACCATCGTGTTACAGTTCTCCTCTGTACCCACACACAGCAGTAGGCAAAGGGAACATGGGAACCTAATGTTAAGAGACTCCGTTCCCCACTTTCCGCTATATTTACGCCGGTCATATAATGATAATTTAACTAGTATTTAAACAAAAATTAAATATTATAAAAAATCTAGAGTACGTAGAGTCTAAAGTACCTACCAGCTGAAAAGCAATTACGTATGTCGCAGTAACAAGGCCTTCCACTCAACATGGCGGAATGAGAGAGTGCATTTCATTTTATTTTTGTATGAGGATATTTACTTCTTAACGTTTATAAAAGGGGTTTGTATGTGAATTTGTAGGCTTTACATTGATAAAAGAGGATTTTTCAAATGGATATTTATATAATAGAGTAAGGAGCATAAGGAGCCTCCCAGGGCATGTATGAAGAGGTTGATGACAGTGGACGAGGCGGAAGAGGTATGCCGAGACCGTAACGTTTGGCGCTCCGTTCTCTCTGCCTACCTCGCTAGGGACGCGGCGTTAAGTTAAGTAAGAAAGATTTCTATAATTTTTACAATTCTTAATTCAAGCGGGAATCGATGCAATAATCTTTTCAATAAATCTTAACACTAAAGCAACAAGGAAAAGTGAGTGGTAAGAGAGGGAGGGGGAGACCTCGGTTGAACTTCGAAAACACAGTATCGACGATACTGGAGGAAGATCACGTAAAAAGCATGAGGACCCCCCGGAGGGCATGTATGAAGAGGCTGATGACAGTGGACGAGGCGAAAGAGGTATGCCGAGACCGTAGCGTTTAGCGCTCGCTAGGGATATAGCGTGAAGATAAGTAAGGAAGTAAATAAGTAAAGCAACAGCTGAAAATGAAATAAGTACGAGTGGGTCGCGGTAGAGAAATGAATAGCGCAGTGCATTTTATTTCAATTTAGTAAGAAGATTTTAATTTAATACATTTATAGAAAGACGTCTGTAGGTAATTTTATAGGCTTTTTATTTTGTATAAGGTTGTGTTTTTCAAATTAGTATTTAGATTTTAATTTGATTTGACAAATAGAATAAACGTAATGTTAAATTAAATTCATTAAATGTTATATATATATATATATATATATATATATATATATATATATATATATATATATATATATATATATATATATATATATATATATATATACATATATATATACATATATATACATATATATATATATATATATATATATATATATATATATATATATATATATATATATATATATATATATATATATTCGGTTGGAGGGATTCATTCATTCATTTCTGTATAAAGGTAAAAAGCGAGGTAATATTTACATAGTGACTACTCGTTACTAGGTGGGTTTGTTTAACAAACCGTCCTTGACCTGTGGTGGCCTAGATTTGTATGGAATGAGAGCTTTTCTGGTGAAAAATATTCTACTTCTATTATATTGCGTTGGTTGTTGGTTCGATGTTTTCAGTCGTTTCGTAAGAAAAATACTTTTTTTTAAGAAGATGTATAGGATAGGTTGTTTTGTTTATGATACAGTTACATGAATCCCTGCGAGATAAAAAAATATAAAATGAAAAAATGTTAATTTTTTTCATTTTCACTCTTTATCTCGTAGGGATTGTAAATGATAAGCTAAATTTATCATGAAAAATGTGAAAAAACTGTAAAATCGAATAGTTGCTTCTATCCCCAATGGAGAGATTCATATTCTGTAATATTTTCAATTTAAATATTTAATGTTTCATTTCTTCGCTCTGGTAATAAGGCAAATCGCGGTGTTGAGTTGCGCCACTCAACACGCAATGCCTCAAATTCGGCGGAAAGTGGAGAACGGAAGTGGAACGGAGTGTTTTAACACTAGGTTCCCGGGTTCCCTCTGCCTGCTCTGCCTCGGGCGAGATACAGCGTGAAGCTGATTCACTTCTTCGTTTTCGTAACAAGGCAAAGAACCACCACCCAATAATGCCGAAATGCCTCAAATTCGGCGAAACGGCGTCTTAACACTAGGTTCCCAAGTTGACACTGCCAACCCTGCCATGTGCGGGATACAGCGTGAAATTGAAAATAAATAAATGGTATAGCGAAAATATAGATTATAAATGTAAACGATGTAGGACTTTCATTATCCTTGACCCAGTTACTGATAGCGCTCTAGTTTGATATAACTTGGGCTTGGCTCTAATGTATCTACTTATTTATTTTCTATTGAAATTGAAACGTGCGATTGTAAGCGCTACAGGTAGCGGGTTCAATTCCCTTTTGAGGATATGAAATATTTTAATTTTTCTCGCTCTGGTAAGGTAAATCGTGGCGTTTAATTACGCCATTCTATCTAAATAATGTTTTCAGTCGTTTCGTAAGAAAAATACTTTTTTTAAGAAGATGTATAGGATAGGTTGTTTTATTTATGATACAGTTACATGAATCCCTGCGAGATAAAAAGTGAAGCTGAAAAAAACGTAGATTTTTTTGTGGCGTTTAATTACGCCATTCTATCTAAAGATCAAATATTATATACATATATACTGTTCTTTAATGGAATGCTGTTTTCATTACGATTTTAATATTATTTTAGCTTCCATCTGTATCACTGACATAGCAAAGTAGGCAATCTACTTAAAAGAGCCCCATATAGTCATAATAAAAAAAAAAAATAAGATTTTCACATTCTGCCGAATTCTTAAGGCGTTGCTTGTTGCTGTTCAATACTTCGTTACTATATAGTGAGAAAACTAAAATATTAAATATTTAATTTCCTCGATAAAATAAGGCAAAGCGCGGCGTTGAGTTCCGATACTCAACACGCAATGCCTCAAATTCGACGGAAAGTGGGGAACGGAAGTGGAACAGAGTGTTCTAACACTAGGTTTCCGGGTTCCCTCTGCCTACCCTGCCTCGTGTGGGATACAGCGTGAAGCTGAAATGAAAAATAAGTAAATAAAATAAATAATTTCCTCGAGTGGGGATCGAACCTACAGCCTGTCGTTTACAGTCACACGCTTGTGCTGCTGCGCCACGACAGGCTTCAACTTACTACTTGGGTACTTTGATAAGTGATAAGAAATACTATGCATATATACATAGAGTCTAAAAGAGCGTTTTAATTATTTTTTTATCTGTCTGTGGTTTCTTTACACTGATGTCAGAAACGATTAACCAGATTGAAATGCAGTATCTCTATGATATTTTAGACAACTTATCGTTAACATTTAGTACTTCTTTTATTTCGATCGGTCAGAATATATTTTCAATTTATAAATATCGTCGTTAAAAGTGACAAAGAAATTGAGATTCGTAAATAAAATGATGTAAATCAAGCGGGCGAAGCCGCGAGCGAGCACGTAATTCCACAGGCTTCAAAGGCAACGCCCTTGACCCGACCGAGATACGCGCTGTTGAACCCTAGCTCATAATATTGACGTTACGTTTGCAAACTGTTGTTGAAGTTGACGAAGTGTATTGAATTGCTTTTGAATTTACGTAAGAATGTCATTCAATTGCGGAACTCAACGCCACGTTATGTCCGTGGTCATGACTAAAACCAGAAAATATGTTTTTGCGGTTATTTTCAGTACTCGAGCTTATGGTTTTGTAATATTATTGTATCAAAAAAAAAGGGCAGTCGTGGCGCAGCAGCACAAGCGTGTGACTGTAACCGACAGGTTCTGGGTTCGATCCCCAGTCGAGGAAATGAAATATTAAATATTTTCAATTTAAATATTTAATGTTTCATTTCTTCGCTCTGGTAATAAGGCAAAGCACGGCGTTGAGTTCCGCCACTCAACACGCAATGCCTCAAAATTTGGCGGAAAGTAGGGAACGGAAGTGGAACGGAGTGTCCTAACACTAGGTTCCCGGGTTCCCTCTGCCTACCCTGCCTAGTGCGGGATACAGCGTGAAGCTTAAAAAAAAAAGTACAGGTCAGATAATGCAGAGAAATAAGGATAAATCTTTGAAAACAAAAAAATAAAGATTGTAACTTTTGTTAGACCCAGTAGTGTAAAGACTGTAACGTGACAGGTTTCGGGTTTAATTCCTACATGAGGAAATGCAATATTAATATTTTCGTCTGTATAGTTCTGGTGACGGGGTAAGCTGCGGCGTTGAGTTCCGCCAATCAACATGCGATAAGTCTTATTCGACGAAAACCGCATAATGCAAGTGTCTTTTTAAGAACAAAGTGTTTTAACTCTATATGCGGGATACAGCGTTAATCGCAGACAAATACCTAATTTCCAACCTGACGAGAATAGAACCCGCACTCCACTTCAATATAACTGCGTACGACACATGATCGTACCGTGTATGGCGGTTTTAGAGCATGCTTGACCGAATTCCTTTTGAGGTGCATTTTACAGTACACATTGCACTGTAAACAGTTTCATTGCTTGTCAAGTATCTTTTTTTAATAGAAAATTTACTCTCTTACTCACTCAGCTTCACGCTGTATCCCCGCACATGGCTGGGTAGACAGAGGGAACTTGGGAACCTAGTGTTTAAGACACTCTGTTTCACCTTCGTTCCCCACTTTCCGCGGAATTTCAGGCATTGCGTGTTGAGTGGCGGAACTCAACGCCGCGTCTTACCTTGTCACCAGAGCGAAGAAATGAAAACATTAAATATTTAGATTGAAAATATTATATATTTAATTTCCTGACGATCGAACCACCACGACCTGTCGTTGACAGCCACATGCTTGTGCCAATGCGCCACGACAGGCCTCATAGAATAATTAATAGAAAAAATATTTTTTCTTGAATACAGTTAGAATATTTTGAACTCTATTGTTACGATACTAAGTTTCCTTGACGTAATTGTAAAATGGCGGAACTAAACTCCGCGCAAGGTCTTACTATACCTATATATATTTCTGTCAATGTACTCAATGAAAAACTAAGAATGCATTTTAGATGAAATTCTTTAGCCGGATTGTTTTCGTATAATCTTTACAAGCGATTTGCCCGTGGCTTCGCTCGCTTGAATTACACCATTTTATTAACTATAATCCCAATTATTTTCTTGTTCTAATATCATTATCACTTTTAACACAATATCTACATATTGAAAACCAAAACTTCAAAAAATAAAAATATATAGTAATTTTGCAGGTTTATAATTTTAATTGATGTATTTTTTTTTATTTATCAACCGTTTTATATAAAACATACACTAAGTATTATATAGATAGGCTGACATAATGTTATAGTGAAAATTGCATATATCAGCCGTTTCTGAGATTAGCGCGTGCGTACAAACGCACATACAAACCGACAAATTAAAACAAAAAAACTCACTATTATTTTAATATATCTTCCATGTACAGACAGCGATCAGTTAGCCGAAGTTTTCAACAATTAACAAAAGTTCGTCGGTCGTAGTTACTAATGGCGCTAGATTGAAATAGTATCAGTCTGTGTTCCATTAAACTACCGCCAAAGATTTCTAAACTGATCAAAAAATCAGAACGTCACTCTTCTAAACAAAAATGTTTACCTTCACACTGTATCCCGCACATGACGGGATAGGCAGAGATAACTTGAGAACCTACTTTCCGCCAAACTTGAAGCATTGCGTGTTAAGTGTCGTAACTCAACGCCGAGCCTGGCCTCGTTACCGGAGCGGAGAAACGAAAATATAAAATATTTAAATAGCAAATATGAAATCCTCTCGATTGTGGATCGAACCCACAACCTCTCGTTTGCCCAAGAACAAATGAACAAAGTGTAGACTGACGGTGCGCGGCGCGCGCGTCCCGCAGCAGCGCGTACAGCGGCGCGGCGCGCAGCGAGCACGCGCCCGGCGCGCTCACCTCCACCAGCGCCACGCGCGGCAGTGCGCGCCGCCACAGCGCGCACACCTGCACACACACACACACATACACACACACATATATATATATATATATATATATATATATATATATATATATATATATATATATATATATATATATATATATATATATACATATACATATAAGGCAGGAAACATCGCACGATATTCCGACAGAAGATGGACCATTGAAGCCACACGATAGAAAGGACCAGAGGGGAAAAGGAATGTTGACCGACAATTAAAACGGTGGGCTGATGACATTACCCACGTTGCAGGAAAAGACTGGATAAAGTTAGCCAAGGATAGAGAGTCATGGAACAGGATGGAGGAGGCCTTCACCCAAATAGGGGCTCAAATGTCAAATAATTATTCAATAACTTAAAATACTAACTTTCTTAAATTTAAACTAAAAACTTACTGAAAATATAATGTACTACAATCGAAGAGAGATTTGGAATAAATGGCTTTATTATTATTATTATATAAGTCAGGCTTACTTAAGCAAATAAGACACACAAAAAAAAATGGGATTAAGACAATTAAAAACAATGAATAAAATAAGCGCGGCGTTGAGTTCCGCCCCTCAACACGCAATGTCTCAAATTCGGCGGAAAGTGGGGAAAGGAAGTGGAACGGAGTGTCATAACACTAGGTTCCACTTCCGTTCCCTCTGCCTACCCTGCCTAGAGCGGGATACAGCGTGAAGCTGAAAAAAAAAAAAAAAAAACTATGCGTATACCGACGCGGGGGCACAAGCGTGTGACTGTTGTGAATGGTTGTATGTTCAATAATCAATATAAATCACGATGTTAAAGTCTGCTAATCAACACGCAATATTCAAATTCACGATGAAAAGTGAAGTAACGGAAACATGATAAAGGACATGAAATGTCTAAAAATTAAGTACCTAGGTTCCCTTCCTGTCATCCCATTCATGAAAAACTCAAATTCGACTTCCGTTTCCCACTTTCATTTGGATATTTGAATACATTGCGTGTTGAATAACAAAACTCAACGCCACATTATACATAGCTAACAAAGCAAAGGAAATAAAAATATAAAAAAGTAATTTTCGAGAATTAAAATTGAACCTACAACTTGTGTTGGTTACAACCATTAACACCGCTACTGAGCCACGACATACTACATTCAACAAAATCTCTTCTAGAAAAAAAATATTAAAAATAATCAAAATAAATAAATAATATATTAAAATAAAAAAAATACCTCGATAACAACAGCACAGTAGCACATATCGCCATCACAATTGAAGGCCCCCTGTGTTTTGGCGCGAACACGCACAGACAACGATCCGTCATTTCCGTTTCCGTTGATTCCGCCATTTTGATTATTTCCGCCATTTAACGAGCGATATGTTCTTGTTGCTTGTACAAGTGCACAACCTGTGCCTATATGGTTACAGAAATAATTATATTATATATAATATGACTAAAGTAATATTCTATACTTAGTTTTTTGAAAATGTACAAAAATTTGAAGCAAGCAGGATTTGAACCCGCACCTCTTGAGACTAATATTTATTTAATAGCATTCTCGATTGCCAAATGATAATTTCAAGCAATTATCTTCGAGTAGGGAAAATTTTGTAAAAATAGTCCCTACAGAGATGCTAACAACATAAATAACGTTGTAACAAGCGTGTAAGGATTTCGATGTAGTGAGATGAGAACGTATGGCTTAGTTGGTCAGAGCGCTTGGATACTTTCCAGAGATGCGCCGGTTCAAATCTTGCTACGTTAAAATTTTTTAACGTTTTCCAAAACAAAAAGTATTGCAATTTAATTATTTTTAGGGTTCCGTATGTCACAAAGTAAAAAGCCTTATAGAATTTTGTTCGTCTGTGTGTCTGTCAAGATTACTTATTTAAAGATCAATTCAAGATATCAAGTTGAAGTTTATATTAAATATTCAAGACGGTTATCGTAGTTTTTAGTACAATCAAGAAGTACGAGCTTTTTTTCATCGTTTTTGCTAACACAAAACTTATAGAATACTTCCTGGAAGGGAAGTCTCCTTCCAGTCTCCAGTTATGAAATCTGGTATGAAGTGAGAACTTTCAAATATAAATAAAAAGAAATAGTCCGAATAGTTATAGCTGATAGGTGTTTTATAAAGAAAAATACATTACAAACTTAGTAATTGTACTTAATTGTATACAAAATGAGTGCGTACACCCGCAAACTTAAGTTTGTCAACATTCAAAGGTTAACACCGTTGTAGCGCAGTGGCGCAACGTGCGATTGTAACGATTGTGGATACGAATTTCACAGAGTAGAAAATTATATTAAAAAATACTTTCATGCGCCCACTTTAGAAGAAAAAGCACGGCGTTGAGTTACGCTATATATATTTTTTTGAGAAATATAGTATTTAAACACTTACCCTGAACAGTAACGTTCAATCCATTCGCAACGTCCATATTGAAGTCCCCTAAAGACTTAATTCTCGTTACTTTGTCATAGTCGTTGAGGTGCAGCGTGTGTGAGTGCGGCCCCGCACTGAGGGTCAGCGCTGTGTGTGTGTGTGCTGGCTGTGCTGGCTGTGCTGGGGGTGCTGGGGGTGCTGGGGGTGCCCATTGGGATAGGGCTTCCAGGGCTATCAGTGTGTCCTGGAAGGTGATGAGAGCTTAGTGACTTGGGTCTCCCTTTTTTATGTATTACAAGTGACTATTTTGATTTTTTATAATAGTTTAGTTAAGTTGTATAAATTGTGTTTATATAAAGTTTTATCGAAATCTGTTTAGTAGTTTTTGAATATAATTTTTTTGAATTTAGAACCTTTAGCGTTTATAGACAGGCGATGGATATTGTGTTCGATATCCGCTTGAGGCAATGAAATATTTAATATTTTTAATTTTTTCCAAAGTGGCAAATCAATATTGAGTACCGCAACTCAACACGCAATACCTTATTTTACACAATTATATAATGGAAGTGTCAAAATAGTAATAGTATCTTAACAGTAGGTTCCCTCAGCCTCCTAAATAACAAATCACAAACTTACAAGAAGCCTGTAATGGCGCAGTGGCACAAGCGCGTGACTGTAAACGACAGGCTGTGGGTTCGATCCCTACCCTAGGAAAGTGAAATATTAACATTTTCAAATTAAATATTCAACGTTTAATTTCTTCACATTACGGTAACAAGGCAGAACGCGGCGTTGGGTTCCACCTCTCAACACAAAATGTCAGCCAAAGACCCCACGACCCCACGACCCCTGAACCCCACCTGCGTGGACAGGAACCCCCCGTCGCTGTTCCTGTGCGTAGACAACCACTTCACCGCGGAGAAGGAACCTTGAGCACAGATCGGACGGAGATACTCGTTGCATATAGTTAATGCTTGCAGAGCGTATGACGTAGCTTCTATTGAGGTGGCCAGGTTCCCTGGAAATATATGCTTATTTTAGGGTTCCGTATCTCAAAAATAAAAGAAAAAACTCTCATAGGATTAATTCGTTGGGTTTGTATGTTTGTTTGTTGAGATTTTCTTTTAAAACGTGTGGAAGTATCAAGTCTATAGTCTTTTGAAACAAGCGTTAATTAATATATTTAGTATGGAATTCTTCTCATATTGAAAAACTTTGAGGCCTGTCGTGGCGTATCGGAAAAAGCGTGTGACTGTAAACGACAGGTTGTGGGTTCGATCCCCAGTCGAGGCAATGAAATATTTAATATTTACTAATTAAATATTTGATAATTTTATTTATTCGCTCTGGTAACAAGGCAAAGCACGGCGTTGAGTTCTGCCACTCAATACGCCTCAAATTTAGCGGAAAGTGGGGAACGGAGTGTATTAACACTAGGTTCCCAAGTTTCCTCTGCCTACCCTGTCATGTGCAGGATACAGTGTGGAAGTTGAAAAAGAAAATCTGTAGAATATTTAATTTAATAAAATACAAAATTACGCTTATCAAGTTTAATGATTCCGTTGATAACAACATCAATGATGTTATTGGTACGGGACCCTGGTAGGCGAGACCGACTCGCACTTGACCAATTTATTTCTAACATAATTCGTTAATCTGGTCACATAATGAATTAAAAATGCATCTTTTGAAAGTTACAGAGTACCGGAAATTTTATTGACAAGCTGGTAGCAGGTTCATATTCAAAGCCGATAAAAAAAATATAAAATTCCAATCTCACCAGTATCCCACCACATGTAACCATCACGCGACGTCACCATTTGCATGAACTGCAACACCACCATTTCCTCCACAAAATCCTTTTCCCCGTCCCCAGAAATTTTCCACTTCTCCCCACTTTTTTCCCTAAACCGCCTCAACTTGCTGTACGCGTAAGTTAATAGAGATAAAGCGTACACTTTTTTCGTTTTTGCAGGAAAAGCGTGAAGGCATGAGAGAGTGTTTTCAATTGTTTTGTGAGAGAGCGGAGTGTTTAGGAGGGACGTTAACACGTAAGCGGTTAAAGCAACGCTTGATACGTCGCCATCTTCGTTTAGGCCTCCCTGATAGGAAAAAATGTATATTTATTTAATTTTTTTTCTTATAGTTTCTACATATAATTAGTAAAATAATTCATATTTTCGAGGCCTGTAACAGACAGGTTATGGGTTCGATCCCCAGTCGAGGAAATGAAATATTTAATATTTTCAATTTAAATATTTAATGTTTCATTTCATCGCTCTGGTAATAAGACAAAGCGCGGTGTTGAGTTCCGCCACTCCAAACTAGGGAACGGAAGTGTTTTAACACTAGGTTCCCGCGTTCCCTCTGCCTACCCTGCCTCGTGCGGGATACAGCGTGAAGCTGAGTTATTCATATTTTTTTCAACTTGACGCATGGTTAAGACCTTGCTGTTCCTCGTTGCCAGAGCGAGAAAATGAATATTTTAAATACCAGCGACCTACCCACGGCTTCGCCCGCTTGGATTGCACTATTTCGTTTACGAAATGTCAAACATTTTCTTTTTGTTCTAATAACATTATCCCTTTTAAGACAATATCTATACATATCAGTTAAGTGTAAAAAAAAATTGTAGCATTTTTTTTTTCAAATTGACGTATTTTTTTTTTATATATCAACAGGTTTATATAAAACAAACAATAAATGTTGAAGAAAAGTTGCGAGAGAACAATAATGAAAACTGCATTAAAATCGGGTTAGCCGTTTTTTGTTAAGTCAATTAAAATATTAAGTTATATAAAATTGCTGCAATTTTTTAGCTGTAAATTAATTTTTAATGTATAGATAATGTCTCAAAAGTGATACTATTATGATACTACTCAGCTTTACACTGTATCCCGCATAAGGCAGGGTAGGCAGAGGGAACCCGGGAACCTAGTGTTAAGACACTCCGTTCCACTTCCGTTCCCCACTTTCTATTATGAACAAGAAAATAATTGAGATAAGTAAATAAAATTGTTTATTTTAAGCGGGCGAAGCCATCGCCTGTTGCTAGTACTTTACTATATAACAGAAAATATAAATATATTGTTTTTTTTAATTTAAGTTCCTTTAATGAAGTGAAATTAGTTGAGGCCTGTCGTGGCGCAGCGGCACAAGCGTGTGACTGTAAAGGACAGGTTGTGAATTCGATCCCCAGTTGAGGAAATGAAATTAAATATGTAATGTTTTCATTTCTTCGCTCTGGTAACAAGGACTGCATTGACTGGCGTTGAGTTCCGCTTCTCTACAGGCAATGCCCATAATTCAGCGGAAAGTGGGAAGTGGAATGGAGTGTCCTAGCATTAGGTTCCCACGTTCCCTCTACCTACCCTTCCATGCGCGGGATACAGCGTGAACCTGAAAAAAAAAGTAATGAAACATACCTTCAGCTCAGTGTGGAACACGTGCCCGTTATTGCGGAAACAGCCGTTCTCCATTTGTTGATCTTTTAACCATTGCTCCGCTTTTAGTAACACTGATGGCGGTTCTGATGAGCCCGATATCACCTGATTTCGATAATATATATATATATATATATATATATATATATATATATATATATATATATATATATATATATATATATATATATATATATATATATATATATATGTATATATATATATATATATATATATATATATATATATATATATATATATATATATATATATATATATATATATATATATATATATATATATATATATATATATATATATATATGAGGCCTGTCGTGGCGCAGCGGCACAAGAGTGTGACTGTAACCGACAGGTTCTGGGTTCGATTCCCAGTCGAGGAAATGAAATATTTAATATTTCAATTTGAATATTTAATGTTTCATTTCTTCGCTCTGGTAATAAGGCAAAGCGCGGCGCTGAGTTCCGCCACTCAACACGCAATGCCTCAAATTCGGCGGTAAGTGGGGAACGGAAGTGAAATGGAGTGTCATAACACTAGGTTTCACTTCCATTCCCTCTGCCTACCCTGCCTAGTGCGGGATACAGCGTGAAGCTGAAAAAAAAAAAAAAAAGAATATATATATATATATATATATATATATATATATATATATATATATATATATATATATATATATATATATATATATATATATATATATATATATATATATATATATATATATATATATATATATATATATATATATATATATATATATGTGTGTGTGTGTGTGTATAGAAAGAAAATAGTTCTTAATTGTTTTTATGTATTCAATTGTGGGTTAATAAATATGAAATTAATTCAAAATGAAGTTTATTCAAATTCAAATTCATTTTTTTTTTATTCTAAATAAGAAATTACAAGCTTCGTTTTTTGAACGTCAAACAATTTACCACCAGTTCACTAAAGTTACTGCCTCAGACCTGAGAAGAACCGGCGAAAGAAACTCATGAGAGACATGTATTTTTTTTTTATTAAAGCTTTACATCATATAATCAATTATGTGATATTATACATTTGAAATAGCCTGGAGCGAGCATTTCATTCCCAGGGCGTGTTATCATTTACGAAATCGTTAATTTGGTAATAACCTTTAACATATAACGTCTTTTCACAACTTTTTGTATTGTAAAATAGAAAATTCTCGGACGTTTTCTAGGATCGTATTGTAAAAGTTTTGACTCTGCTAAAACTCACTAATTTATTTTAAAAGATTATTAATTTAGCTTATTCTTAGGAGGAGGCAAGTAGGCAAATATATTTGAGGCAATGCGAATTAAGTGGCGGAACTCAACGCCGCCTTTGCCTTGTTACCAGAGGGGTAAAAATATTAAATATTTTTTCTCAAGTGAGACTCGAACCCACAACCTGTCACACACGCTTGTGCCTTTGCGCCACAAGAGGTCTCTTTTTATTTATTTTGATATAATATTATATATACCATAATAATGTATATATATTTTAAGATTAAATTACTTTACAAATAAAATACTGATAAGCATCCCTCATATACCTGATAAGACAATACAAATACCTGATAAGCCTCCCTCATATATCTGACGCAGAAAGCTGTCAGCCATGTTGAGGCACTCGCGTCAGACGCACCGAACGCGCTGAAGCCGCCTGACGGGTGCACGTATTGGAGCTGGCGGACGAAACCTGATGGTAGCAGGTTCAGTTCTCAATAACGGTAACATTAAAAACGCATACATGGCAGGGTAGACAGAAGGAACTTGGGAACCTAGTGTTATAAGACGGTTTGTTTCGGTGCCTGTTTTGTGCTGAATTTGAGCAATTTTGTGTTGAGAGGCGGAGTTAAACGCCGTACTTTGACTTGATTAATAAGACAAAACGCAGCGTTTAGTTCCAGCATTAATACTCCAGCGTTCCATAAAAAGTAACACAAAACACCAGCATTCAGCACAGCTCAGCACTAAACACGCATTATCTTGAAAGGAGAGGAGATATGGTACCAGGGCGTTAGAGTCCCAGAGGAGATTTTTTAATCTATAATTAAAAAAAACATTATATAAAAGGGGTCCAATATAATATTTTTAATTTATTTTGTCTATGCGTCTGTCTATATCATTAAAAGCTAGTAATAAATAAAAAAAAAAATAAAAAAACTAACTACTAACTTAACTTAGCTGAAAGTTTACTTTGCAATGTACAGACATTGTCTTGAATGTGATAGTGTTATTAGAACAAGAAAGTGAATGAGATTAGTAAAGTATATAGAATAGTTAATCCAAGCGGGCGAAGCCGCGTGTGGATTGCTAGCTAGTAAATAAAATTGTGTAATTCAAGCGGGCGAAGCCGCGTGCGGTTCGCTAGTTAGTATTTTTTCTTCTTAGCTTCACGCTGTATCCCGCACGAGGCAGGGTAGGCAGAGGGAACCCGGGAACCTAGTGTTAAGACACTCCGTTCCACTTCAGTTCCCCACTTTCCGCAGAATTTGAGGCATTGCGTGTTGAGTGGCGGAACTCAACGCCGCGCTTTGCCTTATTACCAGAGCGAAGAAATGAAACATTAAATATTTAAATTGAAAATATTAAATATTTCATTTCCTCGACTGGGGATCGAACCCAGAACCTGTCGGTTACAGTCACATGCTTGTGCCGCTGCGCCACGACAGGCCTCAGTTAGTGAATAAAATAGTATATTAGAAGCGGGCGAAGCCTACCTCTAGCGACATGCTCCTTAGCGGTGACGTACGCCACGGAGTGTTCGTCCACTACGCGGAGAGCGAGCAGGTTGGTGGCGAGGCGCGCCATGTTCTGCTCCCCGCAGCCGCGCGGCAGCTGTACCAGGGCGTCAGAGTCCTGGCGGAGGTCGATTTGAGGGCTGTTTGTAGTTATTATTGTACGGCATGGTGCAGACAAACACAGTGACAGAATACTTTTTAAATAAACTCAGAAAAAGGAAGCTAGTGGCAGCGTACGCAAAGGGAACTTGGGAACCTAGTGTTCAGACAATCCGTGTAATTCCCAACTTTCCACGTAATTTAAATATTGTATCTCGAATAGCGAAACTCAACGCCGCGCTTCATCTTGTTAACAGAGCAAAAAAGTTAAATATAAAATATTATAATTTCTTAAATGAAGATTGAACCTACACAAATCTCACTAACCTCTGTTTGCCTCAAAAGGAAGTCATTTAGAAAAAAGGAAACTTACATATAATAAGGGTCCCAATATGTTCCCAGACGCCCACAGAGACACGGTTTCAGTCTCCGCAGTTATTTTCGGCCATGACCAAGATATTGTAGACATGCCCGTTCTTTGAGAATCTGTATTTTTTTTTAATAGTTTCACACTTTATAGGGAACCCAGTGTTCAGACACTCAATTTTTGAGACATTAAGTATTGACCGGCTTAACTTAACGCCGGTGTTGATCTTGTTATTAGAGCGAAGTAAAGATAATTTCTTTTCGTCCTGGCTTTAATGACTTACGACAGCGATTACATGAGCACATTGGTTGTGAGTTCCATTCCTTTCGGAAGAAAAAATATTTTCATTGCTCGTATCGGTAAAACGCCGCGGCGTTGAGTTACGCCACTCAACACCACACTGCGTGAAAATTTTGTAGACACTTGATTCTTTTTATATACTCTACTATAGATAAACTGTATAGATGCAATAAATTTTATTGTTTTTTTCAAACAGTAAGTTTACAATGAAGAGAAAGTAGAAAACGGAGAGTCTCAACATAAGTTTTACCAATTTAAAAACTAAACAAACTATTATAAAGTACGTACAGAGTATGTATGTAATGGTGCAGCGGCATAAGCGTGCGACTGTAAACGCGACCGGTCGTGGGTTCAATTCCCACTCGAAGAAGTGAAATATTTGATATTTTCATTTTGTCGCTCTGGTAAGAAGAGCAAGCGCGGCGTTTACTGCCGCCTCAATACACAATGCTTCCAGACTTTGGTAAAAACTGGTAAACAAAATATTGAAACATTAGGTTCCCAGGTTCCCTCTGTCTAACTTGCTATGTGCATGAGCTATAGCGTGAAGCTGATAAAAAAATACCTGGTCCACACAGTAACGCTGATTTGTGTTCTTGTATCGGAACTCCTTCGGGTTCCACATTAATTTCTATGATCACTTCATCACTGAAAATTACAGTTTTGACATTTTAAAAAAATACAGTTCTTAAATTTACAAAATTACAGTTTTTACATTTTCAAAATTAAAGTTTTAAAACTTTCAAAATTACAGTTTTTTTCATTTTCAAAATGTAGAAACAAATATTTATTCACAAAACACGTTAAAATTTGAATGTAGCGGGATTTGAACCTGCACTTATAGTAAATTGAAAAATCTATACTTCTAATAAATTTGCAATTTCATCGTCCGCTTGAATTACACTCTTTCATTGGCTAATTGTTCTAATAACATTATCACTTTTAAGACAAAATTTTAGCTCAATGAATGAAATTTATGTACCAATTTTGTTGAATTAATTATTTAAAATTGACGTAACTTTTTTATTTACAAACTGATTAGAGCAAAACAAACGCTAAATGTTGGGAGAAGGTTGTCAAAATATGATAGTGTAAACTGCATTAAAATCTGGTTAGTTGTTTCTGAGATTAGTACGTACAAACGGACAGATAGGCAGACTAAAATTTTAAAAACCATTTTGTGCCCCATCACATAAATAAACGTGCCCTATAAGATGTTATTTAATATATCTTCCACGTACAGACAGTGATCAGTTACAGAATTATTATAAATATAGATATAGATTACAAAAAAAAAACTTCGTTTAATTAATCATATCAATATCTATCACAAGTATAGCCTTAGATATTTTAACTATTGCGAAATTACTTTTTAACCTGCGACGCAAAAGAGGTGTTGTGAGTTTGACCTGTCTGTCTGTCTGTGTGTTTGTTTGTACTGAGCTCCTAATACTATCTTTCTTTCTTAGCTTCACGCTGTATCACGCTGTAGGCAGGGTAGGCAGAGGGAACCCGGGAACCTAGTGTTAAGACACTCCGTTCCACTTCCGTTCCCCACTTCGTCCGCCCAATTTGAGGCATTGCGTGTTGAGTGGCGGAATTCAACGCCGCGCTTTGCCTTATTACCAGAGCGAAGAAATAAAACCTTAAATATTTAAATTGAAAATATTAAATATTTCATTTCCTCGACTGGGGATCGAACCCAGAACCTGTCGGTTACAGTCACACGCTTGTGCCGCTGCGCCACGACAGGCCTCATATAATACCACTGTAGTTTTATTTATCGAACACAATTTTTTATTTGAAAAATAAAGCAGTGAAGTATAAAGAGTTAATTAAATAAGTACCTAACAGTGCCATTGTATGTGGAGCAGGCGGCGTCGGGCAGCGCGGCGGCGCGCAGGCGCACGCGCGTGGCGCCGGCGCGGCCGCGCTCGCCCGCCGCGCGCACCCGCACGCGCCGCGCCGCCGACGCGCGCGCCGCCACGCACACCTGCGCCTGCTGCTCGCTCGGGATCGTTATTTGCACCTGGGGGTTTCAATTTCAATGTTAAAAGTTACACTTTCACGCGATTGCGATTGGAAGCGGCGGGTTGTGGGTTCTATTACCACTCGAGGAAATTAAATATTTAATATATTCTGATTGAATATTGAATGTTTTCATTTCTTCACTGGTTAAAAGGAGAGTGAAGTAAAACGTTTCTCAGTTTGACAATTTATTCTACACATGGCGGGATGGGGCAAGTTGGCCTGTTGTTGCGCAGCGGCGCAAGCGTGTGACTGTAGACGCGACAGACTGTGGGTTCGATCCCACTTGACGAAGTAAAGTATTTAATATTTTTTATACTATCGTTCGAAAAAAAGGCGTAACATTCAATTCCGACACTCAATATGCCTTAAAATTAACAGAAAATGGGGAAAAAAAGTGTTTTTTGAGTTTTAACACTAGGTTCCCAACTTTCCTCCAGAATACTTACATTCAATGGTTGATATAAATAATTGAATATCCTGTAAGGTATAATCGTGACGTCACCGCGCTTCAAGCGCCGCGGGCCGCTGGCGTGGATGAAGAACTCACGGAATACCTGCGAGGAATGAAAAAACATATTATCTTATATATATATTATTTTACTATTATAAAAGCGGTCAAGTGCGAGTCGGACTTGTCCACCGATGGTTCCGTATGACATTGTATAAGAGAAGTACATAAATACAAATTTAAGTTTGCAGGTATATATGTAACCTGTTTGCATTAATTTTGTATGAAATGAATGCAAACAGGTTACATATATACCTAAAAATAAAAAAAATAAAAAAATAAATTATAAATTTGTAGTCGTTTAAAATATCTTTAATTGCACAGTTAGTTCAAACTTTTAGTCAAAATTGATTATATATCTATGTACAATTATTCAATTATACTCAGCTTCACGCTGTATCCCGCACATGGCAGAGTAGGCATAGGGAACTTGGGAACCTAGTGTTACCCCACACGCCGTTCCACTTCAGTTCCCCACTTTTCGCCGAATTTGAGGCATTGCGTGTTGAGTGGCGCAACTCAACGCCGCAATTGTTTAAGATAATATGTATATATTGTAAACTAAAAAAATATTTTAACTCTACTTAACTTTTTTATTTATCGATCGATTGAAATAAAACCACCATAAAATGTTGAAGGAAAGTCACTATAATATACTTAGTAGTGAAAACTGCATTTAAATCTAGTTAGTTAGATAAACGGACAAACTGACAAAAGGACAAAAACAAAAAAAAAATATTCGGTGCCCGTATTATAAGGATATTAGAAATAATGAAAATGACATAATTTTCATATTAAAGTTAACATTGTCTATACTTTGTTAAATACGAAAACAAGATTATAAATAAAAAAAAAACATATAATAAATAATTCCTCAGCGATCCCGCTGTTTGCGGGATACAGCGTGAAACTTTACTTATTATTTCCTCTGCCGACCTTGCCACGTGCGGGATGCAGCGTGAAGCTGAGTGATACCTGTAGAATAGCTCCGCCAGCCACAGCCATCCCGGTGCGTGAGAGACACACGGCGCTGGCCTCGTAGCGCGTGACCGCGTCCGGGACTCGAGCCCGCACCCCCCGCCCGCGCCCCTCCGCCGCCACGCCCACCAGGCGCCACAGCCACGACTGAGTAGTGCGGGGAAAACGAGCTATATATATATATATATATATATATATATATATATATATATATATATATATATATATATATATATATATATATATATATATATATATATTGTGTTTGAAGAAAAGCTGCTGCTGCTTTGGAAGTAAATGAGGCGTTTAGTACTGCCACTGAACGCGAAATATTTCAACTTCAACGGAAAGTGTAGAACGAAACGGAATGTCGTAACACTACGTTCTCTAGTTTTTTTTTTTAGCTTCACGCTGTATCCCGCACGAGGCAGGGTAGGCAGAGGGAACCCGGGAACCAAGTATTAAGACACTCCGTTCCACTTCCGTTCCCCACTTTCCGCTGAAATTGAGGCATTGCGTTGGGTGGCGAAACACAACGCCGCGCTTTGCCCTATTACCAAAGCGAAGAAATGAAACATTTAAATATTTTAAATTGAAAATAATAAATATTTCATTTCCTCGAGTGGGGATCGAACCCACAACCTGTCGGTTACAGTCACACGCTTGTGCCGCTGCGCCACGACAGGCCTCTAATTCCCTCTGTCTAATCTGCCATGTGCGGGATACAGCGTGAAGCTGAAAAAAAAATCAATACAAATTTTTTGTACACCATTAAACAAAAGTAGACACAAGGCTAATCGTTTAGATACAAATGTACACTACTGAAAGACTTACTTCAGAGAAATCACTCCTGGGAACCTGTGCATCGTCGTCCATTAGGAGATTAGGCGCGGTTGAACACCGCTTACGTTCAGTGGTTGTGAGCAGCCTTACACCGGCAGATGCTAGCCAGAAGGACATCAGTTCGATACCCGATGTGGGTAAGTCTGGAGTGTCTGATGCTGGGAAATTGGAAAAAAATATATAGAAAAAAAAAAAAAAAAAACCACAATAATATTGTTCCCGGCAGTAAGTGTGAATCAGAAGTGTCTTAATGGGAACTGAGAGTAAGAAAATTAGTTTCCCAAGTCTCCACTGGCTACATTGATTTGAAATTGCGTCTCTTGGAAACTGTACAAGCGCATTAACACAAGGTTGAAAATAAGAAACTATTACGGTTAGTTTAAATTATAACCAAAAGAAAAGAGCTTAACAGTGTTTAACACCGCAAACGAAAACAGAAACGTAGTGGCAGTGTCGTGGCGCAGTGACACAAGCGTGTGATTGTAAACGACAGGTTGTGGGTTCTATCCTCACTCGAGGAAATGAAATATTTAATATTTATAATTAAATATGTAATGTTTCATTTCTTCGCTGTAGTAATAAGGCCAAGTGCGACGTTGAGCTCCGCTACTCAAAACGCAATGCCTCAAGTTCGGCAGAAAGTGGGGAACGGAAGTGGAATAGAGTGTCTTAACACTAGGTTCCCAAGTTCCCTCTGCCTATCCTATCATGTGCGGGATACAGCGTGAAGCTGAAGGAGAACTAAACCCCGCCTCAAATACTCACTCAAAAAGCAATCACCCGCCGCATCGTACAACGTAAGGTTCCTATACGCGTGTACGAGGGTCCGCAACGCGTGCAGCACACTGTCCGCGGGGTTAGGGGTCGAGGGGTCGGGGTTTTGGGGGTTTGTGGTCGAGGTGGGGTTGGGGGGTCGGGTGGCCGTGTCTATGACGCCCAGAGCACATATGGCGGGGCCTTGTGTGTTAATGTGTAGCTCTGTGGTGCTGCCGGGAGGGGTGAGGCGTGTCGCCCATTTCAGTTGTACCTGTAATTATTGTTTTTAATTTATATTTACGTATATTTATTAATATAGTATTTTTTTATCGTTTCACGCTGTATCCCGCACATGGTAGGGTAGGCAGAGGGAACTTGGGAACCTAGTGTTAAGGCTTTTTGATGAATTCGAAGCATTGCATGCACGCCTTTCATATATTGGTTTTTTCACATGTTTTTTAAGATTTATTTAAGATTGATTTCAAGATATAAAATATAGAAATAATGAAACGAAGAGAATTACTTTGAGTCACATGGGCACAATTATGTGTCTGTAAATGCGATAGGTATTGGGTTCGATCCCTACTCAATGAATTAAATATTTTAACTTCTTCGCTCTTGTTTAAAAAGCAAAGCGCGGCGTTGAGTTTCGCCACTTTAATAATACTCAATTTAAAAAAGCTTTAATTACAGCGAAAAATGCAAAACGGAACAAAGTGTCACAACACAAGGTTCCCAGGTTCCCTCAGCCTACCCACAGCGTGAATCTGAAAAAAAAAAACACTTACCTTATTAACAAAACAGTCATCCATCATAAAATGCTTGCTAGCGGTGACAATGTCACCATTAAACATGAAATAAACCACAAGATGGCTGTCCGGACACATCTGATGTGTCATCCGAACAGGCAACAACACTTTAGAGAGGCCGGAAAGTTCCCCATCGGCCGCAGGTTCGATTCTCGGACAGGGCATGTTGCGTTGTGATAAGTGTACTTTGTCGGTGGTTGTGGGGCATTGAGTGGTGGCGCCCCAACGGTATATGGTGCCACCCCGGGTTATTACCTGGTAATATGGTAATCAAATGTTTAGTTAATTTGACACTAGAATTATGATTTGTAAATAATTACTTTGATTTTACGTTGTATAATGTTTTTTTTAGCTTCACGCTCTAACCCGCACATGGCAGGATAGGTAGAGGGAACTTGAGAATGTAGTGTTAAGACACTCCGTTCCGTTTCCTATTTTCCGTCAACTTTAAGTCGAGTGGTGGAACTGAACGCCGCGCTTTAGCTTGTTATCAGTGAAAGAAAACGAAAAGATCAAACATTCAAAAGAAACAGTGTAACTACATATGTCCATTTAGAAACACGCTTGGTCTAATTGAAAAGTTATTCATAGAAAACTTTATATAAACTTGTAAATGTAAATGTAAATATAACAAATAAATTAAAATACAATTAAATACATCCTTTTTTAGCTTCATTTTGTATCCCGCACATAGCAAGGTAGCCACGGAACCTTGGGAACCTGGTGTTAAGACACTGACTTCCCATTATTTTTAGCCTTACTCTATTATAATAATAATTATCTAATTATCTATATCAAAAACAAATACTAACCACAAAATGTACAGTAATAGCAGTATAATCTTTTTCCGGCAGTGACAAATACAAGGGTAACAACGTTTTTGGTTCCGCCTTTAACGCTCCCAAAGCCGCCGCTGCAACCCCCTTGACCCCCTTGACCCCAGTGACCCCAGTGGCCCAAGTAACCCCAGTGCCCCCATCGACCTTAGTTCGAGTACTCCAAGCTTGCATGGTTGCAGTAGCGTTTTGGAGAATAGCCTGTAATATAAACGACATAACATTTGAACCCCCGATTTACGCTGTATCCCATGGCAGGGTACGCAGAAGGAACTTGGGAACCTAGTGTTAAGACACGCCCCGTTGACGTCTTTTTCTACATTTTTTTAACCCTTAACGAGGCTTTTGCCGTTCTATATATCTGTCTGTGTCCAATGAATCACGTTTTTTTTCTATTTTGATAAATAGAAGAATTCAGACAACACTTTGTGTATGTAGATTGGCTTGCTAGTAGTAATTTGTGGAAACAAAAAATATTGAATTTCCTGATTGTTTTCTTCTCAGTTCTGTAGTTAATTGTTTGACGTAAAATTAAATAATAAAAATTATTAACAGACAATAATGCACATTTATTTTTATTTTTTCTTGACTGAAAAACATGCTTTTTTAATTGATTAGAACCTTTTGATAATTTGTAATTTTTTCTATGAAGTATTTTATTGCGAGGCCTGCCGTGGCGTAGTGGCACAAGCGTGTGACTGTAACCGACCGTTGTGGGTTTGATCCACACTTGACAAAATGAAATATTTAATATTTTCGAATTAAGCATTAAATGTTTTTATGTCTTCGTTCTGGTACAGGACAAAACGCGGCGTTGACTTTCGCCACTCAACACGCAATACCTCAAACTCAGCGAAATGTAGAGAACGGAAGTGGAACGTAGTGTCTTACACTAGGTTCCCAAGTTCCATCTGTCATATGCGGGATACAACGTGAAGCTGCGAGAAATATTTCATTGCGTTCACAGTCACACTTGTGCCCCATAAGCCCCCATAAAAATATATTAAGTGTTAGGCACCCACCCGCGGCTTCGCCCGCTTGAATTACACCATTTTATGTACTCATCTCAATTACTTTCTTGTTCTAATAAAATTATCACTTTTAAAATGTTCAAAACTAAAATTTTAATAAAACGAATACAAAAAATATAGCAATTGTGTCGAACTAAATATTTTAAATTTACTTTTTATTTTTGAATAGAAGTTAATAAAAAAAAGCATTAAATCTTGAATGAATGTTGCCAAAATATAAAAGTGAAAATTGCTTTCCATCTGCTCAGCCATTTTTAAAATTAGCGTGTACAAACGCACATACAAATAGACAAAAATAAAAAATATATATTTTAGTACATTAATATATCTTCCATGTACAGACAGATTTATTATATATATATATATATATATATATATATATATATATATATATATATATATATATATATATATATATATATATATATATATATATATATATATATATATATATATATATATATATATACATATATATATATATATATATATATATATATATATATATATATATATATATATATATATATATATATATATATATATATGTACAGATTAAAATAATAATAACTTACCTTAAAACTATAAAAAGGGCTCGGATCATTGTCAGCACTGAACATCACTCTAGCCAAGCCTTTCTCATCAGTCACTGTTTTTACACAATAGGCGTTGGAAGCGTTGGAAGACTTGGAAGTACGGTAGTTGGAATAGGAAGAGTTGGAAGTTAAATCGGAAGAGGTGGTAGTGTTTAAGGAGTGCGATTTGTATCGACACACGGTCACAGTTTCATTGGAAGCTGGTTTGTCATCCCATTTTGTTGCTTTTATCTGCGAAATATAAAAAAAAATATATTTCATTATATAAATAATGCCATAGGGGACTTTATGGGAACGGAGTGTCTTAACACTAAGTTCCCAAATATTATTATTTTAACATAAATAAGTTGTAACAAGCGTATAAGAATTTCGACGTAGCTTGGTGAGAACGTATGGCTTAGTTGGTCAGAGCGCTTGGACGGTTTCAAAGAGGCGCGGGTTCAAACTCTGCTTCGTAAAAATTTATATACGTTTTTAAATTTAATTCACGATAACAGTAGGCAGAGGGAACTTTTTATCACTTCCCATTTACTGAAAAAAAAAAAACACGCGAAGGAGTTTAACGCTGCGCTTTATCTTGTTAGCAAATCTCAGATGATATTCCAATAGATCTCTACGTATACAATTTATGTAATACTAATTATTTTTATCTATGCTTAAGATATTGTTCACCTTTTTGCCGTGTGATTCCGGCTTAGAATAGGATCACCCTGGTACTGATGGTGTCGTAAGAGGCGACTAAAGTGCGTGTGGTAGAGTCACGTTGCCAGTAATGGCAACACGCATGGGCAGACTCGACCGGATTATTACCACCCCCGGCATTTAAGACCGGCGTTAAGTAGTGGCTTTGGCCACTGCGTTTCGCATTAGGTAATGCCGGGCCCCGGTGACCATACACCTTAAAGGACGGCAACGCTCCTGTAGCACCTCTGGAGGTACACGGGGCCGTGGGCGACGGTGATCACTTACCATCAGGTGACCCGTACACGAGTTTGCCGTCTTTTCCATAAAAAAAAATTAAATACCTTTATCCTATAAGGCAAGCCGGGTGACACAACAGCGAAGTTGCGAGTAAGGAATTCGATGGTAACAGGTTCATTTACCACTTGAGACACAACTGTTGTATTCTGCCATACTCTTGTGCCGTCCTCCTGTGGGAGAATAATAATAAATATGTAAATTATAAGAAATAGGAATTAACTATTTGATTTTTTTTGTTTGTATTTGGAATATGGTAGGGAAGGCAGAGCTTGGGAACCTAACGTTAGGATATTACCTTCCGTCACCCAATTTCCGATTGTATGCGCATTGCAAATGCACGTTGCATTGCATGCTAAGTAGCTATACTGAACTGGAGATCGAATCCACAATCAACTATGTGAATTTCCACGTCGTTAAGTTTCGTGAAATATCTCAGTACAGCAGAACGCGGGGAACGAAAGCTACTCTATGAAAATGGAGTGTATCAACATGTTGCACTCAGGTTCCCAAATACTCTGTTATGGTACAAAAAAAAATCCCAAACAAATGAACATCCCTTATTGTACTCATTTCATTTGCATCTATAACGAACTGACCTGAAAAGAGAAATCGGCAATAACAACATCTGGCGCGGAGTCCCCGTTGAGGCCGATGCGGCGCGCGGCCGCCGCGTGCCGGTGGCAGGCGCGCGCGCGCAGCCGCACCGCCGTGCGCACGCCCCCACTGCCCGCGCCCCCACCGCCCCCGCCGGCCCCGCCGCCCGCGCCCCCACCGGCCCCGCCGCCCCCACCGCCCGCGCCCCGCAGCCGGATCACCAGCATGCCCTCTACCGCCTCCGACCACGGATATCTTGGAAAAATCGATTTACACACAAACTATATATAATAGTATTTAAAAACATTATATTTGTGAGGAAAAACTTAACCATCTGTCTTTGTGTCTGTACTTTAACGACATGTAAGCGCTAGGTTAGTATATAATTTTTCAAAGAAAATAACGTATTGATCATTAAAGTAAAAATATTATAATAGTAGCAGTTGCTTCCTACGTGAACCGATGTACCACTTGAACTTATGTCCCGTGGTACTAAAAAAATAACTAGCTTACTCTCTCAAGGCAACCATGTTGATTGATTGTTTTAATTATTTACTTATTCATAAACATATTTATTTACTTATTTAGTTCCACGCTCCATTTCAGGGGCTCGGCGTGTGACTGTAAACGCGACTGGTTGTGTTCTCGATCCCAACTCGAGGCAATAAAATATTGAATATATAATGTTTACATTGCGTCACTCTAGTAACAGGGCTTATCGCGGCGTTGAGTTTCGCCACTCAACATGCCTCAAATTTGGCGAAAAGTGGGGAATGGAACATAGTGTCTCATTATTAAATTCCTAAGTTGCCTCTGCCTACCCTGCCGAGTCCGGGATACAGAAACTAAAAGAAAAATCAAATTGCAATCAGTTGTAGCGATAATGGCGTAAATGATAGTTTCATTTTTTAAATTATCTTAAAATATTTTTCAAAATACGTTGTTGCAGCAAAAACTAATAATATAATTCTATACAAATTATAAATACCTGACGCAAACAGTCCACACAAGTCTCTCGCTGGTCCGCAGTATGCGAGGTGAATGTCGCACTGTTAGTTGAAATGGCGGTATTTCATAATTACCCACCCAAAATGCTGTGGCACCCTGAAATATATATATATATATATATATATATATATATATATATATATATATATATATATATATATATATATATATATATATATATATATATATAAACATTTTTTTCGTACAGCAGAGTAGCGGTTAAGTTAGCTGTAGAAAGAAGCATCGCAATGCCACATTTACTCTCATTTTATTATAATATTTCATTGCCACGAGATCCTAAAGTCATGATAAATATTTTATTTATTTGCTTAATATTTGAATATTATGTAAAACTTTTAAATTTTATGTATCAGTCGGCGTGGAAGGAAACTTATCTCCTCTCCCCAGAAGAATATGATCTATACTAAGTATTCACTGATATTTAAATACATATCTAACCTGTTACGTAAAGAGTACAACGTGAAGCTAAAAAAAAAGGATATCATCAAGCCTATAAATACGAAATTTCTTTTTTTTAGGCAGAAGGAACTTGAGAAGCCAGTGACAAGACACTCTGCTCCGTTCCCCACCGTGATTTTTCAAATTTCTTCTTAAATTAATAACGTCTCACCTGTGACCCATCAGCCAACTTCGCCCTAACTGTCCACTTCCCAAGCGGCGGGGATTCATCCAAGCTGTGTTGAACCTGTGCCAGGCCGAGTCTCGTGCGCACTTTCAACCACTGCGCCATTTTGATCCCATCGTAAGTACCGCGTGGTCCTTCCAGCCAGATTTCTTCTATCTGTATTATAATTTTAAAAGTTTCTGATTGAGGTAC